>OX596250.1:5442476-5846277 GCA_951394255.1 Polyploca ridens
AATCAGTAATTTTTTTCCCTAAGTTAATTTAGGGAAAAAAATGGACTGATTGTAAGCTGAAATCGTAAATTAAAAAAAACATTTTACCTTACGGTTGGTTATAGGGTAATTGACCGAGCGAGCGAAGCGTCTCCGTTTCAGCTTGGAGAAAAATGCTTTCCTGTTTGTCTACATGTCCGGCTGTTCTCTACAGGTCGCATTTCTCGACCGATTCTCATGAGCAGGTTCGGTAATTATATGGAATTTTTTGTCGTTTTCCAAAAACTGAATCGACAATTTTTTTTCATATAATTATCGAGACTCCAAAGTCTACTGCTGACAGAGGCACTAGTAATATATTGTATGTGTTGTGTAGATGCTGTCGGACCTGAACCGCGTTGACTTCCGCGTTGTGCGTGAGCAGGCCGCCTGGGCCTGCGCCTGCTCCACTAAAGAAACTGCACATAGACTCGAGGCCGATTTCAAGGTACGGACTACACTACCACAGAATAAGAAATGTACCGTACAGAACGCTCACTCCCTTTAGTAATTAAGTAACTCCCAAAAATACCTAGACCTTAAAATGAAGAGGCGTGTACAAAATGGTCTGATCTATGAAAACGGGCGGTACCATGATTGTCTCCGTATAATTTGCGATTACCGTCATACATAAAATATTACCACATATTTTAAATATTAAATACTGTTCGTAGCCGGCATCGCCCGGGTGAAATTTCGGTTATATTACTGGAGTTTTCCTAAAGATCCCTATTTTTCTAAAAAATAATATTTAGTCTATGTTACTCAGTGATAATTTTGCTTTCTCCTGGTGAAAGAATTTTTAAAATTGGGCCAGATTTTATTGAGTTTATTCATTACAAACAAAAATACAAAAAACCAAATTTTCTCTCTTTATTATTAGTGTAGATGTAGATTTACACATCAAATACAATTTTTAATGTAATGTTGTTTGTCCCCCAGGCCACATTAGGTCGCGGCGCCACATTAGAGCAGTGGGCGGCGTGGCTGGAGGGGTGCGTGAGGAACGCGCTAGCGGCGCACGACCACCGGCCCGACTATACTGCGCGAGCGAGACGGCTGCTGCTCGACTGGTCCTTCTACTCCTCGCTCGTCATACGTGAGCTCACACTCAGGTCAGTATCAACATCAGACCAGTGGCCGGCGTGACTGTAATTGACCAATCAATTATAGATTTAAGGCCCAATTGAGTCAACCTGGGTTAAAAAATTTCAAAGTAGAGTACATAACCCAAAAACCGTGTCAAAAGTACGTACACACGGCTACACATCAAGCTATATACCTTTCCAGTATTAGCTGATCTCGCATTATATAGGATTTCAGTACAATGTATAGCTTGACCTGTAGCCGTGTGTACCATCGGGTGATGTATAATACGTACCACTAAAGATGCGACTTGACACTGTTCGATGGCTTGAGTTTCCTCTAACCCCATATATTTCAAGTTTGTTCCAGCGCATTAGCTATTTGGTAGTATAATACATAAAATAATGTTGTGATGGTTGTGTGATGGTTGTGCAGGTCTGCGGCGTCGTTCGGCTCGTTCCACCTGATCCGGCTGCTGTACGACGAGTACGTGTCGTACCTGATCGAGCGGCAGGTGGCCGCGCACCACAACACGCC
Organism: Polyploca ridens; assembly: GCA_951394255.1. Classification (NCBI taxonomy): domain Eukaryota; kingdom Metazoa; phylum Arthropoda; class Insecta; order Lepidoptera; family Drepanidae; genus Polyploca; species Polyploca ridens. The sequence goes on from OX596250.1 coordinate 5,444,118, forward strand.
GCCCATCGCGGTCATGCACAACCACGACAACCAAACTGTACGTATACTTACACATACATGTACACGTTCGGCTCGTTCCACCTGATCCGGCTGCTGTACGACGAGTACGTGTCGTACGTGATCGAGCGGCAGGTGGCCGCGCACCACAACACGCCGCCCATCGCGGTCATGCACAACCACGACAACCAAACTGTACGTATACTTACACATACATGTACACGTTCGGCTCGTTCCACCTGATCCGGCTGCTGTACGACGAGTACGTGTCGTACCTGATACACGTTGAACTTTTCAACCGGCCATGTCAAACAGAGTTAAAAATGCTCAAAAGACTTACGAAAGATTTTGATAAAAACTAAAATTTTATACATGGATTTTAAAAAAACTAGCTTCGGCTAAAATTCTTTTTTCGCACTATCTCATATTGTCACTTATAAGCATCACATGCTGCGAAGTAATTTGGAGTGGGAAAATAGAGGAAAGGTACAATTTTTAAGAAAATACATTAGTCTCTTTTTATTGAACTTCAACAAATTATTATTCGGATTTACACCCATTGTTTTCAATACATAACCGTACTCGACGTCTTAAGAAAGGCCTTTTACATGAGGCAGAGCTGCCTAACATTTTTTTTTATTAAAACCTACGTTTACGGAATAATAAGTGCCTCTCCATGCCATTGGCAAGAAATCTGAACAGAAGAGATTTCTGGTGTAATATAATGAAAAAAATATTGTAGGAGGAGGAAGAAGACGCAGTACCCGAGGAGGTGGAACCTGAACCCGAGGACGAGGAGGAACACGAACAGGAACAGGAGTGGGAGTGGGACGACGACGACGAGGAAGAAGACGATCCCATCGAGTGCAAGAAACCCAAGCTCTCGGACTAACTACCGCATTACCACACTTTTACATGCACTCGGGACCCTCGGGAGGAATCCTACGCTTTTCCCACCGCTGTGGGTACCGAAATTTGGTATGTCCTAGCCGCTAATGTCATACGTATTGTGGGGCTATTATCTAACTTGTTGCAATCAGTTTCTATCAGTTTTAATGTGCTGGTTTTCTGAATACGTTTATCTGAAATTTAAGACACTGTAAAATTTCTATTTAATAAGAGCTTATTTCAAATTGAAACTGATTGCAACAAAGTTGTTTTCCACGTACTGGTCGAAAAAATCGTTGGTATTTTCCGCTGTCCACAGTGGTAACGGATACACGCTGTATCTTAATAGGCCTTAAGCGGTCACTTTAACATTAAAATTTTACGTTATTAGGGTGAATATCTACCATAGATGAGAAAATTGTATTTTGGTCTGCCAATAGCATCGCTTCATTTATCTAGTTTAACTCATCTTGCCTCTAACGTAGCGATCTCATTGGTGTAATAGTACATCACGGTGGACAGTCATAGGCTGCTTTTCCACTGAGGTGGAGCTGGGCGGAGCGGAGCTTAGCGTTGCATGAATTAATCAATCACACTGTTTCCACTGAAGCGGAGCGCAGATTTCGAGCATTGTGGTTCATGCACAGCTAACCTTGTGCCCAGAGCTGCTGCAGTGGGAACGCACCCTTAGAGTCATTTGAGCTGTGCGTTAGATCAGTAAGTCAATCATAATATATTGTACATTTTCAGTGAACATTTTCACTTTATTATGTATTAATTAGTAGTAATGCTGTAAAAGATACCAATAATAAGAAAAAACAGCTTTTCTATACAATTTGATCGAACAAGATAAAAAATTGTATGGAACTACTGAATTTTGATGAAACTTGATTCTCTCACTAATTCACTGTAGTTTAAGATACATAATAATAAAAACATATACACACTTATTTATTCTTATGTGTTTAGTATTTACGGAAGGATACTAAGTAAATAGTATCTAAAATACGATAAATAACATTGTTTACTACACTCTGTCCACTAGGTTAATCACTTTTTGACGTTTAAGAATGCGTCACGATAAGGTTTATCTTTTAAATCTACAGATGAGCCGTATCGTAAAGATATAAGGTTAATTTTGCTTTGAAATTCTTAAACCTCAAAAGTGATTAACTTGGTAGACTGTGTAGATATGGATTGACAATAATCCGTTTCGTGAAAACATTGAATTGAATGTGTAAGATATTTGAATATAGAAGTAGCACGCACAAAAAGTTCGAACCATTTTATATATATAGTTCTAGTCCATATAACATCAAATTATATTCTTCATGTTAAAATGCATCAACTATGTTTCAATTTTTCACTGTTATTTGTAATTTCATTAAATCAATGTCACGCTAAGTTATATTTGACAAGAAGGGCGGACTACGTTTTTCTCTTTCTGGCACAAAGTTGTATATGGACTGTCAAAAGTGACCTATTACGATAGCCCTTGTCTTGTCGTAAAAATTAGAACAGTAAGTCATTAGAATATATTAAATTCGCCTTCATTTCATAAATTTCCCCATTTCTGGGGTAAATTTTAGGGTAAACAAAAAAAAAACATCATGCTAGAAATTAATAACCAAAGATGTTGTTTAAAACATTTTTTTTCAACAACCGATTTGAAGTTTGATTTGACCTGACAATATACATTATAAAATGTATCTTTTAAGAACGTGTAAATATGTATAGAAGTATAAATTATAAGGTTTTTAAGCCTCTGGTATCATTTGTGAAACCAATGATAGTAAAATACACTGTATTTGTATTATAAATACAGTTTATATTACTAAGTATATTAATCTAAGAATTTACCAGCACTGCACCTCATGTAGTTGTACCAAAGATGTATCATTTTGCTCATTTTACTTATAAAGCTGTAGTTTTCCCACTTTTTAGTCGAGGCATTTAAATATATGAAAAAAAAAAACTTATTAAGTATGTTTTAGTTATGCTTAACTACCTCTTGTTTTGTTTGTTTTAGATTATAATAAAGCTGCGAATTTATTTTGCGATGTTGTCACTGTATATAAAGCACTTAGATATTTATGTTTTCTAAAGTATTGTACATATTTATTGAGTTTATTTCCTTAACGGAATTAAACAAAGTGCAATTGATTGCTTGAATAGTATAACAATTTCTTTGTAAGTGATTTAAAATAGGTAATTTATAGTTAGGTTCACAAAAACAAGTGATTGTACTTGACAATGGCCTAAATCACGCGAAATTGTAGCGGGCGTAGCTGCGTTGGGAACCTGGCTCATGTAGCCAAGCGAAAATATACCTAAAGAAGTCACTTTAAAGTGCATTTATTCACAATGATAATTTTTTTTTGCACATTACGCTACGCCCGTAGTTGCTTACACTTTATGCATCAATTATCTCCTTTAACTTCTCGGTTTCAAAATATGAGAACTTAGTGTATATAATATTAAGGCATGCTAAAAAGTCATATTTGACAAGAGGACCTTGCTCTTGCCGCACTTTTTTTTCTCTTTTTGACACATGGATGTATATGAGCTGTCAAAGGTGACCTATTAGGAAGGCCCTATTATAGGTTAATTAATATAGGACATAGCATTTGAGAGTTGGGTATCTACCAATATGAAGACAACTTAGGAGTCACAAATACCTGTATTGGTGTATACATTTATTTGTTCTCACAAATACCTGTATTGGTGTATACATTTATTTGCTCGCTCAAAGGACACTGCAATTTCTTATAAAGATTTACGAGAAGAATAAATCGTTTTACGTTATATGCACGCAGATTACTTAGATTTGTGGCCGGAACGTTGCAAATCTATATTTAAGCTCTTACAATATTCCAAGAATTACAACCCTATGTGTATAGTATTAAGTACTGTTTAAAAGTATTTTACGCGTATATTTGATGTGACCATATTCAATAATGTTAATCTCTATATAAACCAGTCGCGATTTGAATTCATGATATACTATTCATAATATATAGGTATATATTTATTAGTTATACTACTACTAAATGTTCTATAATGGTGCCGATTCTGTTGTAAATCGCACTAAACTAATTTTAGTCTCATCACATCTCTTTCTAACAAACATTATTGAAAAAGGATAGAACATATTTAAAGCTGTCAAATTAGTCTTTGCCGTCTTCATTTGCGGGTAGTTAGACGTAACCGCGATAGATTGCGACTAAATTTATATTGAAAACAAGCATTGGACTAATTTGACAGGACTAAATTTCTTACATCCTTTTCTTATGTTCTTTATTAGAAAGAGACATAGTGAGATTAAAATTAGTTTAGTTGTAAACAACAGAATCAGGGCCATTATGTAGTTTTTCTTTGATGTTTAATACGTAGTTTAAGATCCCTTCCCTCCAAAATTATTTATCCTAAAAGAGTCATCATATCACTGCGCTCAGCACAGACCGTCCTTTCTGCGTTGTAACAAACGATTACATACTTTCGTAGTTACAATTGTCGATTTTTACCCTTCCCGTATAAAAAGTATAGTATATCGATTAGGAAATAGAGCCCGTTTGGGTGAAATATTTAATAAGTGTCATTTTTCTGTACTAGTAGAAAAATATTTCCCTAAATGCTTGAAAATTTTAGTATAGCACTCTCAGTTCGGGTAACTATTTTTGTATGTTGGTTGTATAAAAAGCAGAGATACCTGCCTTCATGTTGCCTTAAACAAAACATACCTCGGATTGCTACGCGATTTGGTAAAACGCGCCATAGGTTGTGTTACAGACAAAAAATATTCTTATCCAGAGTTGTGATCTGTTTGAAATATAAAATATGAAAGTTGGTCCATTGTGTACTAAAAAAAATATTATTCATGTATCGTAGCTAAGACGAATATATTTTATTGATCATTGACAATAGAACTGTAATCTCTGGGTAATTAAAATATTTAAAAAAATACGTAAAATGTTGGAATAAAAGACCCAGAGACGGCTGACCAGTGCCTACGAAAAAAAACGTTTATTTTAAAAATATAATCTATGTAAAACTCATCAAAATGCCTTCATTGAGTAGAATCACGTTGTGAGTTATTTTCATCGTTTACTATCGAAATGTAATTATTTCAATGTATTTTGCATTGTGTACGCGGTATTGCACTAAGATTTATAGAGAATAATAAATGTCATTATGAAGTTTACTCGAGTGTTGCCAGACTGAATTTATGATGACGTCACAATACTCGAGTAAAGTCATTATTATAGATTTCGTATGTTTAATGAAGACCATAACTCATATGTAATCGTAATATATTAATAGATGTTTAAGGTATTTATATTGAGTGTCTTGGATGATTCACAGACGGACTGTAGCTAAAACGCTGTTTTACCATAAGCACTTATTTCATTGCCCTATCAATTAAAATGTGTATATTTTTGGTTGTAAAGGTGCTTATACATTGCAGTTATTTTGAGTAATGCTCGGATTATATTTAATGCTGGAAGAAACTGAAGTATAACTGCTTTGTATACGCATCTTATAGTTACATAGTACCAACCAGTATTTGACAAATTCTTAAGAAAAGTTATTGTATAGTTTAGAATTTCTCGTGTATTTTTGCGTTCATATTTAATTTATAGGCATACCAAAATATCGTTTCTGATATTTAATTTATCACCAAGAATTTATAGTCACGTTTCTGAGTGACTTGTGATTGACTTTTAAAATTACCAAGGACTTGATTTGTTCACAATTCGTTTCCAAATAAATGAATTTACGACCAGCAAATTTTTATACACGAGAACTACACTTAGTACAGTATTACAGTAGTACCCAACTAATATGGCTTACCGATGTACCTGCGCAGAAGATACATTTTCAAAGCGCGGGAAACGCTATTGGTTGGCAGCTGCCGCCATGTTAGCGCGCGCCGTGCGGAAGGGCGTGACTTGCGAGTGAGACTGAACTAACAGCTGCAGTGTATTATAAATCTTATAGTAGTGATCTAAGGTTGATTGTAAGTTTTAAGCGTTCTTTCGTTAATCTTCGGGGCCATACTTTCTTTACTGTGCGAACGAAGATTCACGACGCGCCATATCAGTTGGGTACTACTGTACCCAACTGATAAGGCGCGTCATGAAAGTATGGCCCCGAAGATTAACGAAAGAATGCTTAAAACTTACAATCAACGTTAGATCACTACTATAAAGTTCATAATACAGTGCAGCTGTTAGTTCCGTCTCACTCGCAAGTCACGCCCCTCCGCACGGCGCGCGCTAAAATGGCGGCAGCTGTCGACCAATAGCGTTTCCCGCGCTTTGAAAATGTATCTTCTGCGCAGATACATCGGTAAGCCATATTAATTGGGTACTACTGTACAGTCGCTCATTAATCGAAAATATCTAAAGAGGTTTATATGAAATATTTTTTTTTTTGGAGTCAATCATAGGTCACAAATATTGGCTATTGGCTCCAGCTAACATAATTTAGCTACAGTAGTTAGTCTGTCTCATGAGCTTATACTTTTATACCAATTAGATAAGGGTATATCGATATGTTCTATTTATCAGATGTTTAAAAATTGTGCAACGAATTCTTTGGACTGCATTCCTGTTGCTCGGTATATCAACTGTTTCTTGGTACCTTCTATAACATGATTGAATCTTCCATCAGAATATGTAAACTTCCCTTGTTGTAGGCGTAGCGAGCTATAAAAACTGGGATATTATTGATATCTAAATAGGGCCTTTATGTCACATAACTCGATAATAATCAATTAATGCACCATAGCTGTATTGCACTTGTCTCTTAATCTTTCAAGATGGTGTGTGATCACTACCGAGATTTTTAATCATTCATCATTTTGTTTTTTTATGCATTATATCCAGTAGACTAGGCCAGTGTTTTTCAATCTGTAGGTCGTGACCCCTATGGGTGTCGCGAAACCTTAGTCGGGCGGTCGCCGGCAGAAGGAAAAAGGCAAGGTAGACTTCGCGCAAGCGGGCGTCCAACTTACCACTTACTTAGTTGCAAACCTCTCGCGGCTTCTTGCAGGCTAATAAGTAAAGGTATCAAAATAAACAAAATCATTATCGTAGTCATTTAATTTATAAATTCTTTGTCTGTCTGACAAGGGGGTCGCCAGAATTTTCCAACCTGTAAGGGGGTCGCGAAATCAATAAGATTGAAAAACACTGGACTAGGCAAACAATACGATACTACGTTGTTAATTACAATTACTATCGATATCTAATATAAATTGGATATGCTGTTACATTTACCCTACAGAAATTTTCATTAATTCGTGTTTTTCTTATAATTATCCCAAAATAAGTGGATTAATTGCTTATATCTAGTCATTCCTGTATTGCGCGGGAGTGTAGTCCACAAGCCTGGGAATGACTTTGTTTAGTACGTAAGATACATAATTAGGTGTTGTGTTTCGATGGATACACTGAACGGTTTATAGGTACGGACTGATGTGAGGAAGACAATGTAATTATGTCTGAGAATAAAGCTAGTCACTATGTGTTTATATTGGTGTTTCATTTCCATTCCTTGTATGGTGTATTTGGCGATGTTGTTAATTATAAATTTTTATTTTTTATCTTATTTTACTTTAATGGCACACCAACAGCTTATAGACAATAACAGGTGTGAAACAACATTTATATAGGTACTTAGCATTACATACAGATTACACATAAAATGTATATAAATACGGATATTAACATTATTTAAAACTAGCGACCCACCCCGGCTTCGCACGGGTGCAATGTCGTAATGAGGTGCCGATAGATTTGCGCGCCAGTCCTACCCTACCCTACGGGTATGGACTATACAGACCTACTGAATATACACACAAAATTTCATAAGAATCGGTCAAGCCGTTTCGGAGGAGTTTTTTTACAAACACTGTGTTCTAATACTTACATTAATCTCGTGATATCTTTCGAATGGAATTTCCGAATTGAATAATTCAAAAAGTTATACACAGGTATTGAAGCAGTCTTGAATATGAAGTAATTTATTTTGATAAGGATTAATACCAAGATACAAATAAAGAGCCTTTTCTAGCGGCGGCATTTCAATTAAATTTTTAAAATAAAAGAACACTTATTGTGGCATAACTATAATAGTTAGACATACTGTCGCGACACTTTTTGTAAATAATAATAACGTAGTACATTATTTTATTCTATCATCAATAGTTTTCGCAGCGCACGCGATGTAAAGAATATTTTAGGTATTTTTTTTACACCTTGGGTTACATTCGTTACATTATTGGAGTTTTAGTAAGGATCCCTATTTTTTTTGAAAATATATTATATAGCCTATGTCACCCGGGGATAGTGTAGCTTCCCAACAGTGAAAGAATTTTTCATATCGGTTCAGTAGCTTCTGAGCCTATTCAATGCAAACAAACAAACAATCAAATCTTTCTTCTTTATAATATTAATTAAATATTATTAGTTAGACAAAGAAAGGAACAAGCTAGAAAATAATACAACTAAAATTGCTTATTTCAAAAACAGATTATTTTAAATATATTTTTGTGCAATGCGTCAAGGAATGACGACATAGCTTGGCTGTAGCACCTGGCACCGCCACTTTGTTATGGTATCAACATTTATATCGACATCTGCAGAATTTTGGAAATCATTATATTTATTTTAGAGCTTATTTAATGGTGAAAATTTTCCTACGTTAGTCTTTATGCTATGCAGTCTGAAAGTAATTATACGGCAGTTGGGTTTGCTATTGACTTTCGGGATATTAAAATTTTTAATTTGCTAACAAATTTGGTTCGGAGATATTACACTTCACTAAATTGAAAAGGAATAAATTTTTTTTTTAGATATGACCTCCTTCGCTGGAGAGTTCATTTTGATGTGGTCAAGTCTACCATCATAATTCGTCCTCCGGTTTATACTATCACCATAATTGGATACTTTGTGAACCAAGAATCTAGTGAAGGAACGTTGGACTTTTTCCAGACGATCTATGTGCACATGGTAGATCGGAGACTACAATATTCGAGTCTACTGCGGACCAGGGCGCGGAATAAAGAGACTTCAGAGTTCGTACTTTTCTGATTTTTTTCCCAACTCGTTTGTCGAAACCGAACATCCTATTGCTGTCTTGTACCACCTGATCAATGTGGCTGATAAAGTTAAGTTTCCTGTCCAGTGTAATCCTAGATCTCTCATTTTGGAAACTTCTTCCAATGACGTATATGATGACATAACGGGATGCTTTTTATTTGTAAATTGTATGTGATAACATTTGTTCGAATTCGTTGTCATGTTATTTGATGCACACCAGTCACTGACACTGGATAAGTCCTCCTGTAAAAGTTGGGCTTCCATTGGTGAACTTACATTTCTGAAAATCTTCATATCATCCGCAAAAAGCAAACATTTTGAGTGTTTAATGTGCTTCACTATGTCGTCTATAAATAAAATAAACAGAATTGGACCCAAATGTGAACCCTGAGGCACGCCAGATGTAAAGTAAGGATCAGAAAAGTGACCATCCTTGACTACTGTTTGTGATCTCTTTGACAGATATGACTGGAACCATAGTAATAAATCACCCGCTATCCCAAAATTTTGCTTTATTTTGAGCAACAAGATAGAATGGTCAACTTTGTCAAACGCGCTGCTGATGAAGTCTATATAAACTGCATCTGTCTGAAGCCCGGAGTCCATGGAACGAGATAATTGGCTCACATAGCACATTAAATTTGTAGTTGTGGATTTGCGTGCCACAAAACCATGCTGCAGAGGAGATATCATCTTAATATGCCAGTACAATATAGGACATATCATGGACTCAATCTTAGAATAAACACACAGGAGTGACACGGGTCTGTAGTTTTTAATAGAGCTGTTCTCCCTTCTTGAAGATCGGCACTACGGTAGCTCTCTTCCAGTACGTAGGGAAAATTGAGGATCTCGAAAGATTTTATTGTCAAGGGTGTACTCTTGGAGCACATTTTAACGAATACGGTTGGGATGCCATCCGGGCCTGCACTTTTAGTGATGTTTATAGTATTATTTGTTCCGATTCGACATCCGGAATCCATCTTGAGTCAAGCACCAGTCTTTTTTAGCGTTTCCGGTCGTTTTACTTACTCCCACCAGGCGGCGCCACGATCGCAAGCGCGTGAAGTGAGCGGTAGGCGCGAAAAGGTGGCGCCACGATCCTCATTGTTCATCATTATAGCGTCGTTTTTCGTTGCGTACGGTCGAACTTTAGTATTACTAATAACGTTTGAATTAAGTTAAATTTTAGTATTCTATTTTCTATTTCTATTAGTATTTAAGTATTAGTGAACGTTAAATCCTCCCATCAAGAAGAATTGACAACGGTGAAAATATCGTGAACTCGCGAGCTGTTAGCGAAACAGAATCTCGGAAAAGACGCCATTATTCCAGTTCGGATTCAGATTCATCACCTCGGGACTCCAGCCCACAGCGAATCAGTAAGTCAAAACGAGCTCGACGTGTAAGTGATTTGCAATTTGAATTTTTGTCCCAGCAGTTTCTTTTCTAACGAATTTAATATCCGAAAAATATTCTGTTCTACCCTCAACAAATAATGAAAGCATTGCTGCAAATGCGAATATTTCCAGTAAATTTTTCTTTACGTCCACCGGCGGGGCCGCCTACGAGTAATTCTAGCGGGCAGTTACTATTGTCTGACCTTAACACCACAGTAAAAGACCCAATTTACCCTAAATCTAAGGTATCGTTTTCGAATAAAATTTCTGATATACAAAGATTCAACTCTAATGATTGGAATGCTATTCGTTTTGCTAAACACTCAAAAGAAATATCTAGCGACGCCGGGGTTTGTCGAATTAGGTATTAACGATGTGTTGAAATGTTTTGAGGCTTCAATGCTGGAAGAAAACCGCTTGTATCTGTTCGAAAGATCTTTTGCAGCTTTGTCAAATACAGTTTTAGCACAAAAAGAATCTTTACATACTACCCTACAAAGCTTAGTAGATTGGTCGAATAAAAAAGGTACCAGTCTCACTTCATCAAGTATGTTTACCAAGGTCAACCTTTTAACAAAGAGTCTGGCTATGTAAAGCTATGGACGATATTTTGCAGATGGTTTGCGGACGTAGATCAGACTTGATAAATTTGCGTCGAGAGCTTTTATTAAAGCAAATCCCTGATGGTTTTCATTGTAGTGTTTTACAGAAACTACCCCCTAGTGCTGATTTTTTATTTAACGATGAGCAGCTCACTACCTACATTCAAAAAATTGGGGGGGCCGAAAAACTTACACAGTCTTCAACTGCTCAGCCTACACCGAGTACATCTCAACAATATCGAGCTAGGCCCAATACGATTGCGAGTAAACTGCCGGAAAGGAAACAATCGCGTGATAACAATTTTCGTAACGCACCAGCTAAACGGCCAAAATATCGAAGCAACTCTAAGGGATATCGAGCATCTAACTATAGACACAAGCACGACGGTAAAGGCAAACAATCTTTTTCTTCAAAGAAGAAAAATTCCCGCGCATGACTATTCCAGCTTTCAAGGCGGTTTCTGGCGCGGTTTCAGGCGCGGTTTCAACATGTATGGAGCGATCTCGGAGCGCCACCCAAATTGTGCAAACTTCTAAATGGCTTAAGCATTCCATTCATGATGAAACCACCCCTGATATTATTATTATTTATTACCAAACGAACGAGTGATGAAAAATTTCGAAACCAAAATAAGTTTCCAAAGGACACAGCAAATAAATACCATGTTACAGTCCAATGTTCTTGAAATAGCCGAATACTGAGTTACCTATCACCGTTTTTTCTTGTGCCGAAACCAGACGGTTCGATGAGGCCCATCTTCAAGTTGAGACAGTTAAATCAGTTTGTGCGGACAAAAGATTTTCAGCTATTCAGCCATTTCCGTATTCCGAGTTTCTTGCAAAATGCAGATTGGATGGTGAAAATCGATTTAAGCCAGTGCCAGTTGCTCAGAAGCACCGCAGGTTCCTGAGGCTCAGTTACAACGGTCGTCTACTGCAAATGACATGTCTGCCGTTTGGACTATCATCAGTTCCGAGGACATTTGCGTCTCTAACAAATTGGATCGCAGAATACCTACGCAAACGCAACATACGCTGTGTAGTATACCTGGACGACATTTTACTCGCAGACCAGTCTCGTCATGCATTATCCGATCATGTTTCATTCACAATAAGCCTATTACAACGTCTCGGATGGACGGTCAACTTCGACAAGTCTGCCTTGGTTCCGACACAACGCCTGGAGTTCCTCGGTGTTACCTGGGACACACTGTACAACACAAAGTCCCTGTCGGAACCAAAGTGCCTAACGCTCCGCAGGGTGCTCCAGACTCAAATGTCGAATGGCAGTTGGTCCCTCAAACAGGCCCAGTCCCTACTGGGGAGACTCAACTTTGCCAGCTTTGTGACACCGAGAGGGAGACTGAACTGTCGCACGACGCAAGCCTGCAGTCGACAGCTTCCCAAGACTCATCCCTACAAACGGGTTACGATTCCAGAACCTGTTTATCAAGAACTGAGGTGGTGGCTCTCTCGACGGATCTCTTCCGATACATACAATTGCGATATCTCACCTTCTGACGACGGATGCATCGGACAAGGGCTGGGGAGCTCAACTTGGCGATATGAAATTGGCAGGTCAATGGATGGAATCCCAAACATGTTGGCATGTAAACCTCAAGGAGTTATACGCTGTGTATGCTGCAATTCTTCAGATGAAATTGGGACTACTACATGCACACATTCTTTTACAAACGGACAATCGGACAGTTGTGGCCTACATAAACAAAGAAGGTGGTACAAAGTCAGAATCGCTTTTACAATTGACTAAACAGCTACTGGAAATGCTAGACGCCCACAATATATCATTGAAGGCTCAATATTTCCCTGGGAGATACAACAGCGAAGTCGATGCATTATTGAGGGGAATGCAATGTCCAGAGTGGCACCTCAAACCAGAAGCGACTTCAACTATTTTCCAAATGTGGGGCGAACCGGAGATGGATCTGTTCGCTTCTATGACAGCGCAGGTAGTACCGACATATGTTACGACCGATACCCAAGATCAGCAAGCTCTTTATCACAATGCCTTCTGTCGAACGTGGGATTACAACATGGCGTGGATATTTCCACCACTGAATTTAATGCCACAAGTACTAGCGCACCTGAACACTGCCAAAGGTCAGTACATAATAATTGCTCCCAACTGGATCAAAGTGTTCTGGATGGCAGATCTGCGGCGTCGGGCAATACAAGGACCTTACTTGATCCCCAACCTTCGACAAGTTTTGATCGATACCACGACGAATACCCATCCACCAGACATTCAAAACATACAACTGGAAGCTTGGCTAATCTCGGGTGGATTGAAGCAATAGAAGGCTGGACAACGCAAGAGAAATCGGTCTTAATGTCTAGCTGGCGTAAGTCTACGCTCAACACATATCGACCGGCATGGGAAAAATGGATGAAATGGTGTATTGAAAATGGTATAGATTTTATAAAACCTTTAGCCACACAGGTAGCGCGTTATTTAATATACCTCCATAGTAAATGCGGTCTCGCTTACAAAACTATATTGGTCCAAAAATCGGCAATTTCAACTTTTGTGAGCCACAACTCAGAAAATAGCATTTCATCAAACTTTTTTGTAAAACATGTCTTGAAGTCTGTATCACTTGCAAAACCAAAATGTATCAAACCACCAATATGGGACCCCAAAATTGTATTACAATATTTGGAAAACAATTCGGTCAACGATGACAGCCTTTTTGAAATCTAAAAACGCGTAGCGATACTTTTACTCCTTATGTCCGGACGCCGGGTTCACGATCTCACGCTATTGCATACAGGACCTAATAGTATGATTGATGAAATCGATTCAAACACATTTTCGCCCACTTTTGGACCGAAAACTGATACTAGTAATTATCGGCAATCTGGTTGGAGATTACGAGCTCATTCCAATATTAATCTGAATTGTATTGATTGGATACGTAAGTTAATAGCTCTCTATGAGGAAAGGCGCGATTCTAGTAAATGTTCAGAGTTGTTTATCACTGTGCGTGGGGCAGTGAAGCCTGCGTCTAGGACCGTCCTAGGCGGCTGGATAAAGGCCGAGTTGCGGGCGGCGGGCGTAGAAGCACCACCCGGCTCGGTGCGATCCGCGGTCGCTTCACTCAATTGGCTTGAATGTTTCCCTATTGATCAAATACTTGCCACGGCTAATTGGAAGCGAGAGCATACTTTTAGAAAATATGATCATAAAGAAATTATCAGATCCTTGAATGATTGTAATAAGACAAATTCTCTATCTAATTATTTTGATGCTGAGTTAAAATTTTATGTTTTAATAATTCATACTAATCTTCTCTAAGCGACACATTATAGCATCTTAGCTACCAGGAGATAACAAACACATCACTCAAGATGGATTCCGGATGTCGAATCGGAACAAATAATAGAGAGTTTTAACAAACAATAAAACTTACCTATTATTTTTCCTGAAGACATCCGGAATCCAGGTAATCTCTACCTGGTACATCATGAGTTTTATAATGATGAACAATGAGGATCGTGGCGCCACCTTTTCGCGCCTACCGCTCACTTCACGCGCTTGCGATCGTGGCGCCGCCTGGTGGGAGTAAGTAAAACGACCGGAAACGCTAAAAAAGACTGGTGCTTGACTCAAGATGGATTCCGGATGTCTTCAGGAAAAATAATAGGTAAGTTTTATTGTTTGTTAAAACTCTCTATTATGAACGTTGGCACTAGTTGTATGTTACATAAAGTAATTCAAGGTATTTTTTTTTTATTTTTTTGGTCACGTTCATTAATGTCTTTGTCCAATTGCAGTCCATTAAACTGCTGAATGTAAAAATATTTTAGTCCTTTAGTCCAACATTATGATAGAATTATAGAAAAAATAAATCGTCAATCAGCTAATATAACCATTTCATTTATGAATGTAAATGATAGTTGTGCTTTGCTCTGGAATTTTCACTTTTCTTTTATTTTTAAGTATTAGTAATTATACGCCTACAAAAAAAAATAGCAATGATTTTTAGCTGCGAATTTGCTTCGATGTGACGTGACCACAGATAGTGAGTCTAAATGAAAATAATGTTATTTTCGTATTTAAGCATATCATTATGATGAAAATGTAATATTACACTAAGATTTTATTTTGTGAATGTTCGTATTTTCTTTGTATTCATGCATTTAGTTTTTAAATCGGGGCCATAACAAGTGATATACACTAACAGTTTTTAAGATTTAATGACCGTTATTTCGGCTGGTGTTCATCAACATTGAGTCCGTGGTAAACTCGAAATTATAGTTACCTTTTCCACAGCCGTCTGGTTAAGTAGCTAATAAAATGATGAGCCAGTCTTATAAATATAATCTTAAAAATATAAAAAAAAATAGACAAGCGTCTAGCTTGATACTTTATTTTAACTGACTTGCGCAAATAAGCATTTAACAATTTAAGTCTTTTTATGACTAAAATAATATTCCCTATGAATAAAACATTTTAAAGTATTTTTCTTTTCTATTCTGACAAAATTAATTTTATGGTAATAAATAGCAATATTTAAAAAATGGCCAAGTCAGAGTCGAACTCGCACACGGAGGGTTCCGTACAATAATAATAACAATACTGACTAGCTCAACTTTGCTATGAAATAAATAGTAGGCGCGAAAAATTCTTGTATGGGGGCACCCTTTAATTTTTAATCTTATTTCATTTTTATTATGAGGTACAGTCCTGCGACAGACAGAAGGACGGAAAGCGGACTCTTAGTAATAGGGTCCCATTTGGCACCCTTTAGGTATGGAACCCTAAAAAGGCTATCAATTACAGTAAACGTATAATTTGTGATAATTATGATTCCTAATGTCCAAGTATTATCTAAAAAAATAAATTTAAAAAAAGATTGCGTTACTTTAAAATGGATTTGCATAGTAATTGTATTTTTTTAGTATAAACTTCCTGTAGGGCAATCACTCGAATTCAGATTAAAATTAATTTGATACATTTGAATAGGGTTAACTATCACATAATCTTATTTTTTAATTGCTCAACATACAATGCAATATGTATTTTTAATTTAAGAAATGTAAGTTGTTCAATTACTTACTTACCTCTTATAATTTACACTGAGATTACAGTAAGAGTTTACAGATTTGAACTGATTAAGAAGCATGGACGGAAGCTTCAGTCATTTTCACAAGTTAACCTTTGTTTGTGTGCAATATCTGACACAACACCCTAATCGTTTTTTTTTCATATTTATTTCTTCAGTATTAAAACATTTTATGAAATAGTGTGCATGTAGCAGCCATATTGAAAAAAATCTACCATATTACAAGACTCCTAATCAAACATCGAGTGAGTATACTATTTAAGTAACAAACAGTCATACGGATCCCTGTTACGATTACCGCTTACTACCAGGGCTTCCGCCTGTAAACGCTTGAAACATCAGAGGAACATTGTAGCAAGCTCGCTTCGATTACTCGATGCGATGATTAAAAAAACAATTAAACACCCTAAGTGTAAAGACTTGGTCCTTATTAATTTATATTTATATGTAACTGCAATCTGCCTAGGCGTCATGTAATATGGATACGACATGAATACTTAATTAAGTGTGTATTCAATATCTACTATTATATAAAACAAAACAGAAGGTGCAATTTAATTTAGTCTGTGTTTTGACGACTTTTAATAGTACTAAGATTATTGAAGTAATTATCCCATGTGATTGATGATTTTTTATGAAATTCTTATAAATGATTAAATATAGTTGTAATGTGAATTGATTAATTTAGAATTGCTATGAATTTATATATTTTTTTAGTTAGCAGAAAAAAAATCGCTTTAAGTGTTTCGATCTCGTACTGATTTCAAAGATAGCACAAATCTCTTAATAATTATTAATTATGCAAAAATTTTACAAACTTTTTGCGAATCTTTTTCTCGCGTTTACGTTAGAAACTTTTTGAAAATGTTTAAACCATCTTTTTATACGAACTGCAATATTAACTACAAAGTACATATTAATAATAGCATTTTGTAACTGTCCTGACTTTTTGATTAATCTAGTGATATTTGTCATACTATGCATATTTTACTATAACTACTATATAGCTCTTAAGTTTTAACTGTTAGGGATCACTTTCCAACGAACAATTTCTTATAACTTTGACTATTTGTATGTTTACTCGTATGTTATTGCATTGTATTGTTCAACTTGTGTATTTTTATACAATAATACTGTAGTTTTGTTGCAAGCTTAGGCATATGCATACCTATACATACTTACTGATATGTTATGTGTGGTAAATATGTTGTGTGCGACTTCAGAAATCCTTATAGATATAAAAAAAGAAAAGGTTGCAATATATTTTCAAGATCGAGATAAGTTTTTGTACTTCGATCTTATCTGTTTAATCTTTAATAGAAAAGGCAAGATCGGACTAAAAAAAAATGTTAAATGTACTGGCTTAGAAAGATTTAACTCTCTGGAAAGAAAGTTCTGCACAATTTCAGAGTTGGTCCCATTGTAATGTGTTTAAGCGTTTTGGCTGACATCTGGACTATCCACCTGTATAAGACGTAATCGTACAACATTCTCTTCTATGCAATATAACGTTCCTTCTATTTCATGTGGGTTTCATTTTTCACTTCACGTTAAAATTTTCACTAAGTATACCTATATTCAGGTAGAAGGATTTTTTTAAAGTACCTAGGTAAATACTGAGTCAGAAAAATACAGAGTAAATCTCATTAAATAAGGTGTTTTTATTATAAACTATATTTTTTTAGTTAATTATAGTGAACCATTATGTTTTAGTATATGTTATGAATATTCTTTTTATCACCATACTTATTATAAAGATTGCCTGTTAATTAAGTAATTTGTCGGTGACTTAAAATCGATTATTTCATTAATTATAAATGTATAATTAGTAATGAGTATATTTCTTATTATCGATTTGTAAGAAACAAAATGATTACTTAGTATTGAGTTACCCAATAAGTTTGATCGATTTTGACTGATATTATTCGAGTTTTTTTATCGAATTATTTTTATGTGTGATTGTATTCCTTTATTATGAAATGTTACATATTTTCTCAGTAGCGTAGTCAATGAATTGATATTTATATAATTATTTAATCGTACCAAAAATAATATCTGCTATTTTTATAATGGAATATCTCAGTCAAATTATTTGTTCATGAATCGATACTATGTAACCTCAGTTAAATCTTGTATTAGTATCATCTAGTATTATTATTAATAAGCATAGTCAGCAGATGTAGGTTTATTTACATACCTCTAAGTTGGCACCAAGCATTATAGGCGCCTGCAATACCATGGTATCTACTTTGATTCGCGAAACAGTTTTGGGGAAAACGCAAACCCTTGTAGAACGACGGAATTTATGTCCATGCTATCGGAGCAACTACCGTCAACGCCGACTCTTATGCATCTGCTGGACTAAAAGCTGGCGGCCCATTAAAAGATATTATCCCACATTAAGTTTACCCGAAAAGTTACATAGTGTCGATTTAAGTCCACACAATTTTGTTCGACTTGTACTGATCGCTTTAGGAAACTAAATTATTCGAATGATAGATTTAGAGAAGGATAGATCGACGCCAAATGAAATTATTCAGTACAAAGTGTAGTGGTTATTTTAAGAGGAACAACGCAGCCTAGTAATTAGCCGTTTTTAATCAAAATGTGTATGTAAATGAGCGAAATAAATATTTAGATGGAAGCATGGTAATTGTATCATTTATTTTTCTCTGCGGCAAAATCGCCCCGTACCCAGATATCACATATATAAATGAAGTTTTCAGTTTATTTGGAAATTATATGTCCGTTTTTAATTACAATTTTAGGTATAATCGGATAATGAAGTATAGGAAACGGTTAAGGTGCTGATAAAATAAATATTGTGATAAATAAAATAAATATTTTATTCTACTCATTCCCAGGATATTTATTCCTTTACTGTACATAGGATATGTACAGTATAGGAATACCTATGTTTGACTACAGTTTCACCATGGTGAGTCTAAGGTCCGTATTCTAGAACGTTAATAAATGCTCAAGTTCTGAGTCGAGATTAGTGATTACTGGCTACCACCCTCAAGTTGAAAGTCTGTCGCCAAGAACCTATCGGTGTGTTCCAACAGTTACACTTGAGAGCCCGTTCTTTCCAGGCTTTGTCTGCTTACCACCTTTAGCCATCACTGTCCATGGTTAGAATATTGTCAAACGTACGTACGTACGCTATACGCTTGTTAATCGACTTCACGTATAAAAAACAGGCTTATACATACTAAAAAAATACACAATTTTTTTAAATAATTCTGTATGTAAGTATATGATTCATCACGGGAAGACCGGTCAGTATGGGGCGCCACACACTTTTCATTCAAATATTGAACTTAATTACAAAAAATGCTTACATTTAGGCCCTTACGGGATAGACAGAGAATATATTTAGGTTCCATTTTATAATTATTTAACACTTTTTAGTGCAGGGCTTTCTAAAATGTGTTTTTTTAGTTTTTTTAAACTGTAATTTTTCTATAGTAATTAAATAAGGATAAAATTGAAAGTGATGGCCCAACGTCTGGTGCCGTCGGCGAGGCGACGGTGGCGCGTCATGCGAATCGATTATTGTATTTACCGATCGAATTTCTAAATAATAATCGCTCTTAGCGTCGTAATTGAAGGTAGTCACCGCAGACACTCCGCCACGCCTCTCTTGGCATGTAACTAACCACGAGGATATGGGGATGGGATTGATCTTGAGATTTGTGGAACTGGTTTTTTATATTTTGTAGTAACTTTTGAATACCATTTTCTTATAATCAATCTTAATAATTTAAGGGTTAAACAAGTATTTCTCAAACTTATAGCTCCACAAACTTCTATTGATTTCCAGAAGTCTGCGTAGATAACTACTTGTAGGAAAAATGAGAAAAAGTTGCTGTAGAAATAAAATTTTGTTTTTATTTGTTTTTTTGTTAATGTTTTCTCGTTTTTTTTTATTTTGGTCTGTTCAGGTCATACGTTATAACGTAAATCTTGCCGCGAACCCCTTCGTTCGACCGAATGACGTACCTACTCCTAGAATTATGCGTAGGTAACCCACGTTGGGAAAATTAATAATCTATACTAGAGTTCTTTTTTTAAAGGGCTAATCTCTGGAACTATCTAACAGTCGGATTCGAAAAATTGTTTCACTAATAGGAAGCTTCATTATCCCCGAGTATAAGGTTCCCTTCAATACCAGGGAATTTTATCCAGGGAACGCGGGTGAAAGCGCGTGGGACAGCTAGTGTATGATATAAAAATGGATTTATACTTATTAATAAATTATTTAATAGCTTAGGTAATCATATCTGATAAGAGTCATAATCACTGCCAAATTGCTAATTTCGGTATTCACCAAAATGCAAGATTAACTACGGACTTATCTTCCGATCACAATTCCGTGTGTATCATTACCGATAACTTTTCAATAGCGCCGCCCACTGGTGCCCTTAATGGACGCCGAGAATATATTTGACAAAATTTGACACAATAATGAGAGGGAAGCGCATAAGGTGACCCGGACCCTATTACAACATGCCTATTATATGTAGGTTAATCGAAAGCTGAGGTAGAAAAAAAGTATTGCGAATATCTTACTTACTACAAATATTTTTTGATATGTAACATAGCTTGCCTAGATCGCGGCCACATTTTAGAAATTTTAGTTTTAGAAATCGAAACGAATTGAAATCAAGATCTCGATTGCATCTCAATGCTGTGCGTACGGCATAGCTAAAGTGCAGGGAGAGCCAATGTTTGACGGGCCAGTTGGCGCAGTTGGTTAAGGTTCACCTTACGCGCCGCAGGTCGTGGATTTGATTCCTATACAGGACATGCATTTGTGTGCATGAACATGTCTGTCTGTCTAGGTGTAATTATGTAATTAAGTATGTATTCACAAACAAAAAGTAGTATGTGTAGCCATAGTACAAGCTCTGCTTAGTTTGGGATCAGATGACCGTGTGTGAGAAATGTCCCAGGATATTTATTTAATGTTGCAAAAATTGTCGCCAAGTATCAGATGTTGTCGGTCTCTGCGGTTCAAAAGTTATAAGGGTTTCTAAGGGAACCTTGCCAGAAAGACCCTCACTGGTCGAGCCACACCTCTGTATCTCAAGAACTAGAGCACCAACATTGCGGAATTGGGTCCTGCCTGCAGCATCAGGTCAAGGTCTCTAAAAATATGATTTGGTTTAGATATAGAACACGTGATCAATATTTCAAGTCAATAGGTCCAACATTTTATCGAAAGATTTGTCTCAAACAAAAAGTTAAATAGGTACCTACCAGCAAATGAAGGATAATAAATACTTTAATATGTCATGCACTTCTATATTCAAACGCAATATAGGTAATTATGATTATTGGAATATTGGAATAAAAACGCTATTACTTACTCCTAACGAAGGATAGGTTTACTTAGCGAAGTACATTAATTGCAACGTATGAACATGAGAAATTGTATTTTAAAATTATATAAATTGAACAGGTAGAGGGCGGCCGCGACGCTATAAGTGAATTAATAGACGCTGCAAATGAAGACACCTGCGTTTTTATTGCAATTAATAACAATTACACTGCCACATGCCAATAAAAGTGATCAGATAAAATCGGATCGCATTATGTAAATACATTGGGTGTGAAGTTTGGTCACTTACAATATTTATCAGTCTTGATTGAATTTGCTATCTCGTTATCTTGTTAATAAGCTTTAAAAACTGCTCTTTTCCGTTCTAGGAGCCTATTTATACTTACAAGCCTGTAACTTGGTTTCAGTACAGTGTGAGACATTACATGAGTAGGTACTTACGGGATGTTACGAATGCATGATCTTTGATGCACACGAAAGCAGATTTTTTATTTTAATCCGTGGATGCTGTAGAATATAAAAAAATAAGGGATAATTAATTTAGGCATGAATTAGTGAAAAAGAGATTTTTTATACTGTGTATAGGCCTGTGTTTGACCACAATCTCATTTTGGTAAGTGATGATGTAGCCGAAGTTGGTAAGCACATAAAGCCTAGAAGGAACTGGCTCTCAAGTGCAGCTGTCGGAATACATCGATAGGTGCTTGGCGACAGCTTTTCAACTTGAGGGTGGTAGCCAGCCAGATGGGTACTACAAAGTACCCTGTCACCGTGCTATGGTATCCTCACGATGTTTTCCTTCACCGAAAGCTCAAGCTCATTGTAGGATTCGAACCCGGGACCTTCGTCTCGGTATCTGACGTCACTACCACTGAGCTATCATCGCCTTATCTTTATATAATCTTTATTTGATACATCAAAATGTTTATATAAGAAAATCATAGACGTTTTCAGCTGCTACTAGAATTAAATTACTACTAGAATTTATTAACTTTTAATTAATTTAGTAACTTTATTATAAGACATTTACCACGTGGAGATGGTGCGTTTAAATACAAGTGTACCTAAGGAGAAAGGATTGATAATATTATTTCTCGTTGGTTTCTAAATAAACTTTTTACTAAGACCTTTTTAGAGGATCACCGGAAATTCTTTTCCGACGAAAAAATACACTGCCATATAGACATTCAAATTCACATATTTGCTTCATCACAATTAGTTGTCAAGAATAATTTCTGAATTAAATTAAATAAAAACTATAAAAATATACCTACAATGGCGGTTGCTTTACCTATGGAATCCAATCCTGAAACAATGAACAAATATTTGTTGAAGTTGGGTGTCTCCGATAAATGGCGTATGGTTGACGTCATAGGTTTAGAAGATGAGGCTTTGACTTGGGTGCCACGTCCAGTTCTTGCTGTCATCCTTCTATTCCCTTTATCAGATGCCTATGAACAACATCGTGTTGAGCAAGAGAGTGAACTCGCGACCAAGGGATTAGAGGCACCTAAAGACTTATTTCATTTGAAGCAAGTCCTCAGCAACGTCTGTGGAACTATCGCGCTAGTGCATAGCATTGCTAACAATACTCATCACATTGAAATAAGTGATGGCCTCCTGAAGAATTTCTTGAAAGAAGCCCAAGGCCTCGACGCGTCGGCTAAAGGAATACTTCTCGAAAACTCTACTCCCATCTTAGAAGCTTACAGAGATATAGTTCGCACTGGCAGCAATGAAGACGTGGAAAATGACGAAACCGTGAACAACCATTTCGTTTCCTTTATTCACAAAGATGGACACTTGTTCGAGCTCGATGGACGCAAAGCTTTTCCTATAAACCATGGCCAGACTAATCCTGACACATTCCTAGAGGATGCTGCGAAGATTTGCCGCGAATTCATCGCCAGAGAGCCGGACAACATCGGCTTCAATGTTATCGCCCTTGTACCCGCACAGTGATATATTTTTTGTGTGTCCTTGTTTTCTCATAAATACATATTGATTACTTTGTCAACCGATCATTTAATAACGAGTAGAGTTAATATAGGTTGTTAAGAGAATCATCACTAATGAAATAATCGCATAGCGGTGACGAGACAAGCCCGCGCAGCCATATCACGCGATCCTTCAATATGGCACTACGAAAAATGGCGTCCATTAATTCTCTTCATTAGCGAATACCGGCACAGTCAGTCAGCGTACACTGCAGCGCGGATGTCGATTCAAGTCTTTAATTCATAATTAATCTCCCTGTATTTAACAAATCGGCTCTCGGTGTTCGAAACGCTGCATCCACGTCTCAATTAAGATCTGCGCACACTCGCAACACGGCTCCCGCATTCCTCCTTAAAATTCTCTATCTTCGGAAACTAATTAAAAATTCGCCTCGCCTCCGTGGCCCGGTGTTCAATCGGGACGATATAACTTCATTTAAAAACGAGCAATCTTGTCGAAGATAAGAGCTGGCGAGAAAACAACGAAGAGCAGAGCTCGCCACACGCGGGAACGACGCGACCGGACAAAAAGACAAACCAAAGAAAGAACTCCAAACTTTTAAATGGAACGCGAGAGAATTCACCGCGTTAACTATGTCGATACTGGGAAGGACGCGACATCGGTAAGTCACGTCACCAAATAAATGACGCTGGGCCTGAAATAAATATATAAATATTGTGTAAATAAAGAAAAATAATGCCGCAGGGACCCGAAATGCTTTAAATATTCAAATGAAGCGAGCCGAGGTGAAATACGAAGGTGCGCTCGCTCGAGTTGAGCCCAATTAAATCGGTGCCACTGAGGTAGAAATTAAAAACAAAAGGAGGATGACGGGGGTCCGGCGCGCATTTTTCTCATGAGTATTATTAGCGCGATGTCAACCGACAAAAAATGAACTTAGAGGGTTGTCGAGCCCGCGATCATTATCGATAACATCCCGCGTTTTGTATTGTTTTGATAAGTGTGATGCTGCTGCGCCCGGACATTTTGTTGACATTTACATTCACCATACACGCAAGATTGATATGGATGCATATCATTACTGCATTCTATTTCGAGGAGTTTAATTTGCCTGATCGGTTGGGTTTCCATCGTGCACCGAACAGCGCGTCAATCAGACTGACAAGTGCAAGTAATAGATGAATAAATGAGTGAAAAACAAAACCTTAAACAGCATTAGACACGGTCATTAGTCATTGAGAGGCCTGGTGAGAACAGATTTAATATTTACCTATAAATCAATTATGGACGTGTGGGGAGTCGCTTAGCACTTAGCGCTGTATTATTGTACTCCTTTCTTTAGCGTTTGTGATAAATTACACACGTTCCCTTTCGCCTTGTTACGTGAATGAGGTCCAGCTATTATTTGTATACAATGTTAGGTAATATAAGCAAATTAATAAGCTTTCAAAAGCCTTCTAAATTGACACATCTATATTTTAGTTTGAGAAAATAAAATAAACCCCTTAGTAGGATCTAAAATACCCAAAACTCGGCACTACTCACAAACATGTAAGCTAAATACTTATTTTAGTTTATTTTTTTACGTTATACCATAAAAATAATGCATAAAGATAAATGCCCGATTCATTAACACTCATAACATTCGACACCGACTTGATTTATTCAAACAAAATACATTTATTTTAGACAATGAGGATCTAAACGCTTATTGGGAGAGTAACTACCACTAAACGTATTATCGCCACCTAACCAACATAGTCTCCATACATTGATCAGTTTGTGTTATAAATGTTTGTAAGTTAGTTTAAAACAAGCAGTGGAATGCGTGTTAAAGTTGCGGTGGAATATGATAGCGCAAGTAATAGTGCGGTTAGTCTGAGGTCGCGGCAGGGAGTCCGCCGCGGCCTACCGACGCTCATCACTATTCAATAAGCTCCATTTATTGAAATTACATAATTTGTGTGTGAATAATGACGATTGTGATGAATCTTCGTGGGCGATACGAACGACTTAAACCCGATTAACTTTTGACCGGCATACGATATTAATATGCTGTCTCGGGCTGCTCACACGTTTAATGAAATGGAAATAGGTTCTAGTAAGCTGCACTAGCTGAGAACACACTTGATGCGTCTCGTTTATTTGTATGGTATTGTACGCTCTAAAGGTAAGTTAATTGAAAGAGTTTTGTTTGTATTTTTGTTCGTCAGTTTGTGTTAACATAAGTAATGCCTATTTTTGCAATGGCTAGACTTGTTTGACTAAAATAAGACCGCGGTAAGTGATTTAGGTAGTCGAAACTGGTAAGCACATTAGGGTTGTTGGTAGTTGGATTCGAACCTACAATATACGCCTCAGCATTCAACATCTCTACCATAATCTCTACCTCAGAGTATATAAATACTAGGTACAATCTCTACGGATATTTTTGTAATGTCTCGACAACGAGTAGAGCATGTTCCCAACATATAGGATGTGTTACTTTCGTGATCAATAGATTCTAGATTATAGAAATCACAAACGGATCCAGGGGGAGGGGGGGCTAAGGGTCTCAAGTTTATAATATTAGTTCCTTCCTACTAATATTATAAATGTAAATGTCTGTAGGTGCTGCCAAAAGCCTAACCTTATAACGAATACTATAGGTAGTGTGAGGTAGTTATACTTTCTTCTCTACAGGGTATCACGGAAAGTGTATAGGTATCCATTACAGTAATCCACTTTTTTGGTGCACAGATGGCGGAAGAGAAAATGTTATATTAATATTAGCTAGTGACGCACAATGATTATGACCTTCATTGAGCGGTGACGTGTTGGTTTTTTTTTATTTTATTTTTTATACCTCTAATGTGGCAAACAAGCATACGGCCCGCCTGGTGGTAAGCAGTTACCGTAGCCTATGGACGCTTGCAACACCAGGGGCATCACTCGCGCGTTATGATTTTAATTCAATAAACTTGGAAGCAGAAATTTGGTATTAATTTTTGAGTAGGTAATTTATTTTGAGCTGAAACTTTTTACAGAGAGTCTGTACCTGGTATAGTCCCTTTTTGTTACACCCAGTTTATTGTTCTCTTTCGATATTGCCATTAAAGAAAACGTTCTATGTTTCATCGGCACTTAAAATAGTTTCAGCTTATTTGTTGTACCTAAGAGATACCTCATGGTATTGATGTAAATTTGACCCTATAGTTTGAAATACTGTTATTTATAATAGTTGTAAGACATTGCGAAAACACATTTACAATGTACATTACTTTGGCTCATGAATAAAACATAATGCTTTTGTCCGTTACCGAATGTATGAATGTTGCGATCATTTATTTCAATACGTCTTTTAGAATGTTCTGACATAAACTATTTTCAATTAAGTGATACCTACGTAGCTCACGTAATATACATAGAACAGTACTTAATAATATTAAAGAAGTGGAACTCTGGTCGTCGGGTCTTGGCAGTCAAGATATCTAACCCTACAGCCTATCTGCTCCAGGTAAAGTTTTGACTTACATACAACATTCCAAAAATCTCAAAGTACATTATAATAAAGTGAGCCTCAAGATATTTATTTGAATGGCGGAAATTCCTAAATGCCCGCAGCATAATATACGTAGAAAGCGGGATGATATGTACAAACGGTGCGCCCGCGCAGTCCACGGCGAGCGTTTACGATTTCCAAGAACACGCAGTGATAAGGCACGACTCGACGACGGACGCTCTCCCCAAAACAGTAAATTGTCTAAATTAAATTAAGTTGATGTGGTCACTCGTGATGCCACACCATAATTAATGTAGTGAGATATGTATTTAGTTGTATTATGACCTCGTTAAAACTTTTATAGCACTCGCGGTCGGTTTACAGTTTTATCGTCAGCTTGCTTTTCAAATTCATATTTTTGACAATATGATTGGTAGGATATCCCTTGCAAATTTAATCTGAGGCAGTGTTTGAAGTGACATTCTAATTAATTTGACAGTAATTACACAGTTTTTACTTTGTATTTTTTCAATCTATCGTTTTAAAATTGTTTGGAAAGAATACAGTAGTTGGGCCATTTTTTAAGAAGGTTGAACTTCTAAATATATGTAATATGTAGGTGTAATATGTAATAAGTACGCTTTGCTTCACGCAACAAACACGCAACAAGTCTTTTTCTATCTATCTTAACTAAGTATCTGGTGAATTTAAAATACAAAGAAAAATGCAAATATGAAGAATTGTAGGGTGGTAGAGCATAGCTTTTTTTTCGCTCATAGATCAGCTCGACTGAGGAAGTACCTCGAACTTACGGAATACCGTAGCCTGCCGTAGTATGTTGTGTTTCTGCGCGTGAGTAAGGTCGCCAGAGCTCTTCGGGGAGTGGGAAATGGTCGGGGACGTATGAGTGATTTCCCGGAAAAATGCTGGAAGAATATTTCACTGTTCGCATTTTTATAATAATAATAAATATCCTGGGACATTCCTCACACACGGTCACCTAATCCGGCTAATCCCAAACTAAGCAGAGCTTGTACTATGGAAACCAGATAACTGATATAATACATATACTACTTTTTGTTTGTAAATACATAATTCCACCCAGACTCAAGACATACAGACATGTTCATGCACACAAATAGATGTCCTGTGTGGGAATCAAATCCATGACCTGCGGCGTGATAGGTGGAATCTTAACCAACTGCGCCAACTGGCCCGTTAAATGAAGAAGCAATTCACTGTCTGAATATGATGTCGGTCGACACCGTGCTTGTGGTAATTTTTAAATTTAAACCATAACAAATACGGTGGTTAGCAGATTTTCAATATGAGGGCTTAAATTGGAAATCTGTTGCCAAAAACCGACAGCTAGGTATGGTCTTGTCCGGGTCTTGTATTCTTGTACACAATCTAAAAAAAACACTTTTAGATTTTGCCTGTGAGAAAAAATATTGAAGAATTCACAAATAATAACTACCAAGTAATAACTGGTTATACAATCTGTTGCTACGTCCAAACAATTTGGAACTCCTACCTAAATATCAGTTCTCGGAACTAATGATTCCGAATAATATTATAAAAAATGCCTCAGTTTATTTAATTATCTAATTTTGTAAATGATAAGAATACCTATAGTCGTTTGAAAAATACATTTTACAGGCCTAATCAAAGTTTAACGATCTGCATTATCGATTTATATTATACATCATCATCATCATCATCAGCCTATAATGTCCAACTGCTCAGCACAGGCCTCCTTTCACAAATGAGGGTGAAAGGGAAAGGGCAATACTCCACCACGCGTGCCCACTGCGGATCGGTGGAGGTAGGCTTGTGGTCAACCTACTGTTGAAATTTTTCAAGCCGCCTAGGAGGCATCCAACTAGCTTAACGATTATCACAATTAAGTGATAACCGGGACCAACGGCTTTACGTGCCTTCCGAAGCACGGAAACGCTCGATTTGAAATACCACTAGGCGGTCACCCATCCGGGTACCGGCCACGACGGTGGTAGCTTAACTTTGCCGATCGACGGCTAATCATGCTACACCACGAGCGCTATATTATACATATTAAGATTTAATGCTTATCATCCTTGCCACATCATCTCCGTTTATGTGTGTGTGTAGAGTCATTTTGTTAACGTTCATAAGTGCCTTATCAGGGCCTAAATTGAATTAATGCTTTCTGAGTTTGAAATTGAAAAGAGTTGAAGCTGTAAAAACCTATATTTTCCATACTTTTAGCCAATAGTCAAATTATGCCAGTACTTGATTAGTGAGGTCAAGCAACTAATATCAATGGGTGACCCAAACACTGTTTTCCGTTAAAGTCCGTTCCCTCCCCCTGAAAGGCCCTAAGCCGAGGTTCGGCCCCAACTGGGGCACCCTCAGGCGTAGTTACCTAATCATAACCCCGATAGAGAGCTTGTTCGCCGATTTGTCCGCGTAAGGGTCCTAAGGCAAAATTTTGGGCCGACCTTCTTGACAATTCAAAGAAACACTGCATTCTGTGTTTTCACGAATAGATGGCGCTACAGAGAACTGTGTCCCCCGAGAACAGTACGTAGTAGGGTTCAGTGCTTTACCGAGGTGGTAGAGAAATGGATTGAGGTATCAGAAATCTAAGTATACTTTCATAATATAGAGTACGAAATATACATAAAACAGATTTAAATATCAACATGTCAATGATTCAAAGTCGACCGTGAGAGCACTCCTGTGTGAACAAGGTCAATGCAACGCTACCTGTCCGTATCTTGAAATGCAACTTTCGCACCACTACATCTTTAATTAGCCACGTAAATATTAATAAATTTATACATTCGGTAGTCAACAAAGGCAATAAAACAGTTGTAGGCTCGAATTCGGCAGCGGCCGCCCGCGGTGCGCCTTACCCCCACAATTAAACGAATGAATAACATTAAACAAACGCAGCGTTTTACTGCTGAGGACATTAAGTCGACAGAACTCGTAAACTCGCCACTTGATTGATAAATTCTCGTCGGTAACGACCGGAGCGACGCCCGGATTATGATTGCTACCGAACGACATTAAAATCGCAGCGTTTTGCGTGTAATAATCCAACATAGTTATAAAGTAGGCCACTTTAAGTTAAGGCGATATCCGTAAGTTGCAAATATTACGGTTGATGGCTTTCGTATGGCACACATTAATTTCGGCCAGTGTATTGTCACAGTATAAATTACAGCTAAATCAGTAGGTTGGTTACCTAAGTGACCTCAACAAACTTACTTTATTATTACCCTACACTACAGGAATCAATTGCTGGACATGCAACTTTTCTAATAGTTATCCCTTTTAAAAGCTATTAGTAGTGGATTGTATAAATAATTACCTACTTGGAAAATGGAAACTTAGCTTTTAAGTACGCCAGCACAGCGGCTTTATTGTATCCGCAGAATCATCTCTGCCATGAAATTTATGCTATTGACTACTTGCTAGAGCACTTAAGATGTTACGGTTGATGTGATGATATTATGTTAAGTCTTATTTCTATGAAGAACACAATTTCTTTACCCATTACGGTATATTGAAGTACCTTCGATATCTTTGTCTCAAGCCGCCAGCACCTTCACCACAAAACAGAGATCGCGCTGCAAAAAGAGTTAGGTATATACGAGCAACTAAATATGAGATTTGTTATAACGTTAATGTTATGTCATATCAGAACTACCGGACTACCTAGACTATTTTTATATTACAAAAAAGGGCCATTCGTGCAATTTATAGTATGGGACCTCGTGAATCATTGAAGGAATTGTTTAAGGAAATAAATGTCATGACTTTACCTTCACTTTACATTTATGAAAATATAATGTTAGTACGTAAAAGCTTACACACGTTTAAAACGAATAGTGAAGTTCACAATATCAATACTAGACAAAAAGACAAATTAGTTGTTCCGTATTTTAGATTAGCGAAAGTTCAAAAGTCATTTCTTGGAAATAGTGTACGTTTTTATAACAAAATCCCACCTTCGGTAATCAAAATGACTGATTTTAAGTTCAAATCTCACGTAAAGAAAGTCTTGAAAGCACGAGCTTATTACAAGGTAGCCCATTATATTGAAGATAAAGATGTCTGGAAATAGCTTCACTCTGCACAAGCGCACATTGTACAAAATTCAGTAGATTACCTACATAATTATGAACCAGTGCAGGTTATTATTTTTTATTTATTTTGTATGTTGGTGTTTTGTTTTTTTTTTTTATGTTTATGCGTTTTTATGTTTGTGTATTTTATTTTGTAAAATAAAACGTATGTATGTATAATGTTTTGGAAAAAAATAGCCAATAGTCAGATTGTTCAAAAAAATATTTAAAAAATGTAACCTTGCTGAGTTTCTTGCCTGTTCTTCTCAGTTGAAGGCCGACTTACGAACTGGTGGTAACTTCAGTAGCTTTGACCTTCATAAGTGCCCTACTAGGGCCTAAATTGAATAAATGGCTTTGACTTTGACTTTGACTTTGAGAACTTGTTATATCAAATCAGAAGCAGGCAGACGGTCCACCTGATCGTACGTGACTTCACCTACAAACGTTAGGACTAGCTGTCCACCTGCGATTTCACCTGCATTCCCGGGATAAAAAGTAGCCTATGTCCTTCTCCATACCATAGGTTATCTGCGTACCAAATTTCATCGTGATCGGTTGAGTAGTTGCGGCGTGAAAGCATAACAAACTAACAAACTCACTTTCGCATTTAAAATATTAGTTAAGAAGTCAGGATTAGTAATTTAGTAAGGATTCGAAACCACAACCCCTCAACGTCACTACCACTTACCTAATATGATCGAAACGTTATAACTGCTGTGGGAGATTGGAACAGCATTTAATTTAATGAATTTAACATACTGTCTAAAAATATACTATGTTATTTCCATGTAAAATAAAACTTATGAAAATAACCTTTTAGGATTCGTTGATGGATATTGTCAATTTGATGTTAAATGCAGGAAACCGTTACGACTCAAAAGCTTTTGATACCACGAAGTACCCTGCTTCCTCTGTTAAAAAAGCATGCATACTTTTTATTGATTTTATAAATAATTGAACTTAATTGAAAATAACAAAAGCTTTTGGTTAGTAGGTACCATTAATTGGTAAAAAAAAAATTTAGTTTTAGGTCTGATTTCTTTCGGAACCCTCCCACATTAAGGCCCGGTTTCAATAATTTACGGACCGGTATCGGTTAAGATGTATTAAAATTAAGACTCTTATATCTTTACTAATAATGAAGCAAAGACCTCAAAGCTTTGCATAGCAAACCCTCCCATATAGAAGTAGCTATCACAGGTAAAATTAGCTTACGAAATGATCTACATGCCCAGTTTAGCAATAAAAAAAATCTACCATTGGTAAGCAAAACGATTCGGTTTTGTTTATTGAAACCGGGCATTATTGATAAACTTCCCGATAGGAGTATACCACTTCTAAAAAGCTATTTATGTAAACATTTTAGGATAACTGTATCCGTGATTCTGAGAATCCGTACCTATGTATCATCGTGTCTAGTTAATTGGTAAAGTAGTAGCGGTAGGTAGTGGGGAGTGGGTAGATTAATGAGCGGCTACCGCTGGCTTATCGGGCAGCATCTGGCGCATGACTGATCATCTGTCGTGCGCCTGCGCCTGTACTCACATAGTGATGCTCACATTACTCTTATCGATGTTTTGGACTATGGAAAAGCCTGTATTCTGATAAAAGTGCTTATTTATTTTAACTTTTTGAAGCAATCAGTACGAAAGAGTATTTATGCAAGGAAAAAATAATGTGTAATGAAGAACTTAACATTATAAACTTTACATATTTAAAAAACAACCTAACAATTTAAAAACATCTGACATCGTTTTTACATATTTGTCATTCCTCGATCCTTACAAACCAGTTCAATAATTGTGCAGATCTACCGCACAGGTCAATATTATGACTATAATATGCAATAACGGTCTCTATTTATCGATATAACCATAATATAATATCGATGAAGATTCCTGACATATCTACGGGCAACCCTACTGGTCGTGATATGACAGTGGTCCGCATAGCTTCTCAGAAGTCGTACTCATTGAATACCTTACGAGCACCGTGGTCCATTCGACCAGGTTTTTTTCACCGCACCATAGTTTTATTGGGCGCATTGAAATATTTTTGTTTAGATTAAATGACGTTTAGCCAGTAGATCGGTACATTAGGATTAATGTTCGACATCAGTTACTTTGTCCAGTATAGGTATAGTTACTGAGAACTGTTGGGAATCGGATACTGAATGGACGTGGACACGTACGATTGTTTTCTGATGGTAGATGGTACCGATAAAATACCTACCAGTGTTACGAAACTATTGGGTTTCATTCCTATATTTATGATGATTTATGTATTTTAGTTACATGTGCAGAGGTTTTGTGATAACTTGTTTTCTCCATATATGTTATCTAAGCAGATACGTAATAGATTCGTCGGACCCTTGATCTAGATAAATATCAAATCAACTATGGCCAAAATTCTCATTCCAGTTGATGCCTTTTTATATCGTAATTTAGAAAATTTTATTTTCCACTAATGTTACTTACCTATGTCTAATTTACATATTATTATTTACCTAATATCACCATATAACTAGCCAAAGTAGTATAAATGATTCTATATAAGTATGTAGGTAGTTTTTGGACATGTCAAACATAACTATAGTCATAAATCTTATCGCAGAAACCAAACCGGGAGCCACTTGGACTTATAATTAATTGTTCATTTAAATACAAAGACTAATTTAATAAGTGACCCGACTCCCAAATGTCAAAGCCGTACAAATAAAAAACGACAAAGAAATATTGAAGAAGGATGGCGCTCCGATGCGAGCAGAAAGAACGCCCATACTGGTGTCATGGGAAAATGTGACTTTTTTATACTCCATATAAATTGGGAGTCATTTTTTAAAGAGCCTCTTTTTTTTGTTATTGAGCAGTACAATGGGTGGACACGAACGACTGTTAGGTAACGTTTTTAACATCATTATAAGTGAAAAGATGTGAGTGATGACGCCCGTCCCGGCCTCGTTACTTTAGGCCTCGGGTGACCTCTTCCTGGAATAAGGACTTTATTTATTTTGGTATTGAAATAACTTGAGGGCCTTCATTGTTCATCATCATCTTATACTTATAATATCAATGTTTGTTTGTATGTTTGTAACGCATTCATCCGATTGCCGTGAACATTGGTGAGTATTTTTGCGCAGCGAAAGGAAAGTTTCTGGCTTATTTTTTTATTAACAATTACTTTGCTTACCATTGCATCTCATAGGCCAACATAACATAACAATAAGAGCATTTCTATAAAGATTTGCGAATTTCCACCAAAAAAAATATCTCAAGATTTCAATAAGTAATAAAAACGTCCAAATATTAATATACCACATTAAATTATCATAAAACAATGCAAATCGATAACAATCTGTCCAATACTTCCGTTTTTAAATGGGAAAAGATACAGAAATATGTTTTTTGTAAAAGCGACATTCCTTTTAGGATACGTGGGGACCGTGGGACCGCCCCCTGCGGTCTGATGGACCCTCAGGCTCTGTAGTAGCGGCGTAAGACCCCTGCTGCCTTGTCACTTGCTAAACTAATGTATCATTTTAAATGGAGATAATTATTAATTAATTTAGCCAAACGACTTTGCAAAGGTTTTTTTTCGTTGGTTAGACTTTCAACTGACCACATTTTACTGAGATATGTGAGAAGTGATCAGGTTATCAAATGCGCTGTCAAATTATACTAGATAGTTAGTACTTATATCTGGCGGGATACCATTACTTGGGCTTCCTCACAATGTTTTTTATATCAAAACCTCATATATTAATATGTTGGTACTACAATGTCACACCACTAAAAGTATAGTAGGTACCTACCTAGTTAGGTAGGCATAAGAAGTCAACTATCAAATAAAATAAATAAATTTTAACATTATTTTAATAGCCCTATCTCACAAAATATCTTATGTATTTCTAAAAGGTTATTTTTTACTAAATTGTCGAATTCTCTGCTTACATTCGAACCGATCATTTAGATAGGTGGGCTACCTTTTTTGTTTCAAACTTTAAGAGCACCATAACCGTCTATGATGTTCAGGCATCGACATACAGATATATCTGGGACGTTTTGGGTCGAACATACCCCGAGAATCGATAAGATATGATAAAGTAATGGCCGAGATACAAGCCGCTGCTACCGAATCTGATACGCTACAGTAGCGACGCAAGCGGTCACTCACACCACTATACGCCATTTAGTTTATTAAATTCCATTCTAATAAGCATTAGATTGACATCTGGGACCGCTCACATAGCTCTATAAACAGAATAGATATGACCAAACAAACCAATGTCAATACGACGGCGTCGCGTGTACTAATTTTATAACACATTAAACGCCTCACGATGTTCTGCTAAAGGGCTAATCTAAAAGCCATCAATACACCGTTATCTAGAACGGTGACGGTAAACCAAGTATACGATCCATAAATGAGTCCACAAAATGCCGCGTTGAAGCCCTAATCGCCGGGCAGATATCCACGAGGAAGAAACTGCCAATATTTATAACGCTAAACATAAAATACCACAATAAAACGAAATGCGTCGACGCGCAAAAGTTTATGCTAATCGACTATAAAAATATACTAAAAGTACGACCTTGGTGGATACTTCGGAGTCCCGGTCGTTCCGTTATTAAACTGAGATGGTGTTCAAAACCATATATTGTGCCTACATAACATTTAAAATCTGTCATTCTGCGTTACACCGAACATAAATTAAACATAACATTAACCGAGAACCGATGTTGATTTATGAACTTCTAACTTACGCTCTTAAGACGGAGAAAAACTTTTGTTTATTTTTTGTTTTGGATGAGAGTAACTTAGATACATTTGTGATGTAATTCATTAGTTGCCCGTAACTTTGAAGTGCTATTTATATTTGGGCGGACTTTTTGTTACAAACAACATCAGTGGTAGGTACAGCCAGTTTGAGCTGATCGGCGGCTAATCACGAACACAGGTAGCGTATCACTATCATCTCTCTCGCGACTCACAATCCATTCCGGTTATTAATGAACCCGGACCATTTTCGAATTTCGCCGCCGCCCGGACAGACTATTGACAGCTGTTTATTTGTCAATGTCTACTTGACTCGATGCGAGGCAACATCCGTTGCAAATATTGTTATTAGTATTCAGAAGGCACTCGCTTCGCTTTCACAAGTTTGTCTTAAACATGCATTCCGACCTATTATTGTTCTTAGAACGTCGCAGTAAGAAAATCAAACGTGGCCGCATACTTCTTTAGCCGTATCGGTCGTAGCCAGTTTTTCCTCGTGGAATCATCGTCTGCATTAACATTTCATAACAAGCATGTCGGCAACTACAAGAATTCACGTTTAATATTACGTAGACATGATGCTAATGGTCGTCTAAAAACTAACCATCGCCGGAAAGACTATCCGTCCGTGGCGAGAGCCCGCCGCTACCGCCGTATTACGATTAATTGATGCTAATTAATAAATTAATTATCCATGTTAATACAACGCTTGAGCGATTCCAGTTTTTCTTCTGCCACGTTCGTATTTGTCTGAGCTACATTTTTATTGGCAACCGCGGCATTCCCCCTTTTTATGGGACCCTCAAGATACGGCATGATCTCGTTCTGCGCGCATGTTCATATTTTGTAATTAATATATTAAATTGAATTATGAGCATCCTAAAGAATCCTTGCGCACTCCTAATTGGGACTATGTTATGACAGTAATTCATATTTTAAAGATCGAATCGAAGCGCCATTCGCTTCATAATTTATGTCATATTTTCTGATTTGTTTTCGCAATAATTAATGAGAAACGCGCATTCGAGGAGGTTTTGCGCAGAGTTCGGAGGTTTAAGTCGTTAAGATAAGGAGAGGAACCTCAAGAGTTTTACGGAGCGATCTTATTTGTAAGTTCGTATATCCGGAAGAAGATTATTATTACTCTTATTCGTTGTATAAGGATTTGTTAGTGTGTCGTGCGCGGCTATAAAAAGTATAATGACATAAATGGTGGGAGCGTAAATTTGTGTGTGGAAAAACTGGAAAAACGAAGCGGGCACGCGCTTGAGTCCATTGATGTCGCACCGACGCGACGCGACGCTGAATATGTTGTCACGTAGAGGACACTTGACTGAGATATTTTCTCAGAAATGCATTCGCTTTTAAGAAGCCTACATATTCCGTTGTTTTCTAAATCTAGATTTGGAAATTGCAGTACGTGATTCAGCAGCGCGTGGGCGTAGGGAACTGTTTTAACATGATCTTCGTGTTCTACGAATTCTGTGAATTGTAGTGCGATAAGTAAAATGTCCAGGCAAACTTATATCATGTATACCTATCTGACCCATACCCCTTGATGAGAAAAGATAGAATTTTTGCGACAGATAAATCTGCTGTAAACATCAGAATGTATATTTTACTTAACTTACTTACTTTTACAATCTCTGGAATAGCAAGCAAACCGATCTGAAGGATTAATTATGAACAAAGTATCTAATTTGAGCAACATTGGAACAAGGCTAAGAATGCCAGTAAAAATTGGTCCCAACAAATCATAATTCGGATCGCAGCTAAAACAAATTTTCTTCTGTTGTAAGAATTTTTTAAATGCGCAGTGAGCAAGCGATCTGCACGCGTCCACGAGACATAAATACAAACTCCACGGGCACATAATATAACGAGTATTGGAGGCCAATTTAACAGACTTATTGTCTCCGTTCGACTACAATGCGAGACATGGAGGGAAACGCAAAAGGAATAAGAGTCACGGGGACCCCGAGTCTCCGATACAAAACAATGGTATTTAATCAACGATGATAAATGCAGTATTCAAGCACGTTTTTTAACGATACAGGCGTATTGTTTTGGCGGGAGCTTACCGTTGAATACGGAGATAACTCGCCGCTGAGAGTGGCTTAGCTGACAAATTGGAATAAAAGGGAAATTTATTCGTGCTTCGTATCGAGCCTTCAAATGTATTTGCGTTTTGTAATATACATTCACTTCTTGTGTTAAGAAAGTTACTCGCCTCATACTTAATTAGGCAGTTTGATGATTTTACTAAGAGTTTAATTTGAATTAAGTTTTCACATTAGATGTATTTATAATATATTTGTATTACAACAATATATATAAAAGCTAATCAATCTACATACAACATAATATCCTCTAATAACACATTATATAGTATACAGATATGTACTCAGCAACATATTTTTTTTAATAGCTTGCGTACTTTACCTGAATACAATTTCATGGGCTTACACATTACATCGTCGAACCAACATGAGAATATTTCGCAATTTATTACGTCATAAGAGATGTATTAGTACCGCGAATGTACCGAAGCGTAGTGCCTTCAGTTTTGTATAAATCACAATATTTTGTTGAAATAACGCTGAGAAAACGATCGGCATCTCGTGTTGTATGGTCGACGGTACTGTTCGGGTGCGATCGTAAATTTGTGTGGTTAAACAGCAGGACGCCCATATTGGAACTGAAGGACACAACGACGGATAGAGCAATGTTTTGATTTATAACAATACAGTATACACCGACATGACTTACCTCATGTATTTCCATGGACACGCTGCTGATATGACAAAGTTTCATCTGTTTGGATTTAACGTGTAGCTAAAGTAAGTGACACGGAGTCAGTAAATTGTTACGTTTACTAGGTTACAAATCTTATAAGGTTCTCATTTTAGACAATGGCCCTGATTCTGGTGTTCACAACTAAACTAATTTTAATCTCACTATGTCTCTTTCTAACAAAAAACATAAGAAAAGGATGTAAGAAATTTAGTCCTGTCAAATTTGTCCAATGCTTGTTTTCAATATAAATTTAGTCGCCATCTATCGCAGTTACGCCTAAATACACGCAAAATAAGACGGCAAAGATTAATTTGACAACTTAAAATATGTTCTATCCTTTTTCAATAATGTTCGTAAGAAAGAGATGAGATGTGACTAAAATTAGTTTAGTGCGATTTACAACAGAATCGGCACCAATGTCCTACGATAGGAAGTTAGTTAGAAAACACAGATTACCCTAATTATTTTAAAAGTTAATAGAACTAAGGTAACTGAGTAGAGCTATCGAGAGACTTCCTTTTTCATGACTCTTAGTTTCCATTAGAATGTATTAAAACCTAGTTACAGGATATACCTACGTATAGTTGAAGTCTTCCTTCCCAATTTCCACAATTGGATATCATCTTTCATAATTTATTTTGGTAACTGAACAATGATCCCTACAGAAACATCGATTCTTTGCTTTCCGTAAATAGTAGTTTCTAAGAGAGCTAGAGCATAGTGGTATTTCGCTCAAAGCGCTGAGTGATGCCTTGTCCCGTGTGGTAAATTGCAAGCGTACATAGGTATATGTCTACGGTAACCGCTTACCATCAGGCATACGCTGTATACCGACATAGTATAAAAAGTATTTTTCTTTAATTTTAATCTTAACCCAAGACCAAAATGTTTAGCCATTAGTGATTTATTTTAAAAGTCATTAATGGTTAAAAAATCCTCACAAATATGATAAACATAGTCACAAAAGTATGTCCTATCTGTAGCAGGATCAAGCGTGAAGGCATGTTTGTATGTGTGAATTTCATCTCAAAAATAGCCCGATTAGATTCCCAAACAATCTATAAAAACAATTATGTCGACCGAGAATGCTGTATGATAATTTTTGTGCCCTTTTGCTTATAGACGCCGGTGGTGCGGTGGCATAATGTGTGCCGATAAATATTTATGCAATTTATTCATATTGCTGACCGGTGGTCCTCCCACAGTGCAGTTGTTGAAATGCTCCATACGTTCGGGGTTCGATTTCTTGTTATAAAATAGCGGTTCCCAGCGTATCTTCTTAATTAACCGAAAGATATGTAGCTCTAAAAACAGTTCAGTATTGTCACTCGGAATTGTAATTCTGAACATGCATTGTCAAGTTGAAAACTCCACAGGGACCCTTTAAAATTACAATTTATCTGCGTAATTGGGTCTTTTATATTTTGGTTAATTAGATTTTTATGATAAAAAGCATACACTAGATATTTTACATAAATAAAGCACCTATATTATTATTATTTATTTATTTCATCTTTACAGACATACATTTTATGTTAGTAAAAAAAAGACTTAAGAACTATGTTAATAATGGGACAAGGTACATACATAATAAAAACTAAGTCACCCCCACAACATGAGCGCTGACCCAGTGCCTTAATAGAGGACAGTCCGGTTTTACACTTGTCGTTTTCAGGATGCTATTGCGACTACACCAAACCCTGTCCATCATGGAGGCTATCCTTTTTCGGATTATGGCCTGAAAGCCGTCGACACGTGCCTCCGCAAACATACCAGATGCACTGCAACGGCTATAACTCTTTGAAGTCCATAATATTTGTAGGATAATTTGTAAAACATTTTTTTATACCACTAAGGCACACCAGCATGCGGCCCGCCTGGTGGTAAGCGGTGCTACATGATAATAATACCTATTCAATAATAAGAATTAAGTGCTCGTGGTGTAGCATGATTAGCCGTTCTTAATCGATCGGCAAAGTTAAGCTACCACCGTCGTGGCCGGTACCCGGATGGGTTACCTAGTGGTATTTCAAATCGAGCGTTTCCGTGCTTCGGAAGGCACGTAAAGCCGTTGGTCCCGGTTTTCACTTAATTGTGATAGTCGTTAAGTTAGTTGCAGGCCTACTAGGCGGCCTGAAAACTCCAACAGTAGGTTGGCCACTAGCCTACCTCCACCGATCCGCAGTGGGCACGCGTGGTGGTGAATCTGCCCATTTCACCCAAATTTTTGAAAGGAGGCTGTGTTCAGCAGTGGAATATTATAGGCTGATGATGATGATGAATAATATAATTTTATGGAAAGTCATTTGTTGAGAAATAAAGTGAAGCTACCGTGTATGAAATGGCGCGAAGGAATATCAAATACGCATGAGAAAAACAACATCGGATACAATAGGAGTTTCGGTATCGAAGTGGAGAGGATCGTTGTCAAATCTGGTATCTTTTAGCTGGGGATCGCGGCATCAGTGTTGCAATAAATACGTCTCTGGTGACAGGCAAAAAGGCGGGAATGCGCGCGCGCGCCCGGCGGTCTCCGCCGCGCATGCGTATTCCATGTCGTGACGCTTTTTCGATGCTCAAACTCATCTTTTGAAACACTTGTTTTATTTTATTCTATTGTTATAGGCCACAAATTGTTTTGCACGGTTTATCTGTTTCAACTCGTGAGATATAACATTGAATTTTGGGTTTCCACTCAGTAATACGATGTTCGCCATGATATTCGTGGGTTTAAATCCTACAAAGAGCTTTCAGTCTAGGTCGCTGCACTTAAGATCTAGCTTAATTTTGAGTCCTTACACTGACAAAAATTATCTACAAAACTAGTTATGTAAGTTGACGTTTTGTTGTCGGGAAACTAACTTTAGTTACATTAATTGAGTAACGAACAAAAACTAGTTTTGTTACTGATAAGTTTAGTTCGCAAGTCACTCTGTTTAGGTTATTGGTCAAATTTTGTGTTACTGTTAAATAAAATTTTGCCTGGCCACACCAATCTGGCCACATCTTCACTTACCATAGTGAAGATGTGGCCAGAGGTGGTACACTGAAAAAAATGGTTTGATTATGGTCAAACACAGACCAAACATAGTGATAGTAAAGAGTTTTATGGCTGATGGGTTTACTTTTGGATTATTTATAAACCTTAAAGTTCCTAATAGTAAAATAGTTTATATATTTTATACCTATTGGAAAACATCATTGTGAAGAATTTTCGCAGCAAGCAAAGCTCACAAAATTGCTATATGATTAGGTACGTGCATAGTTAGGTACATCATGGGTCATCATCACTTTCGAGCATACTTTTGAGAACACAGTAATTACTAAATTATAGGCATATTCTTTGCTCCAGCTAGATTGCTTAACTACTTAAAGCGGTGTAATGTAGGAAGATTCTTATGATTGTGTTAAACTCTTAATTTATTATGATCAAGAGGATAGCTCAACAAAGGTGATGCAAATTTTCAAACTTTTTATAACGCGGGTGAAACCGCGGGGACAGCTAGTTGAAAAATCGTACATCACCAGTTTATTTATCTGCTTTTTGTAATACACAGGAAATATTAAACCCAGGATATCCCAGGATATTAGTTACGCGAGCTCGTTTGCGTGTCGATGTGAAACCGCGAAGGCTGGACGTGGCACATTCCCTGGCGGGGCGGCGCGGGCGCGCGGCGTCGGCGTCGTCGCTATCAG
The DNA here is from genome assembly GCA_951394255.1 of Polyploca ridens. Classification (NCBI taxonomy): domain Eukaryota; kingdom Metazoa; phylum Arthropoda; class Insecta; order Lepidoptera; family Drepanidae; genus Polyploca; species Polyploca ridens. The sequence continues at coordinate 5,486,367 of OX596250.1, forward strand.
ATGCGCTCGCGCACGTGAGGGCATCCCGCCCCGCCTCACCCCCTCGCTTCACCTCCCTAACCTCACGCACCACCCGCCTTCTCAGAAACGGAACAGCATCTTCTCAGCTCGTTGGCGCGTGTCCACACGTTTTAACCACAAGTCTTCTCGACCAGTTCGGAATGGCCCGTGCGTGACCCGTAACTGGATGTCCAGCTCTGATCTTGGCTAGATGCGAAAGCTTAGGTTTTTTTACTGCCTTGTTAAAGTTCATTTAACATTCGCATATAGTTTTTGACTTTAAGTGAGAAGAAATAAGAAAATATTCGCGGATTTCTAATATTCAGTCAGCTGTATAAAGTCAAAGTTATTGAAATAAAAACATATATAATAATTGATTGAAATCTTTACTAGTGTCGCAAATTACGAGAAATGCACGTATCAACTTAAAGCAAGCTGTTAGGACAACAGTTAAAATCTAGAAAAAGAATTGTAACACCTTCTTGGAAATTAGAATGTGAACAATGTTGGGAAGGCGCGGAGGTCAGGCGGCGGCACAGAGCGTCGGATGCCTCATCGGCTTTTGAATAATTCGCGTTGTTGTACGGCGCCGGTGTTAGCAATTGTCACGCGGACGACGTTTTACGATACCATCGTACCGCCGCGAGTCGCCGGCGCCGCAAGATCTAGATCGCGGCGTCCGCACACACCAAAGACATGCACTCGACGGATAAAGTCCTCACAGGCGACATGCGAAGCCGCACCCGCACGAGGTATGCCTTTGAAAAACGCAGCGCAAAGCAACTATTCACCAGAGCCGACTCGTGATGGCATCCTAGTGCAATCGCTGCGTCGCGAGTACGCTTATGTCTTTATTTGCTCGCGATTGGCATTCGTTTTTGTCGATGATCACTATCCTTTTTTAAAGCACCGAGCTCGAGAGAATATATTCTGACTTTGAAATTATTAATTTTTTTCAGGCGGTGTATTTATTGGCTCCTTATATAGCAACCTTGCTAAGGTTAAAATTTTTCTCCATATCCTCACGTACGATGGAATTCAATGGAATAACACATTAATGAGAACATTTTAAACCTGTCGACGTTCAGCTTGTCTGTTCAAAAATTAGCCACAATGGCGGAGCAAGAAGTGAAAAGTCCAATTGTTGTGAACGGAATGCCATTAGTGTTTTCTTATTCGTTGTGAGTTTCGTCACCAGCCGTGTCGGACATGGCACATGCGCTTGTCCGATGGACATTCCTACTTTTTCTACAATATTAATTTAATTCGAATGAACTGCTATGTCGCTTTTGGTAGGTGTAACGCAAAGGTGTGTTATTGCAATTTTATCGCTCGTTTAATTTTTGTTCATGTTATAAGGGCATGTGTATTTTGCGACTTGATATTGGACGATAATAAAATTTTAAATCAAGAGGCAAGTAATTCAGACTATTAATATTAAGGTAGGTATATTATATTCATAACTTTTTATTACATCCAGTAGAGTTTTTTCAAATGTTGCTCCTGAAATTATAATGAATGTTATTATGTGAGCTGTTTAATAATATATGTCAAAATAACTTAAGCTTCTAGCCAGCTGTTTACCAAATGCAGCATTAGAAATCATCCATTACATACCAGCTTATTTTGACAGCAGTGCATCGTAACTGAGCCTTCATCAATATTGATCAACGCTCATCCCTTTCCAAGTACAAGTCCCAAATATTCATTCATTCGACTAAAAAAAACCTATACACGGTCATCTCCAAATTATAGTGTTTAAACATTTTAATACAGCGCTAAGAAATGTGCGTAAAAGTTATAAAATCAAGGGGCTTTATAATATATGTAACGCTGCCTTCTGGCGACCATTACTTAGGTCCAAGCTTGTTATTAAATTCGGCCTTATTTATTTATTTATGATCATGTTTATTGTATGCGACGTACCTCTTTCGTTTCGTGTATTTGGGAGTCATTTTTGGGAGAACGTTGATCAGAAACAATGCTATGAGCTTGCATTTTTGCACGGTTTTGATTTTATAGCTTATATTCTATAAAAAATAGGCATTGCAGTATACGCTGGGCAATTAGCTAGTAATGTTTATTTTACTGATAATAATTAACTAACCCTTTAATTTTGAATTGTCTGTTGTAACTAAAGTTGTTACTTGTAATATAAGTACTAATATTTAATAACGTATGTACCAATCGAAGATTTTAATTTTTAGTTGATACACGCCACTATCAATTATTATTTTTTTATTTTTTTATTGAAATATGCATTATCCATGTTTTTTTATGAATAAACAAATAAGTGGAATGAATCGCACAAAGGTGTCGATTGTCGGCTCCAATTATAATGCCTAGGCGTGATCATTCGACCCAAAAAATTAACTTTAATCCGAACTTAATTACAGATGAGCCGCGATCATATGAAATATCGATTTGGGAGGAATATTCAAATGCATGTTACAGGTGCCAGGGCCCGCCCCGGCCGCGGGCCTCCACACTTACATGTGCCGGCCAAACGTTACCTTCAATACACTCATATTAATTTATGGACAACGTGTACTTATTATCGGTATTCTGACGCATTTTGCATACACGCCAGCGGGTTAACAACCCCCAGCAGAAGTCATTGAATACGAACGAATCATTTAAAATAAAAATATATATCGAACGCAAATTTTTCTCTGGAACCGTAACTATATGCAACGAGCAGGGAACTAAGAAAGTCTTTTTCCTATCTCTCAGATTTATCTTTAAAACCTACTCGGCTTTCTCGGATCGTTTGCAAGCAACATTAGCCGGGCTCGCGCCGTCTTCGTTTTCGGGCAGATGCATCGAGCACGAATCGAGTTTTCCAATAATTTCATACTCAACGATCGAGGGGGTACTGTATCTCGGGATCCATCTCTCGCCGTCGGCCACGCGCGCCATGCTATGTACGGCCCTTATTAAATGCAAAATATTGCATCTTTACATAAGCGAGATCTCGTTAACATTGCATTAACAATATTTTACAAGTTTTGTTGTTTAGTTGTGGGTGATGCTGTGTCGAGCGGGAGAGGAGGCGACGTTATCTTCACATCGCCGAGTGAACTATTGCTAGACGAAGATATATCCAGCTTGCTACACCTCTCTCTTCGTTCCTTTTAGTCTTTATCCATATAAGGCTGGTGTCCATAGCTCAAATAACGACTATTCTCACGAGGGACGTGCGTCCTATGATAACAATTGATGTCATTGTAATATTTTTAACCGCGAGCCAAGCGATTTATGATTTCAGCCATTCTTTAAAAACTGGGAGTCACTTTTCTGATCACTGATTTTACCAAGTATTTAAAGTGGTAGGTAAATGCTATTATAGTATTACTCCTTGCTAATCCTTGTAGGCTGTGTTCTCACCTTTAATTTCTCGGTTGTAACGAGGTATAAAAAGATGAGTGTTCCGCCCTTGCATGCAGGGCGGGGCGGGCGATCGCAAATCTGAAGCGAACAGATTATTCTTTCATGTTTGACGATGCTGTACCGATCGTAATGGAATCTAGATACTTCAGTACAGTCATTATTACTTTAATGATAATTTTATATATAAAAAAATGCGTCGGATTATCTACTTATAAAAATAATGTTCATGTGGACGGAAAATTTCAATTGGTAGATTAGTAATAAAAATATTAATTAATATTAATTATTATTATTATTATTTATTAATATTAATTGGTAGTAATTCCAGCCACCTTGGTTATTTCTAGAAATAAGCAAAATATTCTAAAAAGTTTATTCAATAAAAAATGTATCAAAGAAAACTTATTATCTTATAATAATATGTTATTATAATATAATTCATTTATTTAGGTGTTAGATTACGCTTCTGCGGGAGTGTTTTCCATCAATTATAGTTTCTTTAATTCATCAAGAAATTTTAAATGCTCAGCTAGCTTTGAATTAAAAACAAAATAAATATGCAATAGTGTTTTACGAACATAGTTTTTTAAGATTGCTCTACATTTTAATAAATTAGATTCAAATAGAGATGATGACTCATGTAGAATTTTCTAAAAGATATAGTAGAGGAACTGCAGCATATTTGGAATACTGCAGGTAACTTGGAATACTTCGATATAGAAATAGTTATAAATGCTATCTATATTTTTTTCCCGTAAACATAAAGTCATAGGACACACGAAGCTATTGAGTATCAAAAACAGGTCGCCATCTTGACATTCCGGTTAACAGCCACAAGGGAACGAAACGCTTGCTTGGAAAAAAAAATCGGTAAGAATTCAATCATTGATAATCATTTATTGTAATACTTTAAATTTTCATCTTAATTATTTAAACGGTTAAGTAAACTTGTTAGTTTATGATAGTACTATGATTATGTAAAAATATCGAGAAATAAAAATGTGATATGGAATTTTAGGTTAAGATAGTATGATGCTAATTTGGAATACGAGGATAAAAGGGGTGAAGAATGGGTACAGTGCTTAATGTGCGAATTGTGGGTTCACGGTGCTTGTAGTGGTTATGAATCCGGGGTGTATATTTGTGATTACTGCAAGAATAGTAAACTATAAAATCAAACTAAAGACTTATCTGTGATTATTGTGACCAATTACTTAATTATATGTTATTTTACGTTATTTTGTTTAAAAAAGACTGATTACATAAAGATCTAAAGACTATAAAATTGTTACAAAGATAAGAAATCTATTAGTTTCTTAGGAAAAATGTTAGCAAATCTCAAAAAAACATGTGAATATAATTTGGAATACTATATTCCAAATTACCTGCACACTAAGTAAAATCTCTATTTTAGAGATTTTTACTTTGATGGCCATTTTAATAAGGTTTCTGATGTTAGTTATCTTTGAGTGTTGTTATTATTAAAGTTCAATAGTTTTTCAATCATTTAATTTATTTTTTTCTGAGCCATCCCTTTCCTCTTTAAATTTATCCTTAAAAAACAAACTAGTATTCCAAATATGCTGCAGTTCCTCTAACTATACGGATAAGAAAACAACAAATTATAGTAACAAACGAAAACAAAAACAAAATCATTTAAAGATTCAAGACCTCAAAAGCTTTTTTTATCATCCAAAAGTAAATTAAAAGCTACTTTCAGGATCCTAAGGCTTCAAAATATGGAAATATGTGGTAACTGCAATGTACTTAAAGGCAGTTTTCACGAACAAAATGACAAATTACGTTTTTTCTCATTACATTTAGTACTTACAGCGGTACTCAAAAGTGAGGTCACGTTCGAGTATCAATTTGTATGGGGCGTGTTTGACGCTTTCTGACTTTAACCACCGTTGGCTCTCATTTCTGACTTTTCTAGTGCTCTAATTGCAAAGAAGTTCCATATAGACATTTGATCCCAAGAAAAAACATTATCGATTGATATCATAAATTAAGTAAAACCCATGTATTTACTCAATGGGCTAGCATTGAGTAAATTCATGGGTTTTAGAATAGAATAGAATAGAATAGAATAGCTTTTTATTTGACAGTAAAACAATCAACTATGCTAATACATACTTAATTATAAATAATTTATTATACTGCCAAAAAAGGGTAACCGCTCAGCAATATTGTTGTGGTATTAAGCCACAACGCTGATTTTCAGCGGCAACCTTAGTTGACGCTTGGACGCCACTGCTACAGAATGGATGCTCTTAAAAAAAAAAAAAAGTTTTCCGTTTTCATGAATATGCGCGTCCCTCGCGAGAACCAACGGGTCAAAATATAGAGTTGCTTGGATTACTGGATCCATTTGGTATGTCTACAGTGTAAGACATACTTATATATAGACATACTTATACGTATAGACTACCTTGCATAGTACAACAGGACTGTATTTATAGTAGGTGAAGACAGAGATTATAAAAAAAACCCTAACTAAGTTTCTTGTCGGAAGTCTTTTCAGTTCAAGTGTATTACGAACCGTAGGTAGAATTAATTTGTAACGTTCATAAGTGCCTTATCAGGGCTAATGATTTTGAATTTGAATTTGACACGGTTTATGAGTTTTTAATTTTGTCTAGATCTAGGCTTCAACATATTTCAGCCAGCTCAAAATCAAAATCAAAAAGCCATTTATTCAGTTTAGGCCCTGATAAGGCACTTATGAACGTTAATTTGTTACATACAGTTGAATTAACCACCGGTTCGGAATACACTTAAACTGAGAAGACTCCGGCAAGAAACTCAGCAAGGCTTCTTTTTTGTTTGTGGATGATCTTTTAATATTACAGCTTTTGTTCCAATTACTTAAGTGGTTGGAGTGGTGGTGATGGTTTAGGTTTAAGTGGTATTTTTACAGGTATATAATTTTTTACATGTTAAAACTTATTCGCATTATTTAATAACGGCAACGTATTCGCAAATGACCAAAGGCAATTTCTTATTAATTACTTGAGGCGTTTCTTATTTGGTTCGTCAGTGATAGTTATTGTAAATAAATTAGTGGTTACCATCACTTTACATCTGTCACAATTATCGAGACACACCTGCACACACCGACGCACATTTACATAAAACGAAATCGCCCCGTGGACGATACGCCACGGAATTCTGAATATCCATAAACGTAGCTGCCAGCATACCGAGGGCCATACTTAAAAACAAAATTAAAGGGGATAGCCGTACGATAATATGAATTAAAAATAATAAAACAAAAAAATAGGAGTCACGGATCGCCTCGAGTAAGTTTTTTTAAGTTTTTTTTTTACCGAGCGATGCCTGCGAACAGACTGTGCCTGGTATCTCCTGACAATATCTTTGACGAGTTTTTTATGCGGCATTATTTTTAAATGAACAGATTATAAATGGTTGTTTGGCGATTTAACGCCCAATCTAATTAGGCAAATGATATGTGTTTTCGGGTAAAGATCGATGCGTGATAGGTCAGCTTTGCTATTTATTGATTGATTAATAAATTAACTGTGAGTGATCCGTTTTGGAGTCGTTGAACTCTTTTGAACAACCGAAGTGTAGTTACCTATATAATTTTTTGTTCAATTTTTTTGTTGTTGTAGTAAATATTTTTTTACGAGTGTTAGTTGACTTTTGAACTTTACTAAGTAGATAAACAGACTATTACAATCAGATAGAGTATATTTTTATATACTCGTAGATACATTAATGCTGTGATGGAGATCACTGGTTCGAATCCTACAAAATTCTTCATCTTAAATCTTTCACATAGTATAAAAGACAGTAGATTATTTACATAATTACGAGTTTTTTTATTTATTTTATACGTTGTTTTTTTATGTATGCGTATTTTACTTTGTAAAAAAGCCAATATAGTCAGATTGTCGAAAAATATTTCAAAAATGTAACATTGCTGAGTTTCTTGCCTGTTCGACTCAGTTGAAGGCCGATTTCTGAACTAGTGGTAACTTCAGTAGCTTTGACCTTCATAAGTGCCCTACTAGGGCCTAAATAGAATATATGACTTTAACGACCACTCAAGTTGAAAAACCTACCTACTTGTGTATTCCAACAGTTGCAGATGAAAGCCAGTGTTACCTTCAACGAATTCATGATGTGGCTCACACCACATTAGCAATTCACCTATTACCTACGGCTTATCCCCGTAAGACCACCATTTACCAACAGATGGATAGACTAACCACCGTTTTATCAGGTCTAAAAATTAACAATGTTACACTTTCATTATCGATATTATCAACTAAAGAACCCCTGAAGTATTTCGGACCTTTCTTTTTATTTATCTTATACGTCAAAGAAGCATACGGCCTGCCTGATGGTAAGCGATTACCGTAGCCATATGGACGCTTACAATACACGAGGCATCACTCACGCCTTACCAAGCCTTCCACCGTCCTCATTGAGCTCTGGCGACCTTACTCACGCGCAGGAACACAACATAAAGTTATTTGGCTGCGGTATTCTGTAAGGTAGAGGTATTTCCCCACTCTGCTCCTTGAGCGAATAATCGCTGTGCTCTACGTCTCTACTTATACAAGGGGTTAATGTTATGGATTAGGTACTTGGACGATGGATGCTGTTACCTATACTTTGGAATATTCTTTATTCAGAGCACCCATAGCCAATGATGACTGTGTTTGAGAGGGTAGCCATTTTATAAGGCAATAATTTTGAGGGCAGCATAAGGTTCAATAAAATGTCTGTAGAGATCTTTGCAGGCGGCAACGCGCAAGTGATACCCCTGGTGTTGCCAAAATCTATAGAATACGGTAACTACTACCATTAGGCGAGTGTAAGGCGCCGATCCCACAGAAAAGAGTTCTAGAGTTCTGCGTTCCGAGTTCTGCATTCCGCGTTGACTGTAAGCTATGCGGGGCCTTTGAAAGTAAAATAAGTGTATGATGTGCGATCAGTAGCGAATATTGCAGAACTCTAGAACTCTATACTGCTTGCTGTGTGCACAATAGTCAACACGGAATGCAGTACTCGGAACTCTAGAACTCTGTGGGATCGGCGCCTAATACCTGTTTACTACCTTAGTATGAAAAAATCTAGATGTGTGAGAATATTGAGGCACAAATATAAAAAAAAATTACTAAGCAAAAGAACACCATTAAGTTGAGCTTGAGCTTTCGATGAAGGAAAACATCGTGAGGAAACCATAGCACGATGTTACGGCATTTTGTAGTCTGGCTACCACACTCAAGTTGAAAATCGGTCGCCTAGTATCCGGTGTGTTCCGACAGCTGCACTTGAGAGCCAGTTCCTTCTAGGCTTTGTGTGCTTACCAGCTTCGGCCACATCATCACTTACCATGGTGAGATTGCGGTCAAACACAGGCCTATACACAATAAAAAAATCCGGAAGGTAGAGGTACATCCCCAGTCGTGCTGCTCTTTGAGCGAAATAATGTGATGAAAAGGTCTCAAAGAACCATGTCAAAGCGTTTTCCTCATGCGGACAGCAAGGGAGTGGAACTTGCTTCCAGCGTCTGTTTCCTGACTCTTACAATCTAGGGAGTTTCAAGGCCACAGTGAATATCGATTAGGTTTCTTCTGGGTAAGCGTGCTCCATCTTAGGCTTCGTCATCGTCCTTTATTAAGTGGTCAATGGCCAAACGCAAGCTTATTAAATTAAAAAAAAGCTTCCACCGGTTTTACCTAGGTTTCCTAGGGAACTATTGTTTTACCGGAATATAAACTATCATACATATATGTATAATATGTTATTTCAGGGAATGCTCTATCATATACTTACACTGATTTTCACCATTTTCAATCGAATAGAGCAGGTAAAGAGAGATTAAAAGATTAAGACAGTTAGAGCACAGCTTTTATTCGCTCAAAGAGCAGCTCGGCTGGGGAAGTACCTCCACCTTACAGAATACCTCACCCAATAACCTTATGTTGTGTTCCTGCGCGTGAGTGAGGTCGCCAGAGCTCACTGGGGAAGGGGGAAGGGTTGGTAACGCGTGAATGTGACGCCTCGTGTGTTGCAAGCGTCCATATGGCTACGGTAACCGCTTACCATCAGGCGGGCCATATGCTTGTTCACCAACTTGGTAGTATTAAAAAAATATAGAAAACTGGAAACAGAGTCCTTGCTTTGAAAATACCAGTAGATAAGTAGGTAAATTAAGGTTAATATAAGTTCTATATTTGTCTATTTTCTAGTTTTATTAGTTTAGTACTACTTTACATACTTAAATACAAGAGTATAAAATGAGTTCCTGTCCATATTTTCATGTTCCTCTAGTATAATAATAATTACTACAAATACTATAAAAGTATAAGTGAGTTTTGAGGGTTCCGAAGCCAAATGGCAAAAAACGGAACCCTTATGGATTCGTCATGTCTGTCTGTCCGTCCATATGTTACAGCCACTTTTTTCCGAAACTACATTTAAGAAACTTGGTAAGTAGATGTCTTCTGTGAACCGCATTAAGATATTCACACAAAAATAAAAAAATATAACCAATAAATTTTGGTCGTTCAATTAGAACTGAAACTACAAAAATTTTTTCGTCAAACCCATACCTGTAGGGTATCTATGGATAGGTGTTCTAAACTGAATAATTTACGCGAGAGACACTTCCACAGTGGTAAAATCCTACGCAGGACAACCATTTGATTAAATAAACATGTATTTTTATTCTGTCTCGGATATGAATTTTAATGTAGCATTATGTCGTACCACAGGTAAACTGTGTTAGTCAGCTGTTTTCCATATAGAATAAGATTTGCTTATTTTAAAAACAAATTTTTAGTGAAAAAATAATCCAGTATATTTATTTATTCAATTAAAAAACGCCTCTAATACAGAAATAGTTTAAAAATTAAAGTGAGTTCGATTGATAAAATTGTGTTACCCCAAAGTGGTAGAATATTTTTGTAGATAGGATTGTTTTTAGTTACATATTCTAAGTACTATTTTATTTAAGGAATAGAAGGCTTTGGTATAGAGATTGGCTATCTTGGGAACTTGTACCAATATTGACAAACATGTGATCATTTCAAAGTATTTGTTTAGTTCCAAAATCTGTTTTGTCATAAGATGGAATTACTTCTTCGGGATATTAAATCAATAACAGATTTTTCTACAAGATACTGGACGCTTAGAGTCTTTAATATGGAAATGAATTGAATAAGTGACAAATCACATAGATCTAAAAGACATTAGCCATTGCAGACACGTCTGGTGCAATGAAAATATAATAAAATTAAAATATATCAGCAAGTCTGATTCACCGCACGCAGTGACGTAAAAACTTTGAAACATTCAGCGAGCGAAGGGTCGAGGGTGCCGCGTCTTCAGTCAACATCATAATTTAACTTTGCAAAAAGTGGTGTCTTAATAAATAAATCAACGGATTTTTTTCACCGTCCATAACTTAAGGAGTCAAGGCGGGAAATCGGATGGAAGTTGAGGGCGAAACTTTTAAAAAAGGAAACTGCTCTTGCGGCGGTGGGCCTCGCCGCCATTGGCCCACGCAGCGGGGGCGGGAAGCCGCTCGCTCGCCATTGGCCCGCCGCCGACGCACCGTAGGCGCGTTCATCTCGAGACACGAACAAATAGATTTTTTTAAACAAAAGCAATTTTCCTATTCTTCTTGTTGTGGCACTGTTTCAATAGTTTGTTTTTGCTCGGCGACGTTTTGTATTGTTTATTGTGGTCGAGTGCGCGACAATCCACTCCCGGTTAATTCTCAACGATATTAACAAGTCGACTCCTCCGTGCATTGTTCTGCGGGGGCCGCATGCAAATTTTGTAAAAACAACACGATTGTTGTGGAAAACAAACACGCAGGGCGTGTTGCAACAACTCGCAAATAGGAAGGACTGGGTGCCTAGCTTACCTAATGTGAATGTTAATTACCATTTAGATATCGAACCATTGTATGACAACAATGGACACATACTTTTACAATAACTAGCATTCACGATTCTTGTTTCGACTGAGATAAAACACTGAGGGAAAATGTACACATGCTTACTTACAATATCATACAATGTTATACGTACTTACCTAAGATACATTGCTTATTAGTTATATATATAGGTACCTATGAATAATGTAATAGGTATGTATCTACCCAGCACGTACCTAGGTAATGTGATGTCTAGTTAGTTATTGTTAGGCAAGGTTATCCTGAAGTTATAGTAGTTTTTATGGATACCTACCCACATTCTAGGCGATGATAGCTCAGTGGTAGTGGCGTCGGATACCGAGACGAAGGTCTCGGGTTCGAATCCTACAATGAGCTTGAGCTTTCGGTGAAGGAAAACATCGTGAGGAAACCATAGCACGGTGGTAGGGTACTTTGTAGTACCCGCCTGGCTGGCTACCACCCTCAAGTTGAAAATCTGTCGCCAAGCTCCTATCGGTGTGTTCCGACAGCTGTACTTGAGAGCCAGTTCCTTCTAGGCTTTGTGTGCTTACCACCTTCATCACATACCATGGTGAGATTGCGGTCAAACACAGGCCTAAAAAAAGTAAAAAAAAAAATCTAATCTCTCTAACAGCGAGCTTATTTATTAGTCTGTCATTATTTAACAAAAAGTATTCTAATTTTATGAAACGTGAGCACGGACAAAATGTCTTCAAAAATCGTGATATTTTCATAAACTCAGTAAAAGTATTCATTGGACGAAATGCAAGTCGTGCAATGCCAGAGCAGAATATCAAAATTTCTAGATTGATATCCTCATATTTATCTATATCAGTCCATGTTTAGAATAGCTAACTCGAATATCAAATATAGGATGTGCTTTTAAGTGATGGCTCTTCTCGCTTTAAAAAAAAAAAAGAGAACTAAAATAAAATCTAGTTTCTTTTTTGTGGGTGAGTTTTAATTGAGATCTAGTCAGAAAAACGACAAAAGAGGAATAACATCTGCCCTGTTCAAATACCTACTGTCTTACTACCGACCATTGGGATTACGGTTTTCACACAGTGATACGATATGGGGCTCTTCAAAAGAGCTCTTCAAAGTCGGCAACATATCGGTAACCCTTCTGATATTGCAAATGTCCAATGGGCGGCGTTGATCATTTTTCATCAGGACTATCTCCATCACCTGTAGACATAAAAACAATGTTAAAGCCCCAATAATAAAATGTATAATATGTTTAAGCAATTAACCATAGACCCGTCAACTATTGCTAATTCATCATCACATCCTTCTCAACGCACTAGGCTGCATAAGGCTGAGAACGTCATACCCGTTTTGCAGAATATCTTGTGCAATCTCATATTAAGAATTGTTTTAGGATACTAAGTAAATAAATACTAAGTAGAGAAGAAGATGTTGAAATAAACACCTGTAGAATCCCGAGATATTTTCTTCCCTCGCTAAAGAAGGAAATTGTGAAGGATGAAGGTGACTTTCACTGTTCTTCCTGAAATATAAATACTTAGCTTTAGTGTTTTATAAATATAATTATTTAGGTTATTAAAAGGATTTCAAAAGCTTTCTAATATATGTATGTAAAATAAAAAATATAATTGGTAATATTTTTATTATTTAACAGAATATGTGAAATTTACAAATCGTTAATTTGACTCAGTGAATCTGTTTAGTAGGCGCGGGCGCAACGACGCGACGATGTCACCCGCGAGCGCCCGAAAGCTCCCGAGATGTTCCAAGATTGTGCCCATTTTTCCTCCAAATTGCGCCCTTTGTTATGCAAAGCGCGCAGGCGCCGTGTGCGGGCTCACAATCGCTCGTTTGTGCGCCTCCGTCCGTGTCACACGGCCTTATCGTGCATCGCCCACCACCGCAGTTTTTACAATGACTAGTGACTGATTAGAATATTTCATCAGTGTGTCTATGCCTAGCTCATTCTCTTTTTAATTACCTATTTAATTCACTATGGGAGGTCGGTTGACAAATCCATTTTATACGAGTAACAATGGGTGTTGGCTGACTTATTTATCACCATGAAAGTTTCATTGTATTACGTTGGTTAACGCGTAGGAGCTACGGTGTAGGTGTTACGGAATAAGTGATAGATAATTAATTAAAACCATATTCGCATTAAATATGCGAATATTGAGCTATTGGATTCAAATTGACACACACGCATCTTCACTATTTACTAACACAAAGAGCCGGCCCTCAAAAGCAGCTGCCATAACATAGCGACAGTTTTTTCAACTTGAGGCAAGCAGCCAGCCAGTCAAAAAAATCAAAAATCAAAATCAAAAAGTCATTTATTCAGTTTAGGCCCTAGCAAGGCACTTATGAACGTTAAATTGGTACATACAGTTGAATTTACCACCGGTTCGGAATACACTTAAACTGAGAAGACTCCGGCAATAAACTCCAGTAGGCAGTGCTTATTAGCTACCTTATAGAAAAACCAGCCAAGGGCGAGTCAGTCTCGCACATGGAGGGTTCCGTCCAACTAACTCAACTTTGGTATGAAAAAAAAACTCAAAAAAGAGGTTTCTTAGCGTGGCATGGGCGCCCCCTTATTTCATTTTTATTATTTGTAATAGTTATAGCGGCAATAGAAATACATATTCTGAGAAAATTACAGCTACCTATTACGGTTCATGAGATACGGCCCATTGACAGACAGACGGACGGACGAACGGCCGGACGGACAGCGGTGGCTAAATAATAGGGTCCCCTAGAAGCTCCCTTTGGGTACGGAAAGCTAAAAAATTACGCTACCACCGTACTCGTTTCCGCTAGAAATTTTCCTTTACTGAAAGTCCAAGCTTAACGTAGCAATTAATATGACCTTCACAGGTCTGCGTCACTATCACTCTATCATAGCCGTAAATAGAAACCTAATTACGTTTTAATTAGGAGCTGCAATAATAACTTGTGTTCTCTGTTTATTTTTATAAGCAAAAAAGATACATCTATCCAGTTGAAAGGTTCGATCACTCATTGTACACGAGTAGGCAGGTAATCTACAAAATGAGCCCTCATTGATTTCCCTACATTACTAATTGCGATAGTGAAACAATTACTGCGATACATTTTCTACAGATTTCATCATTTTCAAATTCATACGATGCTTATTACGTAGCATTAAAGTATATTTTGGAGGAGTCATGCTGTTTAATATTGGTAAGTGATTAACTTTAAACGATTCAGCTTGTTTATCGTGGATCGTGCCAATGCATCATATTTGTCGAGTGTTTCGTCAGAGTACAGTCTGATCGGGATCGTATCGATAATGAAGCGAATGCATTAAAAATATTAGTCGCAAACTCACCTGTCTCTGTGTAAACGAGAACTTTAAATGAGAGTAATTAACAAATTTTTACTTAACACACTTAATTCTAGTGTTGAAAATGGATCGTCACTTCCATCCAATTTTGGTTGTTCCTATTCGACGGGCCAGTTGGCGCAGTTGGTTAAGGTTCACCTTACGCGCCGCAGGTCGTGGGTTCGATTCCCACAGAGGACATGCATTTGTGTGCATGAACATGTCTGTATGTCCTGAGTCTGGTTGTAATTATGTATAGTAAGTATGTATTTACAAACAAAAAGTAGTATTATGTATTATTTCAGTTATCTGGTTTCCATAGTACAAGCTCTGATGACCGTGTGTGAGGAATGTCCCAGTATATTTATTTATTATTCGGTCATCAGTTCACCTAGTAGAAACGTTGAAGTAAAACCTATCAAATTGTAGCCCAAATGACAAGTTGAGACAACCACACTCAAAACTAAAAAAAAAAACGCACAAGAAGACAACGATTAATTTCTTGTCTCCATAAGACGTAAACATTTTTTATCATCAATCATGCAGAGAACATATATGTATGCTTAATATGCATATACTTAAATACTAAAAGTTCACAAACTTCTCTAAAGGCGGTACCAGATGTTTGAAGGAAGACGAAACGAGAAACCTGGCAAAGATCACGTGAGATTAGGCGCGGCTGTACGCCATGTTTTTTGCTCCAAGCTTGCCTTTACACGTATAAAATGCATTCCTCGAGCATAAATTTAAATTTGCTATGTTATCGAAATAGTTATATAATTTATGAGGAACGAGAAATGTAAGCGAATGAAATATGTGGGCATTAGAAATGTTTAGTTGCAGCGTACGCATGTTCTTCGTCTAATTGCATTCCTCAAATGAATTTACATGGAATACCTACGTGGCTACGTACAAACATAAGAAGGGGAAAGTAATACCTGCTAAGAGCAAACAAAGGTATTCAAGCCTTAATAGAACAGGCTTGACTCTTCGATCGAGATGTTCAAACCTTCGTTAATCTAATAAGGATAGAGGAAACGGTCGCCTTGGTCAGCCTGGAATGTGAGGGAGTGGCTAAGCAACGGTCAGAAATTCTCGGACCGGTGAGGTCACTCCGCGAAGCCTGTGGACAGCCCAAGAAGGTTCTGCGCTTCTAGGCGGAGCTAGGCTGGCTTAGAGACAGCCCACATTTTCTTGATGCAATAACCCTCCTTTTTACTTCGCCGTAGTCGGGTAAAAAGGTCCACCTAAGCGGCCTATTTGCGGAAAAGGAGAGCCCACAAATGTAACATTGGTTCCATTTGTTATGAAATCATCCTAATTGCCTTCAAGAATATAGTACATCATTCAAACGCATAGGTATCCTACAAAAGTCCGCCGATTCCTTCATGCGTGGCAGAACAGACAGGCAACTCTTTCAAAGGTCTAAGCTGACAATGATGATAAAGAAACATAACATTGGTTGATAGGAGTCAATTCACTTCACCACTAGTCAATTTATGTGGTGGATTCAAACATTGTTAAACCATTTGAGTGGTAGTCACGCGAGGTCTAAGCTCGTTCGCGCCTTTGCGGTCAGGGAGACAACTGGCGGAGCAATCAAGCTGTCCACAACCTGATCGATAATTTCCTACGCCAGCATTTAGAAATGAAACATTTTTTTTCTATTTGCATTTAATTTCCTTTCATTGTTAATTTGTTATTGAGTAAAATAGTGCTATTATCAATTGGTGGGTGAAGTTAAGTGTTAAATGTTGTAATGCGGTTTTTGTTTAAATGTTTCCTCTCAACTACATTGTATCGTAAGTCATACATTATACAAAAAACTTGTTGTGACACGCAACTCCAAAGCTTTTGTTTTCATCAAAATAATAAGCAATATTTTCGAACGTAAAACAATAATCAACACGAATACTTGTAATCAGTCACCGTCTTGAATCATCAAGGCAATAACAGTTACTAAAAGTACTCAACTAAATATAATATAAGGACATAATGAAAAATAAGGAACGGGTAATTTGTAACAGGTATAGTCGTCGGGTCGTCGGTAAACTGAGGCATTGACGCTATTGCTCATGTAATATGAATGGGAAGAAAGACCCGAAGAGTGACCACGTTCTGAAAAGCGTTGAAGTCAAGATTGATTGTTTGGTTCCTAATGTTTGTAATGAGTATTGAATTCAGTCCTAATTATACTGATAAGGGTAAGTAATAAAGCAAAATTAGTTTTTGGATATTTTGCTCATTAACTACTGTCACTGATTAGTGAAACAGTTAGTTAGTATTTTAAGAGAGGTAGAGGCATAGCGTTTATTCGCTCAAAAAGCAGCTCGACTGGGTAAGTACCTCCACCTTACAGTATACCGCAGCCATATAATTTTATATTGTATTCCTAGGCGTCAGTAAGGTCGCTAGAGCTCATTGAGGATAGGGGTCGGTGACGCGTGAGTGATGCCTCGTGTGTTGCAAGCGTCCATATGGCTACAGTAACCGCTTACCATCAGGGGCGGGTCGGGGGTTGTTTACAAAATATATGAAAAAACTTTTTTATGAATAAAAGGTAAATTCAGTATATATTTTTCATTAATCGAAATAAAAGGTAAATATTCAGTATATATTTTTTATTAATCAAAAAAGGTAAAAGGTAAAATATTAATTATATTTCAAATAAAAAGAAACCTTGTTTGACTCTACATAGTGGACTTCATTATTACTATTGGATAAATTACAAAACACTTTAATTAAAATAGTTACATGACGTCTGCACACCAAGAATTGATATATTATTTAATTACCACATTATATTTGCTATCTTTGATACTATCCATTCTTTTATTTCATAGCTTACAATTTTTATTTATAGAATTAATTAATTATATTTAACACAAATAAATTGTGTAAAAAGATTGTCATCCCCACATGACTTGATATGGACTTGATACGTCTTGTTATTAGTACAATGTAACTCAGTATCAATAAACTGAAAGGTAATTAAAAATAGTATTGTTTTTAATTAATCAACCTACATAGTTATGTATTCAGTTGATAGGATCGGAACTTGCCAAGCTTTTTGCGTAAGTATGGTTGGCAAAAAGGTTAACAATGTTTCAAAGTTGTATTAATTTACTGACAGAATTTTAGCTTAAAAATATATATTTTTAGTATAGCGACTTGCGCCAAAGCTTTAATTTACATTTAATATTATTAAAGCCTTCAAAGGCGCTCGTGGTGTAGAATTATTAGCCGTTCTTAATCGATTACTCGCCTATGATCTGAGGCTTTCTAATTTCCTGCCCAAGGTGTGTATACTATTTTTTTCCTCGACGGAGGCGGAAAGCGGCATTTTCGTTTAGCGTAGCGGGACGCAAGTTGACGCTTTCCGCCCGGAGAGGAGAAAAACAAGTTTCATAAACCGATTTTTTTTATTTAAAATTTGTCGTTTATTGTCGATATTATATTATTAGTATTATTATTATTACTTAGTATTATTTCTCTTTTATAGATGAAAACGAAAAAGTCAAAATGGAGTGAATTAGACATTCAGAAATAAACGAGCTACTTTACGATATCGCATTTTAACTAACAAATAGCAATTGATTGTAATATATGCATTACAATACTAATTAATGTCATCATTAAGATTTTCCGCATCAACCTTTTTGCATATTTCCATAAAAAAACGATAAAATAGTCGTAGGCAGCGTATTTGCCAACTGTCCTCGGCAAGCGATTGCATCGTCTACCTAACACCCTTGCGACGAGCGACGCGCCGAGGCGACGCGACGCGACGTTCCTAAACTCATACATAGATAAACAAATTCACATGCAAAACTACACGTATATAATCATGGGAATGTGAATTACCTAATGTTTGTGTTTTAATTTATGCAAATGAGCTGAGCAATGAGAATAGGGCATTCACTCATGAGAGCAATCTGTCTCACTCAATGTGACTCAATCATAATGTAACTTATATACTTAGCTTCTGATGCTCCACGTGATTGCGCCTTAACTTCAGTACCTACCTGGGTTATGATTTTATTGTTTCTTTGGATCCCTAAATTCTTCTTCTAATAATTCCTTTCAATTAGTTTTTTCTAACCTTTTCCTAACTTTATCTCCTACATAATATTTGAATTCGAAGAGTAACATTGCAATTTCGTAATGGATTCTATACCATAGTTTGGCGGTTAGGTATTCACGTGAGAGAGGCACAATAATCCCAAATATCCAAACATTCGCAAATCTGTTTGTAATAAACAACAGATTTCACATCTATAGAAGTTCTTTATTTCAGCAGTCGCAAAGTTTAAAGGCAAATAGTATCTACGATAATGAGAATCGTCCTGTTGCAATAGTTTTCATTTTTGACTCTACGCTACCTAAACATGTACTTTCACCCTATGGGGCAATAAATATTTTTTCTTACTTTTCTTTCTATAAGACATTCACTACTAATGTATCCCGCTAATACTTCTGGGACCTTAATGATCCACGGAATCTGCAAGCCACATTCACTCATTTGCCCACTACATACGAATAACTTACAATTGCAAAAGATAACCAACAAAATCCTAACCTATAACTAATTAGACAACACGAATGTCCTGACATCGATGCATCTCGAATGTCGATTGTTTCACCGATTACCGAGTACCCACAAGTTTCGCGTGACACTAGTACATTTCGATCCCGCCCGAGCCTTGTAGGTTTCGTCGCGCAATTTGTTACTGCCGCAGCTATTTATCAAAACTCATATCTTAGCGAATATCGCCCCCGTTCCTACCCAACGACTTCAGTTTAGGATGTACCGCAAGCTTTTTCTGACACACGATAAACAGATAGGCGACAATTATCACGATCCCATCGCGAGCTTGAAAGCGAAAATGCTCGTTTCGCGTAATTTTCGCAACTATTTGCATCCAAATTGAATATTTTTTACGGTTGCATCGCATCCTCGTCTGATGTGCGTACACGCATGTTCAAAGCGCATGTCCAATTAAAAACAACGCAATAACTACTCCATTATTTTGTTGAATAATTTCTATAAACATTTCTGACGCATTTATATACAGACGAAAGTTTACGAGTTCTTTATTTCCCGTCGATATTATCTTAACTTTTTTGTCAATATCTTGAATTCAAATTGACATGCTTGTTTAATTATTGCTTCGATTAATTGATCAATTAAGTAAATGATTTTATTAATATTCAAGTTTTTTATATTTTATTGGATATAATGAATCGTAATTAATTCTGCATATACCTACCTACAAATGATACAACCGTAATATTGTTATATATTTATAGCAGCTCGCCTTCCTCTCTATTTGTTGGCTACAAAGCGTTTATAGTATTGATTAAACCATTTTTCAAACAACCAACAAGGCAATTAAACAACAGCAATGGGATTTTATTCAGATTCATCAAACCAATTCGAAATCATAATTGATCTGCCATGTAAAAAAATATAGAGGGCTGTTAGGATGGAATAGGCGCCAAAAATACAAAACTAGAACGATGACTGGCCGAAACCACTTGGAGGCAAAAGTCAATTAACGACCGGGGGCCGGGACACGTGGAACCGAACCAAACCGACTGATAACGCAGTACACACATACTTTACACATCAATATAGCTATATATGTATTTGTGGCTCGCTGTTTCATCTGCATTCGTATTTAGTTTCATAAAATCCTTGCTTAGTATTTTCTGCGATTAGCATGTTCTAGCTACTGAGGCTATGCGTTTATTTGTAAATATTTAAAGCATTTTGTTACATCTGTAGATGAGACAGCTGATTTCGTGTAAGTTCATAGTATATTTTATCCAGATTAATGAAACCAAGTGAAAAACGAGCGTGAAGCGCTCGTGGTGTAGCATGATTAGCCGTTCTTAATCGATCGGCAAAGTTAAGCTAACAACGTCGTGGTCGGTACCTGGATGGGTGACCGCCTAGTGGTATTTCAAATCGAGCGTTTCCGTGCTTCGGAAGGCACGTAAAGCCGTTGGTCCCGGTTATCACTTCATTGTGATAGTCGTTAAGCTAGTTGGATGCCTCCTAGGCGGCTTGAAAAATTCCAAAAATAGGTTGACCACTAGCCTACCTCCACCGATCCGCAGTGGGCATGCGTGGTGGAGTATTGCCCATTCCCTTTCACCCTCATTTGTGAAAGGAGGGCTGTGCCCAGCAGTGGGACATTATAGGCTGATGATGAATGAAACCAAGTGCGAGATGATTAGCTATTTGGAAATGTTAGTAGAACTCAACATATAACTGCAATATCATCTATATGGGTAAAAAAAATACTATACCACTCGTACGATTGCAATGAAACATTGGTGAGTTGTTATGCGCAGGCCGCAGAATGTTTCTGAAATAGAAAAAGAGGCATTGCAAAGCACGTCGGGCATTAGTTAGTAGGTAATAAATTTTTATAATAACTAATAATCAAAAAACGAAAATCACATTGTCTACTGCCTGTTTTGGCTATAAGGATGACAAAAAGTAGTAATCTGTGATTTTTACATATACTATAGTGAATATTGTAGTGGTACGGCTCGTGTCCGCTTGTCGATATCGTTCGTCCGAATTTATGCAACTCTGTTTAGAATACACACTCTCCACTCGTGCGAGAAAATATTACTATACATTTTTTTTTACTTGTGTTTGACCTCAATGACGCCATGGTATGTAATGATGTGGCCGAAGGGGGGAGCACACAAAGCCTAAAAAAAATGAATCGCAGCTGCACGTATTTTTGAATTGAAGATGATATCCAGCCGGTTGGGTATTTCGAAGTTCCCTACCATCATCCTATGGTTTTCCTACACCGAAAGCTTAAGCTTAGTCTAGGATTCGAACCCACGATCTCGCCACGGCATTTGACTTTACTATCACTAAGCTATCATGATTACTATGGATGTATTATATAATTGTTGCATTCTGACGAGGTAGACTTATTTTGAGTAATTCCTAGGAATATGGGAACTGATTATTGTGACAAGATTTTAATTATCTGCCTAGCATTTTACTGTATATGCGATGTATTAGCTCACAAAGAGCTTTTTCTAAAATCCTAAACAATCCAACTTCTTCTCGACAACATTTAAGTTACTAAATAGGTAGGTACTTATTTCAAGTAATACATTTTGGTTATAGCCAACACAACAAAAAGATCCCATATTTATGTTGCCACTTTTCGCTTCTATAATAATTTCACGAGCAATGGCGTCCCGACACCGCGTGGAGAGGCATCGCTGAATATCGTTATCGGGGACAACAATGAGTTTCTGACTGGCTGGCCATCTTCAAACGTAATTCGCATTTTTCACGGGAAAGCTCGCCGCCGCGCCGCCCGCCCGCGTACTCTCACAGTCACACATTGCTTTGAATAGCTTGTCTAAAAATTGGATTTGTCCATTGTTTGCCAATAATTGAGATGGAAATTCCATTAGTTTTCATTTAATGTTCATAGAATTTGGGGTTTCAACAAAGGAATATGTATTAATAGCTATTTATTTCAGATTGTTTTATATTTTTTACGGGCCAGTTGGCGCAGTTGGTTAATGTTCACCTTCCGCGCCGCAGGTCGTGGGTTCGATTCCTACACAGGACGCATTCGTGTGCATGAACATGTCTGTATGTCCTGAGTCTGGGTGTAATTATGTATATTAAGTAGGTATGTATTTACAAACAACAAGTAGTATATGTATTATATCAATTATCTGGTTTCCATAGTACAAGCTCTGCTTAGTTTGGGATGAGATGACCGTGTGTGAGGAATATCCAGGGATTTATTAATTTATTTATTTTAATCTGATATTTGCTTTGAATGTGATGTGCCGAGCGCAATGGCGATAGAACTATAAACATTTAATATAAAATGCACAATATACGGGTCCTTGCACACATTGTCAGTAGCTGAATCGCATGATGGGTGTTTTCTCATTTTTATTGTAGCTCATGCAGTTATCAGCCGTTTACACCGCAATGCCCTCCGACAATTGTAAACAATCCTTTAGAGGACGGGTCAATAGGTTCGCGTGATTATTTTGCTGAACCTTCGAATGATGAAATTTTTGTAAAAAGGTTTAAGTTTTGTAGTGATGAAAAGAAAAATGTTACAGACATTGAATTATTACGCTTAGAAGCGAAGTATCGAACAAAAATCCTCGCGACTCGTAGGCCACTTGACAACCAATGTGTGCGTGAGTACCATATAATTACACTCGCTGGCACGCACACAAGCGCACGAGTAATGTTGCAAGCTAAACGAAATTTTTCGGTAAAATTAACCTTCCGATACTAGTGAATGAAATTGGAAGTAAGTATTCATAAAATTAATTAAATAGTCTAATATATGTTCTGCGTCTTAGATAATTTATCTTATCATAGACACAGGCCTGTTATTTATTTATTACTAGTTTAATGGTTATGTTTCATAGTACTTATGTCGGGTATTTTGACATAGTAAACCAAGACAATGTGCAAAGCTATGAACGTTTTTACACCCTAGACGAATATCTTAAATATGACAAAACTTTAATTTGATTATTATTTTATTATATTGTATTACATTAATTATTAGATTCAATTTAAATTTATAATTTTGCATGCTATTCTGTAGCGAAAGGTGTAGAGATAACACCTCAATGTTACGACATTTCTGGCGAAATAAACAATTTCATTTCATTTCATTTCAAAACGATCGTACAATTTGTAGTAGGTATTGTTGGTAATGATAGGTTTCATATATGATAGGTTGTATAGAAAAAGAAGATTAAGAAGTATGTAGGTATTTAATTATCATTATCGTATAAAAGACGAATAGCTATACATTTTTATAATATCTAACTGAATCTATACTAATATAGTATTAATATTTATAATACAAGAAACCGGAAGAGTTTTTTGTTTGTTTGTTTAAACGGGTCAATCTCTGTAAAAAAAACTACCTGTAAAACTACTACTGTGTAAAACTACCAGTCTGATTCGAAATTATTTCACTAATATGAAGCTACCTACATTATCCCGAGTATTATAGGCTACTTATCCCAAGAACGCGGGTGAAACCGCGGGGGACAGCTAGTCAGTTATAATAGCTATAAGTAAAAGAAACAACTTATCGGACTCAATTACTTACTCTACTTCCTACTCTAACAAAATCAGTATCAATTACGTAAAACAACATAAATTCGCACACAAACAGCTGGCAACACTTTGCTCGAAATCCGAGTGAAGAATTTTTATTTTTGAATTTTGTTATTTTAGATGAATTACGCAATAATATTAGTGGCTTATCTATGGAATATTACAACAGAATTCTAATCTTTCTTCCTTGATGAATTATGAAACAATTTTACTGCACAAACCGTCATATTTATTATTTTTCTGAGAGCTCCACTCACTAAAACGCCAGTCAGTACACTGACAGCGCGGCGGTCATTTGGAGCCATTATGGCTCCAATTGAATGGATTGTGTTTCGCGCGTGTACTTTGTTTCTATGTGTAATAATTCAATGGTTACAGACATTGAATTAATTCAATGGTTACAGATAGTTCTGGTTAAAATAAGCATAAACCTTGATATATAAATAATTACTGGAAAGAATTAAGGTGTGATCTTTATCAGGTTATATCTAGTATCGAAATCACGGTCGCGGTTTAATTTAACCACATTCACAATTTCATGTAGGTAGGTATGTTTTATATCTGATTTGAATAAAAAAATTAAAAATTGCTATGGATATTGTAGACAATCAATGATTTTTTCATTGACTGTACCGTAAACATGTTTCGAATTCCATTCAGATATGAAGCAGATTATATTTTTATTAAAGTTGCGAAATTTACCACAGGACCAGCCCAGCAGCAGCATTTTTCATCATGCTATGAAATAATCACATATTACTCAAATATGCTCTAGTGATTAAAGTAGGTAAATTTACGAAAGCAATTCTACTGAACCCAGTACTCAAACAAACAAATTGTAAGTATAAATTTAGTAGTATACCTACCTAACTTTTTTACATAGCCATCGTACTTGCTTCGTATTTGAATTTTCCTTTTCAACCCTTCCAAAGCGAAAGCAATATTTTTTTACAATTTGTGGGGGTCGAATGGTCCCAGCATAAAGTTAGCCACACATTGTATTTTAATTAATTGTTACCGGCGGGGTCAAGACGGCCCCAACGGCACCGCGGCATGAAATCTAAACTGGCTCCGGTGTCGTAAAACGCTGACCAATGGGCATTCGTTTTGTATAAACTGTAGATAAATTTCACTTAATTGCTTTAAATTTGACGTGTAAAACTGCGTAATTTTATGCGTTGGAGCCGTTTTTCACTTTGGTAGGCAATTTCTCTGGTTTAATTTTTTCTGTCTATTTTAATTTCCCTCCCACGAATTATATTAGAAGCGTTATTGAAATATCGTAAGTAATTAATACGTTGACAATTTTGTGGTCCGGCTTTTCAATAGTTAGATAAACCAGGGACATGTTCGTCCTCCGACAAGTCTATATGAGACTTTTTGGCGGGAACTTGCAGAGTGACGTTGCGTTTTCGTTTTTATTTTCATAAATTCGTGTATTTTGAGTTTTATTCTATAGTATTGGTGGTATTTTATCCAATAAAGATCATACATGTGCACCACTGAAGTGAAATGAAATGAATTATGTGTATCGTGGCTTTTCAAGTTGTCTCAAGAAGTGCGTGAAAAGTTTTAGTACAACGACCACTATAGTACTAAAACATGACTTTTATGAACGGTGATTGACTGAGGACTATGTGAAAGTGATTTATTGTGACTAGAACTTATAATATAACTGGAAATTGGCAAAATACACAAGCCGTGAGACGCCATTAAAAAAAAACTGTTATAAATTCAGCCATATATTGCTTATCTGGCCAGTGACAATTAATTATAATCTTTTGATCATTTGTGTTAGGTACCTGTTTGATACAGAAGAAACTTATTACTGAAGCCTATTAAGACAACTAACTATACTAAAATGTTAGGTACCTGTTTGATACAGAAGAAACTTATTACTAAAGCCTATTAAGACAGCTAACTACACTAAAATGTATTAAGTAAACCTATAATTTTATCCTATTTAAAAGAACCATAAATAACAACATAGTTTTCTTTTTTTTAAAGGGAACAAAATCACTAGGCCCCGATAACGGCTCTATATAAATTCTGTAACAGTAAAGTTTTCAGTGGTCAACCCTACAGGGGTATAATTAAAAGCGGGCCGCGTCCGACGGACCGATTACTATGCAAATATGTTTGTAAATGTGCTCCTGGCACGACCATCCACTGTACCCTTTACTTTCTATAAGTGACCGTATTTGTTACCATTATATGTCTGTTTACCATGATAATCATAGATTAGATAAGGAAGGCTATATAGGCTGGTTTTACTAGTTTATCCCAGGTGGATTAAAAGACTATAAAACCGTTGTATTGTAGTATATTGGATGTTTATCAGTTACTGATTTAACTTATTTATAATAAAGATAAATAAATATCCTGGGACATTCCTCACACACTGAACATTGGTCGTCTGATCCCAAACTAAGCAGAGCTTGTACTATGGAAACCAGATAACTTTTACATACATATATAACTTTTGTTTGTAAATAGATACTTAATATACATGATTACACCCAGACTCAGGACATACAGACATGTTCATGCACACAAATGCATGTCCTGTGTGGGAATCAAATCCACGACCTGCGGCGCGATAGGTGGAATCGCGCCAACTGGCCTGTCAAAAGTAGACTGATGTTTAAAAAAAAAAGTGAACATATCTGAAATAACTTGAATAGTTGATGAAATGGAATCTGTTAGATTTGTAATGGGCTAAATGACTAAAAAAAACTATTAAGTCCGTCTTTTACGGTATCAAAAAATTTTAGACACATGTTTTTTCTTTTGTCAATTATACACAAAATACGAAGATATCGTGTGTTGAAATTCCACGTGACGTCACGTTAAAGTACACTTTTTACTCTAAAGTGACGTCACGAGACCCGCTCCCGACGTGTCTAATATTCTTTGATAATCTAACTAACCTATGAATCATCCCTATTATAGTAAGTTCAAGCTTAGCTCTGAGTGCTTGTCACTTTTGGAAAATCATTACTCACCAAGATGGAGCTTGTCAAATATAGACCAGTTAAAAAAACAATGAAATCTCAGAATGATATTATAATAGCAACTAGGTATATGCATAGATCAAGTGTCCTTATATTATTTTACAGTAACTTCAGTGCCTTTACAGCAAAGGCTTTGCAATTGTTGCGATAGCCATTAGTGCGTGTGATATCCCCGGGGAGTAATAGAGTTGGTGCTTCTAATAAATATCTATTGATAAATCGTAAGGCACGGTAATAAAATCCAAGGTGTTAATAAACTTATAATCTTCTCAAGTACATCACGACACACCTCGATGGCTCCGGGCAAACAAACCAAATCTAGATCATCGTTACATTAAGTACCGTCAGAAACTTGATTAATTTGTTAATTATTATCATCATAACAATTACAAAACACGCGCCAAAGTACGCCACTAGCAAACAGATCAATAGATAAAATCATTTATGTATCGCTTGTGGCGATATTATTGTGTGCAATTTTATCGCATAATTGACACGGTTTAATGCAGTGGTCAGTAACAATCGATGTCCTTTCACCTCCACATTGGATTACCTTCAACCTTTGACACCAGATGGACTGATGAATAAGAAATTAGCAGACAATATCTTGGGATTTGACCTTTTGTTCGGTCCACAACGATTAGTAAATTACAACTTAGTGTACAAATTGTTTAAACTGAATGTCGCAATGTGTAGAAACGGCTCTTTTTAACTCGTATTTTTTTATTAGTGTTAAGTCGAGTTTTTCACAACACTAGCTCGACTCGCATCAGCGTGTCCCGTCACTAAAGGACTTTAAGAGTTTGACAGATCGAAACAAGATGGTTTCCCGCGTGTTTGGAAGAGTTTTATTATGTGTCTTTAATTTTATTTTTAGGGCTTGTTTGATGTAAATAAGCTCTAACATTAGTTAATCTCGAAACTTTGTTAGCGTTTTTTTTTTTAAATTTCTGTGTATACTTTTTAAAACTTGGCTATTCGACTATTATTAATTTCTAAACATGCACGATCCATCTGCAAATTCGAAACATGACAAACTAAAACATTGCGCAAGTCGACCGATCCTAGACGTTGCGTGGTTATTGTCTAATGAAAACTAATTAACTGCTGGATGGCAGAGACGAAGTGTGTGGCGCGGGGGGAGGAGTAATATTGACAGACAATGCCGAATGGAACAATCACTGGTAAGAGTTAAAGAGGAGACGCTGAGTCAGCAAGAATCTTGTGGGACATGGCTTGTAACTAGCCGAGCGCGAGGCGACCACGATCTAGGAACATTTAAATATTAAAACAAGATGCTATAAAAATACTCTAAATATATTTTAATACAATAACTTGATAGTGAGGATGTTAAGCTCGATGTTTGGGAAATTCCAGTATAACCAAAGTTGCTGTTGACTGCAATTGAATGTATCCTCAAAAAAATATAATTCAAGCTAGGTACTGACATCACATAAACCTACTTGCATTTTGTAAAGCATATGAAATACTATTTACAGCATCTTAGTAGGGAACAGCCAATATTTATTAAGTTTACTGAAATGCAGATTTTTAGTTCCTACGTTTAAAATATTTGTGATACCGCATCCATTTCGGTACACACATCGGTAGTCTGTTCGGTTAGTTAACCCGCAAAGACGCCGACATAACTTCATTGATTAAAGTTCATGTTAATCGAACGTTATAAACTTTGATTTTGAAATTTGCTTCTTGGCAATGTAAGGTATGCGTTGCATGGAATTTAGTAACTAATTGTTCGAAAAAAAAACATCTGTTACACGAAAATTCTGATGCCGTGAAGATTATTTATATTTTAAGTGTGTGTATCGGTGTATTTCCATGACATGGATGTCAAATATGTACCTAGATATACCTAAGTATTATACTGCACAGCTTTGCAAAATAGTTTGTTGTAATTTGAATAATTCTGCTGAAAACTTTGACACTCATAAACTGGTTGAACACGGTCTCGCAAGAAATGGTAATATTAAAACTATTCTCAAACTATGTACGGAAACAGGTTGCTGGTATTTATGGTAATCAATGAAGTACGAGCAACGTGAATGTAGTTTTTATGTTGGTAATAGTTTCACAGTAATTTTCTGTCTAACATGAAACAAAACACAATATATTTTATCCGTAACACATCACTAGGGATATCATTGGTGTCGCCGCGCCAGTTTTACCTACGCACCGAGATTTTCAACAAATATTTCTGATAATTGCCTATTATTGCTACTTTTAGTAAGATATGTTTTAAAAAAGATTAAAAAAACAATTATACAAAGATTTGTTGCAACAACTAGCATGTTTTTCACACACAGTTTTTAAATTTTAAAACTTACAGGTTTATGTAAATCATACCCTTTATCAGCCTTATGATACTAGGCCCTCTTACAGAATAAATAAAAACGGAATACGAAAAATTACTCTTCTTCAACAGGCAAAAGAGCTTTTGGAAGCTACTTGTTCAAGACATTAATATTTTGGTAATTAGCTGTATGTTTTGGGGGATGTTGAATGGTACTCAAAATCACAACATAAACCGATGGTGGGTGAAAAAGTTATTCGACTTTTTCGAGGTTATCACAAACATATACGTAACCAGTGGCGGGCTAAGTTTCTCTAGATATATAGTTATAGGTATAACGTCCAGATCGAGAGTTCTGAATTTCTAAGCCTTAACAGTATTTTTCATGAAATATCGCCCAATTTTATTTACCCATGAATTACAACCAATTTTTAAACTTCAAAAATCATTAACATTATTTCCTCTTTTACAGAATTCATAGCAGCTAATTGGTGTTATTTAGCGCAATAACTAATCAACAAGTCCCCTGCGATTGCAGTGCGGTGGGCTGCGTGCGAGGGTGCGTATACGCAGCGAGCGAGCGGCGCGTGAAGATGCCGCGATAGCCAACCGCCGGGCCACATGACGCGTCTGCGCTGCGCCCGCGCCGCCCGCCGCCCGCCGCCGTCTCGCGCACTCGCGCGTCACCGTGCGTTTGCGTGTCACACTCGCAAATTAGCTCACTGTATGATTTTTATATTTGGTTTTATGTAAATGTGAATTATAATTAATACGTGCGATAAATTGATTGTATAAATTTAGACACAGTTTACATAGATATGTAGGTAGATTATAGAATTTTTCTTTCTGCCCTGTACTTTCGTCCGGAGTCACTACAGGTGCTGTTAATATACAGCAGCACATGCTGAGCTGGTACCCTTTTGGCAGCATACCCACCGTTGACTGTTTTAATTTTTTTTTTATATTTTGTCTGTTTTTTTTTTGTGTTTTACATATCATTTTTACCTAGTTTTTAATCTTACGTATGTTACTTGCTCCTTTGTTTTACTTGTATTGTGCTGTTAATAAATGTTTTTTATTTTACTTACTTACTTAGATACATAGTCCCTAGTCTCCTTTTAATGTCATAAGCCCCTGAGTTGTGATAGGAGCAGACATCGTCATGACTTCACTCAATGTCAGTCTTTACTTTTTTCTGATATAAATGACATATCTACATTCGTACTGGAAAGCGCCGAGCGGGACGACCTCCCACCAGGTGGAGCGACGACCTGGTCAGAGTCGCTGGGCGCCGCTGGATGCAAGCGGCCTAGAACCGTTCGAAGTTGAAATCAATGGGGGAAGCCTATGTTCAGCAGTGGACATACGTCGCCTGGTTTATTTGTGACGGCGATATTAGCTTTTCCCCTGTAGTTTCAAGCGCTAGTGTGAGATGTTATTAAAATACTGACGTGGAGAATTACCAATCTAGTTCCATTTGTGACTAGATCTACAGATCGACAGAATCTTCATTACTCTACAAGTCCAGGTTTGATACGATTATGTTCAGCTAATAGATCTTTGGAGCTGGATAAATAAATATTGCGGCTGGTGTTTTGTATTCTTCAAAACAAGTTTTGCATCTATAAGCAAGTCCGATTTATATTTCTGCAATTTTTTTATACGATGAAGTAGGTCCGGCCCGTCTTGATGGTAAGTGGTTACCGTAGCCATATGGAGCTTGCAATACACGGGGCATCACTCACGCGTTACCGACCCTTCCCTCCTCCCCAATGAGCTCTGGTGACTTTACTCACACGCAGGAACACAACATAAAGTTACTTGGCTGTGGTACTCCGTAAGGTACTTCCACAGTCAAGCTGCTCTTTGAGCGAATAAACGCTTTGCTCTAATTTTCTTCCGCTTTGCTCTACCTCTCTTGCGCTTATATATTTCATGCTAAAATATTCCACTATGTTTCATCCAAACGGGGAGAAAATAACCAGACGGCCATAAAAGGTTTGCCGCACCCCTGATTTAACCGCTATCTCCTCTAACATCCATCCATCGGGTTGAACATATGCTTGTGCATTTATCTAGTTTATGATTTATCTCTTTTTGTAGACTTTTCGCGTCACTTACGTATATATACCTATTTCATAAAATTTCGATCAATTGTTAGAAAGTTGTACAAATTAATAGGAAACTCATTTTACATCAGAATTTATTGTCAAATACAGAATAAATTGGATAATAATTTAAACTTAACATACTGGTGAAGTAATAATACTGTCCATCAGATAAATGAAGCTGAGAACAAGAGAGCAATCAAACATGAAGTGGAGGTGTGTCCGTACACATAGTTTCAAATTAAATTAACAGAGAACGTAAGAGATCGCCCCATCCGCAACAGTACGTAGGCGGCAGGCGAAGCGCAGAAACCGATGATTGCTTTCTGATACAAACTTACGAAACCGTACACCGTTAGTAGACAAACTAAAAATTAAAATAGCTAAACGGCCGGTGGTGAGACGGCTAAGCAGGCCAATTGTGGCTCTCAGCGGGCGGTTCGCCTTTCATTATTTTATAATAACTCGTATAGAGGGCGAACGAAACCTCCGTGTCATGCTGCGGCCGCGGCCCACGGCAAATAACCAAGTCTTACCGAATTAATTGCTCCATTCTGGGCGGTAACGTCACTCCGGGCCTAGATCAATCGGCTCGTTGTCATTTCCGCGAATTTTCGGATAACTAAGGTGACGTACACGATCATACCCCATTTAGAAAACCCATGAGAACCTATTTTTTTGTCTTCATGGATTTGAATAGCGCTCATATGATAAAAAATAGAATGTGTTTGTCACCCAAACAAAAATCTATCTTAAAGAATATATAGCCGATATTTGCTCCATAAACCTACATGAAAAATAACTGTACCTACTTCAAAACTCGTAGATTTATTTTACACAATAGCAAGCACTTACTGTCTTTGTATTTGTGTCATTTGTTACGATCGATAAGAACAAAATATTATTGTTTTTTATTGATATCGAATTGTTTTTTCTGGTAGTACAGTTTGTTCAATAAACTGTATTATATCACGGAAGTATTTGCAGCACAATAGTTGCGCGGGATTTCCAAGCACTAAAATGACGCATTCTAAGGCGTGTCTTCCTACCGTACATTGTTAATAAAATCCGTATCAATTTCTTTCTCATATATCTGGTTTAAAGATCAAGGTAATGCTACTTATGCCTGGCACTTACCAAGTAGTTACCTATTAGTTGTTAATACGAGGTATCAAGTTGCAAGTCTCTTTGACAAGTTGCCGACAGCTGGATTATTACTATTTTTCAAGCAATTAGGATTTAAAAGCACGTTTAAAACTTTAGATTATCTCAAGTTTTACATATTATAAAAACATTATAACTGCCAGTAGGTAACTAGCCTCGATTGTTAAATTAGTGACTGGTAGAATCATTGGCGTAAATAGGGAGGGAGCTGATGGTAACGGCCCATCCCCGAGTTTTCTGATCGACACATTACCGGCCATCGTTTTTATGGGCCAGGCCCATCTGATAAATGATCCTAAATACGCCAATGGGTGGAATACATACGTAATTATTGTAACCGTGATGCTGTTTTGAATATTTTTCTTAGATCATGACAATTTCAACTTTTTAGTTAGACAGACAAATCTTTTTCTATGGCAGGTAACTAAGCGTTCCAAAGCAGATGCAAACGGAAAACTTGTGTCTCCCCATATAATTGGCCTACGTTATTATTTCCTTAGATCTTTCATCAAGGATATCATGTCGGCCACAACCGGGCGCCGTATTCTGTTCGTAACATCTGTACCAATCGATATAGCACTCGATCCGAACCCGAGATTATGCTAAAGCGATGTTGAGACGTGTCGAACTCACCTATCTCCGATCGATATAAATCATCTTATTAACTATTGTTTCGGGAGGTGTGGTGTGAACGAGGCGAGATGTTATCGCCTCTCTGATGTGTTTTAAATTAACATAATAGGTTTTGTGAATGGGTATCGCCTTTCTGTGTTTGTTGTTTCAATGCTGAACGGTTATGGGAAACGTTTTGCGTCCGTATATAATGTTTTAATCCCGTACTGTAACTGGCATGCAATTGTAATATGAAACTGTAAATATTCTCGATATTATCAGGTATACATTGAGGTTTGATTCACAATAGCAATCAAATAACTATAGTAGAGTCCTAAACCAAACCAAAATTTGACTAAAATTACTTCTACTATTTGACTTATATTCTTGATATCGAAACTAGCGCACGATCATGAAGTAGTTCGGATTGACTCTAACATTAGTGGAAATTTTCCATCGAGAAATCCTTACTCTCGCCCGACACTATATTGGTTTCCCATTCTATTAAAAAAAATATTCAATCTGTAATCACAAGTGAGTTTGAATCAAAAATAAATTCAAAATCATTTTGGATATGCCTAAGTAACAATATCTGCATTGTTACTTAGAACATTATCATTAAAGATTGAAAACACATACACACAGTTATAGGGAATTGTGCTTACAGCAATCTTATCATGGTGACGATCATGTGGCCAAAACCTAGAAAAATTGTTACTCTCAGATGCGGCTGCCAAAACTCACCAGGAAGTACTTAGCCATAGTTTTTTCACTTAACCAGGCTAAAAGCGCCATAAAGCGGCTGGTCATACAGGGAAAAGTGGAGGGAATCCGATCGCGGGGCAGGTCACCTATGCGCTGGACTGACCAAGTGAAATCTGCAGTAGGGAATAGCGTATCCGACTGCTCCAGAAAGTCTGCCAATAGAAAGAGATGGCGGGAGATCGTGCGGAGAGCCGTGTCCGCCTCTACCATCGTTGTGGACGCCTCAAAGTGACCACGACCGCTCTGCCAAGAGCGAAACGACAGAGAAGAGGCTAAAAGCACAGATTACTAAATAGTTACTACGTAACTAAAAGTACCATTATTACCGAGCCAAAGATTCTTCACCATATTTCTCTTCACCGAGAAAATAAAGCTTAATGTAGGATCAAAACCATAACTTTCTTCACGTTATTCAATGTCTCTAACAACGACCTATCCTTGTCTAAAATGTATACTAGTTTATTACACGACAGCCCAAAAAAGGAGTGTAATGTTGAGTGTCCATGTAGGTATGTATGTGAGTTTCTTTATTCAATACCGCAGCAGATATGGATGTATGGGGTATCGTTAGAATCCTTTTTAATTAGTTTTTGGCAGGGCAATCATGTTTTTTAATTATTTTGTAGCATTATGTATTACAAGTATACTGGGATGATAAGTGATTGCCCTGCAAAAATCTCCTTGAAGATCCCCATCCTGTACTATTGGTAAAACCACAGCGGGAAGCTCATTCCACAACCTGAGCGATGAACATATCACATGTGTAAAAATGCTAGAGTTTATTGCCCCCACGGTTGTTACATCGAATTAGTATGTACAGTGTGGTCTAGCCGGCAAACATGAGAACATTGCTCGCTGACTCATCTCGATACCAACATTTACTATCATCTTGACTCTACAGGGGGATTACAAACGCGGAAATATAAATTGTGGCCAAATGTGGACATGACATGACTAAATCAAGACAGACATAAACAACTACGATGCTTTTGAACACGTTCAACAGAATTTAAAGTTACTATATATGAAAAAACATTACACTTGAACAACGCAGTTTAAATAACCGAATAGTTTTGGTTTCAAAATCAAAAAGAAACTTATTCAGTTTACGCCCTGGTAAGGCACTTATGAACGTTAAGTTGGTACATACAGTTGAATTTACCTCCTATATCAAAACTAGTTAAAAATAATGCTATTTACTAGACAATTTTAAGCTCATAAAGAGTAATTCTCATGTCTATTTAATGAAATACCTCCTCTTCATGTCATACTATCAAATTCACTGATACTTGTGATTTCTCCACAGAATAATCTTTTCCGCGCCCACAATCTGAATCAGATTTTGGCGTCAAAATTGTATATAGAGATCATGTTGCTCATAGGGTGATTGGTCCTAATTACAGCATTTACACTCTACGTCATAGGTTCTCAAACTAATTTCGCCCATCGCCCACTTTAAGATCGAAAAAATGTTTAAGGTAATCTTAATTATTTTTATTTACCACCAGTAACGCATCTAAAAATTAACAATCAATTTTACATTTTAACTGAGCATTTAAATAGTTATTTTAACTTTCTTTTTCTTGTTTTTAGTTTAACAAATCTCAATTTGTCTGGGTCATCTATCGCCCCCTGATTCCCTTCAGCGCCCACAAGAGGGCGTTATCGCCCACTTTGAGTAAGACTGCTCTACGAGATACAAAAGGTAGTGCCAACAACCATTATTGCCATTCGGTTGGTTATTATTCCAAATGTATGGAAATACTATAAAATTAGTGAAGAACGTTCATACTAACATATACCCTCTAACTAAACCAAACAAAAACTGTTTGATAGGATTTCAACGTACAATTAATTAACCATCATTGTATTTGTTATATTTTACCAATTCATCCTGTGAACTTATAAATACAATGCAGCTTGCTAAACATTTTTTTCGGTCGTTTTTAATTGCCAGTTTAATTTCTCTGTTATCCTTGTTACTTTTTGTGGGCCACAGTGATGCGGTCGTTTTGTTTTAACGTAGACATTTTGAAACTGGAAGTACCAAGGTACTTATGAGCGTGGTAATATTATTATACTTAACTAGGAATAATTGGGTATAACAAACAAAAAAATAATATATTTAGAAAACTCCCTAAAATATCAACACTGCTTGAAGATAGGCGAAAAGATACTCCACATGATATTCAAATACCATAATGTATTTATTTGTTTATGTCTTTTCCGGTCGAGTCCATAACTCATCGAGGCATCGGGAGACCGGCAGGTGAGGAGCTTTATCCGCCAAAGCATTACCTTGACCATCCAAAGAGGAAACGCTGCCAGCCTACTGCCGATAACCTTAAAATATTGACAAAATAATCCAATTAATAAACCACAACCATCATCACTTCTTTTAATAATAGCTACTTATCTAGTATCGGAATGGCGATCATCGAGAGCAGTGATCACGTATGAATTAAAAGGTTGATGAAACGATTCTAGCAAAACCATAAATCTTTGTAACCTTATTAGAAACCGTGTTATGACGGGAAGTGATTGTTGTAAATATGATTCAAATAGGTAAGTTACTTTGCTTAAACTTTATACAGGGCTATATATGTACACAACAATCCGGGAATAACTGCTCAAATTATCGATTAGATTAGAATCGATCTCCATTACTTATAAAATAAGATAGATAGGGGCAGTCAGTAGGTATGTACCTACATTATATTTAAGAATATATTCTTAAATATAATGTAGGTACCTACTGACTGTCCCCCGCAGTTTCACCCACGTTCCCTGGTAAAAAGTAACCAATGTCCCTCTCCATACAAAGGTTCAAAGGTTTAGGCGTGAAAAAGTAACAAAGAGGCGGACAAACAGAGCTCAGAACTTATATCTGTCAGCTTTAGACTGCTATTAGGTTTTGTTTTTTAAAAGTTGTATTTTCTGTAGCATGAAATATTACCATCGCAATATCTAATATATCATTAAGGTGGCCCTCTGTGGCCGGCGCAACTTCATCGCAAGCATAGTCTAAAAGCTTGTTGTTTCATCCAACGTAATGTTTGACTGCGAAAAAAAAGAGACAGCATCAGGGCCGTCGGTTATCAGTCGGTAAATTCCGCTGATCACTCGCGGCCGCTTCGCTAGGTAGTCATTCATGATTTCGTATTCATAAAACTTGTTCCAGGAGTATTCCTTCTTGTGAAAAAATCTTACAAGTTTGTGAAAAAAAAGTTAGTTATTTAGAATCTCCAATACATTTGCAAGCCTGGTATCTAAATATTTTCTTTACTTTTACAATTTATAGGCACATTAGATATGGCCAAAGTTCAGGCAAAAACGCTGTTTTTCGGAGGGTTTGACTGGATTTGTTTCACACTTTTTTTAAATTACGCCTAGATACACGGCTAGATATAGCGCACAAGATACTGTTTTGTTCAAAACATCTAACGAAAAATGTTTAACAACGCCATAATAAGTACAGAGGTTTTGTATGAAAAGTATGACGAATTGAGTCCTCTTAATGTTGAATTTTGAAATCACAATGTCTATAACATACACTTTTATAAATTTATTTGCACGATCGTAATGATTTCAAGTCGGGACGCTATGGGACTCGTATTTTTTTTACTTGCGTCAAAATTTTGTATACGTCTCTTTCTCGCAAAATGTTCATAAGAATTGTGATATCTCTTTTCCACGCTTCATGGTTCTGCATGGTTTTCTTCATGAGGGTAGCCAGCCAGATGGGTACTACAAAGAACGCTACCACCGTGCTGTGGTTTCGTCACGATGTTTTCCTGCACCGGAAGCTCGAGCTCATTGTAGGTTCGAACCCGGGACCTTCGACTCGGTATCCGACGTCACTACCACTGAGCTAGCATCGCTTAAGATTGAATGAAAGTTTTTCCAAAATTTTAGGACATTGCCACAGTTTACTATGCAACAACGCCATCAACACAAAAATCCATAATAAGGTCTTGTTTTCCCTATGTACAGTTTTTTTAAATAAATTCATAAATTACTATTTTTACTCACCAATCGGGTGTAATAAGTAATTAAAGCTTTAATTACTTTTCACGACTTTAGCGCTGTTTAATATCAATGGGCAGCTGTCAAGCACGCACCAATAATGCTAAGTGATCAGTCATAATGGAGCAGAGTTAATGGTTGTATTGAGATCACGGGATAGTCGATCTCGTTAGCACTATCTTCGATGGGCGTGCGCAGGGTGTCGAGACTCCGACGCCCGGGTACAGTCATCTGCAAAATTATGCTAAAGTATTTTTATACCTTAAATGCTGAAGTAAAAAGTGTTTAAAGGACTATGATATGAAGCGACTTTTTTATAAATAAATATACGTTAATGTTTGTGCATTCGCCTTCCATGCCTATCACTTGCGTGAAGGTTAATCTGATACTTGTAAAAAGTCTTTGAATGATTCATTAGACCGGCATTATTTAATGCTTATAAGAATATTAACTATTGACCAAGAGAACAGCTATTAAATCATCACCGGGTCAGAATTTAGCCTTCAACTGGGAAGAACCGGCAAGAAAGTAAGCACGTTAAATGATTTATTTTCTCAGTATTTTAATAATGATGAATATTATTTTTAATGAATTTTAAGGCGATGATAGCTCAGTGTTAGTGACGTCGGATACTGAGACGAAGGTCCCGGGTTTGAATTATACAATGAGCTTGAGCTTTCGCTGAAGGAAAACATCGTGAGGAAACCAAAGCACGCGGTGGTAGGGTACTTTGCAATACCCATCTGGCTGGCTACCACCCTTAAGTGGAAATCTGTCGCCAAGCACCTATCGGTATGTTCCGACAGCTGCACTTGAGAGCCAGTTCCTTCTTTCTAAGCTTTGTGTGCTTACCACTTTCGGCTACATCGTCACTTGCCATGGTGAGTATTTGATCCTTTCAAAAGCCTTTTTATACACATATTAGTAGAGCTCATAGCCAATTTTAGAACCTAAGCATAAAAGCATAAGATATTTAAAACGACAATCGACCAAGCTTTTCACCAGCCGCTGCGCTGTCGACAAATCAAAGCAACAGACTACAGAAAAATATCGCTCGCTTTTCGAGCCATTGTTTTCAACACGCATATAGCACGGAGCCGTCTCGTTTATCTGCTTCGAGTGTCCGGAACGATTAGTTATGGGATTGTTTAATAAATAACATCTCATTATAATGG
Organism: Polyploca ridens; assembly: GCA_951394255.1. Taxonomy (NCBI): domain Eukaryota; kingdom Metazoa; phylum Arthropoda; class Insecta; order Lepidoptera; family Drepanidae; genus Polyploca; species Polyploca ridens. The sequence goes on from OX596250.1 coordinate 5,525,365, forward strand.
CAGCTTGGGGCCGCAATGAGATCGCATACTATTTCACGCGCCCTCACTATCGAGGTATGGCTTGCAGGGACGTAGTCAGTTTAGTTTTGAACTAGTTTTTCATGACTTGGGAAATACAGGTTATTTTTTTCTACCGTCTTACGCTTAATCCATCTATAGCAGAGAAGATTTCAGTGAACATTTTTCAATCAAACAGAGCGTGAGTTTCCAAAGTTTCAGTAAAAGCGTGAAGCTTTCATAGATGTACTCACAAGCGAATTTAAACCATATTGTTAATCATAGCATATTCCCAGATCTTCTTAGGCAAGATTGAAGTCCTAGTGATGGAGGATCACAACACAACAGTCAGTCATAATGATGGGTTTTTTTTTTCTTCACACGCATCAGTTTCCCAGGTCCGTTCCTGGGCAGGGCGTGGTGCTCGTGCAGGTCCCGCGGGCAGGGGGCGTGGTGTGCGGGGTGAATGCGCGTGCGTCGATAAATGGCCCGTCCAAGCCTGCGCCGCCGGCGTTTGCTCCGTTTTGCGCACTTCTAAGCTATGCTTTTTCACTGACCAAACGATTTTCTTTTCAGTATGTAAGTATAAATTATCATGATTTCTGGCCTGAAACTCCTTAGGTGAGCGTCTACATATCTTATATAATCATCGGGGGTGTTTTCGTAACTCATTTATTGATGCTACGACATTGCGGTATTTTCAACCACATCGCAAAATCGATGTTAAAAAAATATAGCACTAAATTGTAAAATTGTAATGTAATAGTATTGTGTTTAAGCGAATGGAAACATACTCATGATGTTGCATGATTTTTATTAGCGTTATAATATAATTTTCATTCATTATCTACTACCCAAGCTAACGCATTTTTGGGAGATGTCTCATGTCACTAGATTTTTGTATTGAATACTCCTTATGCAATATTAATCCACTAGATTCAGAGTCACTGAACTACATTCAAGTGTTTCTATTCTCGTTCCAATGCAACTAAGTGACCAAAATAGACCATAATTTGCGTGGGTGATATAATTGGGAGATGTCTCATGTCACTAGATTTTTGTATTGAATAATCCTTATGCAATATTAATCCACTAGATTCAGAGTCACTGAACTACATTCAAGTGTTTCTATTCTCGTTCCAATGCAACTAAGTGACCAATATAGACCATAATTAGCGTGGGTGATATAATTTATTAAATTATGCTGAAATGAACTTTATGTTTTGCCTCTTAACCGTGGACTGATAACAAGCACGCTTACCTTTGGAAGCTGCTGGATATAACGCTACTAATTCACGAGGCTTTTATTCGGTAGGCTGACTTACCTAGGATGAATAAATTGAAAATGTTGTACAGACATTGCATTTCAATTATGATTATTGTCGTCCTATTTGTCCATGTTACCAATTTCCTCCATATATCTGCACCCGTATATCCCAGTCTTAATTACCACTCAGACCACCATCCAGATACCTGATTACAAATCATGCACGATCTCCCAATCACAACCGAAACCAGCCTCAGTAGGTGTTAAAGACAATTTCTTTCTTCATACGGACACTTTATCATTTAACAATGATTCATATCACCGGTGTGTTGTGTAGTGGCGTTGCGTTGGGTTTAATAAACAGCGATAATTAAATGTTGTACGCGAGTTGTTTATACCCGGGACGGCGGGAGAGGCGCTAGGACTCCGCCCCCGACCAGCGCCCGGCTTGTTACAACCGTAAGGGATTAACGAGTTACGAGTACCAGACACCCAGTGCAGTGTTATGTTATGCATATTTTATTATGCAGTGTTATGATTCTGGTTGTGTTTTTAATCAGAGATGGAAGGATATATAATGGGATATGATTGTGATATTGAGCTGCAATTGGTGTTGTTCCTTTTTTAAATAATTATATTAAGAAGATGTAAATTCGAATAGGATTTCTTCAACTTGTATAAATCTTCAGGGCCTAGAAACCATTCATCTCATGACAATTCCAATAAGAATATACAATTTGTAAAAGTGGGTTAAAAACATAAACTCTCACATTAGATAATAATCCAAATTATTACTATGCTTGCATTCAGTGATTCCAATATACCATAGATTACAGAGGTACTGGTCAAATGCTTATAAACTCCTGAAGAACTGTATCTGTTAGTAAAAAGTAAGTTTAGTTTTGATAACTCCATAAGGCATTGAGGCGAGTAACCTGAAATCTTTCAACAATTACATTCATATATTATTTCCGCAGAAACAATAATAATAAGGTTAATTTGCATACTAATGGTAACCTAAATTGACTCCTCCGTAATAAGTATCATTACCTGAGGCCGAACGACAAACGTAAAATGCGAATTCCACAAAAACACGAAAAGCAAATTTTAAAAGCATTCTTGTTCCAAATCTCAAGCATATTGCTAACAAATCACAGGCGAATGGGTCGTTTAGCCGCCATTTGTTGCCCCCAGGGGGAAGTGGGGGGAGGTAATTGTGTTTACAATACAACCCCCATACTTGAGCGCCCCCCATTCCGCTCATTTCTCATCCTCAAACATCAGGGCAACGCTTAGCGATTTCACCTCGGGAAATCTCGGGAAAAGTGGAAAATACGGCCTCGTATTATATGTGACGTAATGATAACTTAATGATGATGCCATTACCTTATTATTTATTAATTACGCCATTTAGAAGCGTTAATTGGCACATTGTTTGCTGAAATCCTGTATTGGTTCTTTTAAAGTTAAAAAGTTGTACTGCTAATATGCATTTTCAACACACCTCGCTCGTAAAGTGACATTTAGTGCAAAATACAAGTCTGTTTTTTCCTCGCTAGTGTGTTGAAAAACGTCGTATGACACGCGTGTGCACTGATTATTACACACTCGGCTCCCTTATCGCTTAATACCGCCTGGAGTGTTAATAACCAACTTTGCACACATGTATCATAATTTACTATTAATTAATAAATAGCATGTATTAATAGCCTAATAAAGTTAGGTAAATTCTAATATTTTAAAAGCAAATATCATTACGTGACAGAAACTTAAAACAACCTTTAACAAAGGCAAAATGTCAAACAATGAGTTCTTAAGTCAAGCGTGTCAAAGTAGAGGTGTACCGACCTAACGAGTCCCGCGATCGTTCTCATGAAAATCCCATAAAAAATAATAAACAATTTACGTTCGGCGACACGCGCGCACTCCGTCATTACACCTTTCGTATTAGCCATCAGATATTATTACAACACTTTTTTCGTGAGGAATAATCATATTTTTTTAGATATACCGGGTGTTTTTTTTCTCCGACATTACCGAAACCCACATATTACCCAAATAAATACGATCATTTTCTTATATGGAGCCATGCCTGGGAAGTTACGGGTTTCGGAGTTATTGATGTTCAAAGTTGCATTTATAAACTTATTTTTTTTGTATAGGTGTGTGTGTGTGCATGTGTTATTTATCATGACACTGATATTTTATTCAAAGTTACCTTATTATTATTTCATACGTTTCATTATAAACAGGACGCTGAAATAAAAACACGTAATGTACCGGTTATACCCATAAGTGCCCTTCTGGGGCCTAAATTGAATAAATGGCTTTGACTTTGACTTTGACTTTGACTTTATAACCCACGCGCTAACTCAAATTTGTAAAAAAATGAAAAATATTTTCTAACAATATTTTCAATGAAAAGTTACTTTGATTGGTGTCTAATATACTTTCGTTACGGTTATGTCGAGTATATTAAAATTTAAAAAAACATGGAGCCCAAAAGTTTTGTATTCCGAATAAGATATATTTTGTGTTGAGCAAACCATTGTCGCTATTTTATACGCATTTACTTATTTATAGAATTAATTAATGCATAATCCTATTCACAGTTGTCATAATTTCTTCCATATAAAATCCATTAAAAATAAAAACATAGAATACACAAAGCAGACAGTACCATAAACACAACGATTGGTAACACGGGAACACTCGCCACAGTCCCATCGTCGTATACACCGGGATCCCGTGTAATCCCGCGGGATTATATGACACTCGCGCTGTCTGTTGATTAGTAATGTGGCGATGTAAATATAACACTATAACTCATTGCTTTATAAATCTAAATGCATGAACTTTATTAAATGTAGCTCACGATCTTAAGACGTTGTAATAAGGTATAATATGGCACATAATTAATTTGTCTTGACCAGAAATCATGTGTTTTCTTTACACAACGAAGTCTGTAAACAAGCGCCTGATGGTAAGCGGTTACCGTAGCAACATGCACGCTAGCAACACACGGAGCATCATTCACGCATTACCGACATTTCCATGTTTGGTTTCCATCAGTATGGACACATTGCCCATTGGGCCAGGCCTCCCTGGAAAGTAGCTCTATATACGCCAATGCCCTCCCCAATGAGCACTGGTGACCTTACTCACGCACAGGAACATAACATAAAGTTATTGGTTCTTTCTGTAAAATAGAAGTACTTCTCCAGTCGAGCCGCTCTTTGAGCTCTCTATCTGTCTTATTAGTTTTTCCTTTATCATGATTACTAATAGCTCTTTTAAAAAAAAAAAAATTTAAATCTGTTTATTTCAAAAAAAACTTACATTTAATTTTATAAGGTACTTAGGGGTACTTAAATCTTTGATTTTAAAGATTGTTGACCCTTAAGGAATCGTTACATATTAAAGGTTAATATATACTTAGTTACATTTAAGTCTGTTAAGTTGAATCTGGCATCGCATACCTACCTGCCCACCAAAAAATACCTTTTAATAATATTTTTAATTTGATTATGGTTTTTACCATTTATAGACTCAACCAACTGTTTACTTTACTTATATCCAGCATTTCCTATAAGCCAGTCAAGTCCATACTACGTAGTACGCAGATTCATGAAAACCAAACATAACTAGAGAGAATACATCCTCATTATCAACAGTTCATAAAAAGCTCTCTTCATAATAAACTGTCTATGCACTCGGTGCCAGTGCAGATTTATTGTCATCTCAAGCCTTTGAATTTTTTTCCATGTAGAATTTTCAGCAAAAATTCAGCGGAATCATGCGTATTTGTACTGAGCAGTTTAAATACTGCTTATTACACTACGATGAAAACATGAACCTTAATAGTTATTGGTATATAATTAAGATATTTATCAAAGTCATCAACATGTTCTATAAACGGTGTGTTGAGTTATAGAGCTGCACAAGTCGACTTTTATTTATTATAGAGGTCATTCCATCTTGAGATGCTTATTTAAACACTTAATAATGTCTTCTCTTATATGCGATAATATATATAAAACAACATACATTAACAATTATATTCTATTGCTTTATACGAAATTAATTAAAGTATTTTAGAAATAACCCCTTTTTGAAAATGTGCTTTTAGTTCAATCAAAATGTCTACAGCAAGTATATCGACAAAAAAAGTTAAATTTAATTATACAGATGCGTACAGAAATAAAACTGGTCACTGTCTCAAAGCAACAAGTGTATAATTCTTGGAATACCTAACAAATGTTCAGTTTTTTCCGTTGTCCGAGCTACATGGCCCAATTAAGGCGGAGGGACACGCGGCCAGCGGAGGATGGGACACTCGATCGACTCTCTCTTTATAATTTATTCGCTAAGGATTTAGTTTTGTACCACGTTTTTTTCTTAGATCGGAATCTGGATCGTAAACACCTTGTTTAGTCGTCCCCGAGCTTTGTTAGCGATAACAGCTTCGGGGATTATGCGTGAGATATAGATTATTATCGGCTGGGTTTCCTTTTGTTTTTCGCCTCATAAAAATTATTGGTGGTTTGTTATCGTCTGCATCATATGAGTATCATATTTTATGTATAGCGGTACTATACGAGAAATAAGTAAGTAATCATCATATTCACTTTATTTTATGCTAGACATAAAGCTGGATTTGTGCAAATCTTGGTTTTTGCACATGTTTGTGGAGTTTTAAGTTTAACTTAGTAACTCATTAATTTTAAAACTTCAGCTAGGGTAAAAGCTCTAGAATGGCTTCGTGAAACACGGGCAGATGCATGTCGCCGCCTTTATGCGAACTTGACCTGGCACTGCCGTGTGTCTATTTGCTAGAAAATCGTATTGTATTGTTACCTACCAGATGCTAGTAAGTATGAATACAAGTTGAATAAAACATTTAGATTAAATAAATAAATAAATAAATGATTAAACTTAAGTAAGTTACTATTTATTTTCTCTAGGCGATGTGCTTGCTTAATTGGATTATCTTTGAACTACAGTTAAAAATGCCGCAGAAATTCCACATTATAGTCGCTTTAATGTACGTAAGCAATTATACATTGTACGCACAAGTATGTAGACAAATCTTTATTTCATCGACATTCTAGTTTTTTAAGTCACCAAAACATGTCTGGGAATTTTAATGACTGAAAACTATGGGTGAACAAGCAGCTTACAAAAGAAACGCTATAACAGGTGTTTCAAAACCAAAAAGTCATTTATTCAGTTTAGGCCCTGGTAAGGCTCTTATGAATGTTACGTTGGTACATACAGTTGAATTAACCACCGGTTCGAAATACACTTAAACTGAGAAGTTTAGAAATATTCGTATTTTTTGGATGCCGAGTACCTACTGTTCTTCTTCATCTTCTGGAACTCCAATTGCAGAAGCTGTTTTATGTACTAAGTATAATAAAATCCTGACTTTGGTTAGCAGTTCGGCTTTTTAAATTTGATTCTACGCACATGAAATCTAGTTTGGATGATTTTATAGTGTATAATACATTAGTCGACTAGGCTTGCTTTCTTGTAAGAGAACTTGTAGATGCAATCTATTGGCAGTAGTAACGGCTAAGATAAACAATTATCATAATATGATATCTGATTCCTGTTTATAGAATTTTTGTCCCATGTTACCCGATGGCGTAAGTATATTCGAGTGGGCACCGCGCAGTCCCGGACCATCGGTTCTCGGAACTCTTTAATTGCATCCACTCCGGCGCAGATCGAACGTTTAAAATCGATTTTTTTATTCGATTTATTTCATGTGGGCCTGAGTTCAGAATCGTGTTTTTGTTTTGCGATAGTGAACGCTGTGTTTATGCAAATTTTACACGCATCTACTGAAACTTCTCAATTAATTAAAAGTTGTGACAGAATTTTAAGTAATCAGTAACGTTATTATCCAGTTTTGTAAAATTGGTACTACTTTCGTACCTGCCAGCTATTGTACAAATTTTGGTGAGTTTATTTTTATAATAGTTTTTATTTTTGTATTTTCTTTGCCTAGGAAACTATTGTAAATCTAGTATTTCCATTGTTGATCATACACAAATTTCCTTAAATTCCAGCAACTTATCATTCTGGTCCTATGAATATAAAATAAAAGCAAATAACTCATGAATTATTTTAATTGCAAACATAAGAGAATAGTGAGGCATTAGTCTCAGTTCTGTATACCAATAAGCAAAATCGTCGCATACCCAACGAATGTATCCACACTTAAGAAATACCAGAACATTTACACCATTAAGATCCCTATTTTAATGCAATAGGATATAATTTCAAACAAATAGAATCGTTTAACCATTACATCAGTCAATTTAGAAATTTACATTCTAACGTATTAGGTCTAAATTTGTCTACGTATGCCGATCTTCGGAAAACAAGTAGTAGTCATTGATTTGTTAAATTGAACTTTATTTTATAAACAAGGAAAGTTCATTTTCTATAGCGAAAATTTATTGTGAGATCAGAGAAATTGAAGATATTCGTGCACGTAATGAGGTGAAACAATTCAAAATGCGAGTGTACCCGAAAGTATGTTCGGAGTATGTTTTCAAGGAATTGAGATCGATCTTATTAGATGCTTTAATATTCAATTAATTATATAGTTTATTTTTAAGATATCTTTAGAACATGGCTAGTAAAAACGCTGTCTTTATCGGTCTTCTGATTTATTGTGATAAAGTTATAAGTTTTAGTACCTTGAATTTAATTTTAACGTTTCCGACAAATTGGATTACTGTTAACTGATATCTGACCGGTTTTATTACTGGAATTTTATAACAGAATAAAAATACTATAGTTCAATCAAAGTATAATAAGGTTTAATAAATAGACTACACATTATCTGAACACCATTATACTCTTTGCACCCTTATATCAAAGATAATCCAGCACAAATCGCCGGCGGCTTAGCTGCCACTATTTTACATTTACAATCCCTTTATTATCACCATTAGTTTATCCTAGAGGAAGGGAGATAGCTGTATATCATTACGTTAAATAAAAAGAGACAGGTGTAACCAACCGTTCACATTTGGAGCAAGGTGCAAGTAACAAAATCGATCAGGTGTATTTGTATAAACAAGGTGCTCTGTCTGTCTCAAGGACTGTCATAATTTATTTTTCTTTTCTGTACACACTAACCGTTAATGTATGACCATCGAAATGATTTGATGCCCGTTTATTGCCCACTTTATTCAATAAAATACTTTTAGTGTTAATGCAAATATTAAGTTTGCCATTTTAATTTGCCGAAACACTAATTACAGCTCACCGATAAATTAAATTCAATTTCAGTTCCTCTTAAAATATCTATGGAAAGAAAAGCTTACAAAATAAAAATATCTGATTGACTCCACAAATATATTGATATCTTTCTGGAGTCAATCAGATATTTTGATAGGTATAGGGCAATAGAGTCAAATGTAACTACTAAGCTTAGAGTAGGTTCTTGACTCAAGCACTTTTTTTTTGTTATATGCTCTCCTGCTATCGACATGCATAAAGAGCTATGCTATGTTTTAGTTGGGCATAGGAACTAATTCCTACCCAATTCTAATGCTGCTATAAAGTGGATGCAAATTAAAGAAGCTATTTTTGATTCATTAACAATTTTCAACTTTTGCCAAATTCAATCTCGCATCACTCTGTATACAAATTGGGATACTCAGGTGCAAGGGACGCGTGCCCCGAACGTTGACACGCAAGTAATCTCAGACAGGCCGTCGCATGCGCGGGCGCAGCCAACCTGCCCTCACCGCTAACAATGTATCATATTCCGTTTAATTACCTCGCCACATTCATTACACTTTGATATCATTATAAAGTATTCATATTATCTAGTTACTAACAGGCTTTAGCACTTCTAACCACTAGCACCACTAGTCGATGTCTGGATAAGGAGCTTCTAAATGTAAGAATTTTAATCTAAAGTGAAGTGAACGACAGATTTATCTTTTTTCAACTTATTCTCTGCTTTTTTTTTAAAAGTATTTTTTCAAATACTTTGAATGACATCGCGAATTCGACTGATAAACATGTACACAAAAAAGTGTATACCTTTTAGAAAAATGGGCCGGAGAGGCCAATCGCAAGGTAGAATAAGAAGTTATCCTCAGTAACTCTTTTAGAAACAGTGTCTAAAGAAAAGAGTTTATTTCAATACGATTACGTACGTAAATGCCAACACAGTTAAGCTTTTTGCATCATAAAAATAATTACATGACAAATGGTATAATCCCTTATCCCTATAAATTAATTATCATGTAATCAGCGTGGCTAACTGGCTAAGTATGTTATTGACAGAGTTAGACACACCTGTCTTTATGGTTGGCTATTTCAGTGTTTTAATTTTTAGCAGCATTTGTAGCAGCCGACCGAGAAGCATAGATAAGGAAAGGGAGACCTTTGCCCAACAGTGGGACAGTATAGGCTAATAATTATTAGCCTGTTTTATGCAAAAGTGCTTCGGCCTGCTCTTCTCTTCATAGGTCTCGCATCTCGCAAAAGTTTCAAAAAGGTTTTGAAACCTGCACTCGATTCAGTAAAACTTTTTTATCTAAACTCCTTTGGCCATATCATTATATTGAAATTGTGGCAGCAAATTAAAATATATATTTTTTATTTTGTTTATTTACTCTTAGGAAGATTTACAGCTTCATTTCTACGAATAATGTGTATTGAATATGAATATGACTAGTCAGCTAAGAATTCAAGAAGCATACGCTCACAGTAAGTTTTGTATAACAGAAAAATATTGATTTCCCCAAGTTGGTCTAAGATTTGGAGACAATTTAATATTTATTTATCATCCTCATTAATAGTGTACTAAAATACCCCTAAATTTTGAAGTAGGTAAAAGCAAAGCAGGTCAAGTGGGGCACAGCACTAAAAGGTGCGTGGCTAAACTTCCGTTAGTGTCGGAAGTGGCGCGGGCGGCGGCGGCGACTCGCAATCAAGGGCAATAAACGCGCCACCACTCGCAGCTTTAGGCACAGGTGCTCCTCACTATATTTATATTCTTACCTTTTGTTTAGGGTATCAAGCCTCGAATTCATTATGGGTAAGAAATAGGTATGAATACATTAGTGGTTGCTCTAATTAAAGTATTGAAGTCTTCAAAAAGGTAGTTTTTTGGACCGCTAAATTAATTTGGACCTTTGTTACACCAAAGCCATATTTTTGTGATCACGGATCTTTCACTGAAGTAACTATAAGATTCTGTGACTAGGGTTGACTGCTGAATATTTGCATAAAAATGAGGCAAGGGGAATAGGTATAGGTACATTATTATGTAGGTAAGCCCCTGAACTGCACGGGTCACTCCCGTTTGGCAACTCTAAATATACCTACATTTGTTATATTAGTAGATATTACGTACCTGAGCACACGTTACAGTACAGTAAGAGTAAAAAGTTCTAGTGTGCCGAATTTATTTAATATTCGTTTTATTTTGCATATTTTAAAAGTAACCGCACTAAGTTCTGCATAGAAGTAACCTATCTAAATGACAATATTTTTAAGAATCACAGGTAAAATTTTCTTCACGTATCTCAGTTCATTAGGTAATAGCTGAAAGTGGCTCTACTTTGTCATCAACATGCAACATAAATATACACTTTCATCCCAAGGACAAAAGTCTATAGTAAAATAAAAGTGATGAATTGCTCACTATAGGTCATCAAATTGAAATACCTTTACATTAACACTACATGAGGGTGGTTAATTGCTTCATCTAATGAACGACTATTTAGTAAATGTGAAACATCTCTCACACCTTTCATTTTTATGAATTCTAGACATTTTTTACACATTTTGTATGACATATTTTTTGCTCTACATTTTTATTTACGGTAGTAACTATTTCTTAATCTGTGGTTTTAACATTCCCGAGTAACCAATGTTTTCCCGGGATAAAACATCCTGTTTTATTCCAGCGTATGATTTATCTATATGTCAATTTCGGCCACCATTTTTTTTTTGCAAAAAGCAACTCTCGTTAAAACCTATAATACAACGATTGGAGATACTCATACAAATAAAAAAATACTAGAGTGCCTGCCTATGTCCTCAAACGAAACGTTACAGAGTTATTTGCAAAAAAAGGTGGATTTTTGGCAACTTCAATGGCTAAGAAAAATTACTCATTAAATGTTTGTATGTACGCATTCTATGGTGCTAGAATAGCTAGATTGAAAACTTAGAAAATTTGATTTAACACTAATTATTCAAACCTTTATGTTTACTTATCATTTAAAATTATTTTTTCTGGTTTGTTTTAAAATTTGTTTCTTTATTATGTACCTATAGCCCAGTAGCTGTGTTAATTATTATTTAAGTTGTATGACTTGTGTGCAGTTGTCATTGAATACCAGGTTTATGTCATATATTTTCTCCTTTTTGTTTTTGTGTAGGTAAGTGTAATCTGTTACTTTCCTTTCAGTTCAATAACAATAATATACCTAAATAAAATTAACAACTAGAGGAGTAAAATAACTGAATATTTACTAATCTGTCAATTTACAGTAACCTTAATAATAAACCTTTTTTTATCTACAACAAATATGTACATAATTGGACTGTTTTACAAAAACTTAAACCGACTTCAAAGTACACTAAGAAGTAATCAAATCCTGATCTGATGACAATGGGACCAAACGGGAGGTGTACCCTTTCAAATAAAAAAAGATTTTTCCAAATCGTTTAATAAATGACGGAGATATGAGGTAACAAATATAAAAAAGAAATGCAACTGAATTGAGAACCTCCTCCTTTTTTGAAGTCGGTTAAAAATACAATCTATATACAGGTCGTTGTTTTGGTCAGCGACGAGCGACTCAGGGTCGATAATACAAATGATACTGGTGCTAAAAAAATATAAAAAAAATACTTTATTTTTTTAAAATAATTAAAATAAAAATAAAAAATTTTGAAAATCATGTAATAAGCTAAAGTGTAGACATAATACTCAGCGGGAGTACGAGGGAGTAAAGGGGTGGGGCGATGGCGGCTTGCACCTAGCTCTAGTCTGTGCATGTGCCTAGTAACCATACTTTGCGGTAATTTTATTTCAAATTGAATAAGGTATTTCTCAACATATTTACAGTATTTAATGGAATTAAGTCCATTTTTGGGGAATATATATTTTGTACTACCGCTCCTGGGTCGCTTGTCGCCGACCAAAACAACACCCTGTATAGAAAATTTCCTCAAGCCTGCCGCTGCTTCCGATTAATGGCAGGGTTCCCAGTAACCTTTATGTTTCTAAATTATTCTCTTGGTTCACCTAATAGGTAAGAAATAGCGTGAAGCGGCATTTCAAACACAAAGTAAACACATGTTATTTAAAAATAGCAATTTGTAGAGAATACCTGGAATTTTAGACTAAAAATGATCGCACTAGGTAAGTATCAGAGAAAAATATTTCTTAATTATGACCATGCTGCAATGTAGCCTATAAGGGGTGGCGAAATGAAAAGATTCACCCCCTTTGCGTGAAGCAAGCAAGCATGCAAGTTATCAAACGTTGATTAGCTAAAATTCCGAAGTCTTTATCTGACAGGTGACATTTGGTGATCGAAAGAGTGAGACGGGGCACATTTTTTTTTTTAAAAGCGATTATTAATATGTTGGTTAGAGTCCAATTAGTCATTTCTAATTTTGTATTGAACCGTTTTAATACTGCATGTAAATTGATCACGATTCAGATATGAAATAAAAAAAATTAAAGCGAAAGCGAAATTTATAAAATCTGAGTAGACATACTTATAAGATTCCTTTCATTATATCCAATTAATTTTATTTAAATGATTGGCACCTTTATCTTATTATCATTGGAAAGTTCTGTCACCAATATTAACAAAATAATTAGTTGTAACGACTCAAATACATTGCAATACTTTATCAAAATTCTGTAAGTTTTTTACAATGTCACCTGTCAGGGCCCCTTGTTACAAGAAGTCCGTTACTACTCGCCGCAACACAATTAGCATACTTTAGTCTCACAAAAAGATTATTACTTGCCCCCCTACGCTGGACTTAATATTCAATACGTTTACACCAAATAATAATTACACAAGTTCGTCTGCCGAATACATTAAAGGGTCGTTTTCCTTGTATATATTATAATATTAATGTGCAAGGGAGGCGCGGGCAGGTGCTCCCAACGTTATTAAGTTACAGATACTCAATACCACACTTTGTTTATGAAGATGATGAACGTTCGTAAACAACGCATCACACCGTATACATCACCTATATCTACGACACGTTCGGATGTCGACGCGAGAACTGTCTTGTGTATTTAAAATAAGTATTTTATATGTAACGTCATTGCTTCTTCAGTTTTGGATTCCATTGGTAAGTTAATCGTTCCTATTTAATTTAAAATTATCGTTGATCTGTTATCTTATAGGAGTAGTTCCCAGAACAGAATTCTATGATTCTAAGCTGTGATGCAACTGGTTTTGTCATCGTTTATTACTTTGTTTAATGATCGAGTTTACAGTATTAAAAGTTTTATGAGTATTCTTTGAAAATTGCTGTAAAGAATAATTTATCAGATGTTTTCATGATAGTAAACTATATAAGTTACACAATTTTTACATATAAATAAAATTCATGATACAAAATGCCTGTAATAATAATAAAGCTGTGTTCACATCTGATTGAAGAGATCCGAATAAATCCTGGGTCGCACTTTCGGGCAAGTAACGGCACGGCACTAACTTGGCGAAGGATGACCGGAGCTACACAGCCCCTTCCATGAGCGTTTCATAGATAAACGTTACATTGTTTACATCAAAATAATTGATATTGCCTTATATTAAGCATTATAATCATTTTCGTCATAAAAACACAAAATATTCCCTTGCACACAGCTTGTATTAAAGGTCGAGAGACCAGAATCACCATAAGAGCAACCACATCAGAATCTTTGATCAAGAGTAAAGTGTTAATACAGAGGAAAACAAAGAATAACATCCAAGTAAATCAACCAAAAAATAACTATCCAATACAGCTAGTAAATAAAGCCCAAAACAAAATTCAAAAGCAAATCAAATGTGTCGTGACATTCGTCTGGGCTGGCGCGGGGTCAGCGAGATAAGCGCAACTTAAGTCCGAGATTGATACCCGGATCAGACGGATAGTCGCAGCTGCTCAAGTGTGGACGATCCTTTACTCACGATTCACTGCGCTCTATGACTGGGCGTCCTTTAGGGATTTGTGAGGTTTCGAATTGGACTCTTTCAAAACTATCTTGACATTTATTTGAAACTACAGTGCGGCCGCCGAGAGAATGCGTTTCTGACACCTGTAAAACTTGGAAACGGCTAATCTAATTGCGATGGGCCTTTCACGGGATGGTTCAGTTTATTCTTAAGCATAGTTTATTGTTTTTTAAATATGTATTTCAAACAGAATTCCATTAGTTTTTTTTTTCAGATTTCTAAGTGTTTACCTATGTGCTCTTTTGGCACTAGGAAAAAACATTGTTCATTTGAAATTATATCGCGAAGGACCTATCGGTATATTCCGACAGCTGCACTTGAGAGCCAGTTCCTTTTAGACTTTGTGACATCATCACTTACCATGGTGAGATTGTGGCCAAACACAGGCCTATATACACAGTAAAAAAAACTATATTAAATACCTACACGATGTAAATTATATATGTACCTATTTAGGATACTTATTGTATGTTTTGGGATAAATCTCATGTCAATCTCAGTTATTACCAGTGTGACTAAAATGTGAATGTTATTTTGAAAAGATTAATTGCAGTAATACACTCAGTATTACTCACTCTCGTTAGCAAATGCAACTTTTCTAACCGGTATTAGTGTAGACTAGCTATATCTATTTAAATAAAATAATTTTGACTTAACAATGTTTCTTGATCTTTGCAGCGATTGTTTCTTAATTGGTCGTTAAATAAAGACATCTGATTATTATTTTGTTTTATTAATTTGACGATGTAATCAAAATAGTCTTTGGTGAGCCGGATTGGTGGTGCTCGCGGGTCAGTGTTTGAAGGCATCTGCACTAGAGTTCAATCTGACTCTATTTAGTTTTACTTTCTGTATAAATAATATATGTTTAGTCTGTGTAAATAGCTGATAGTTGCACTGACTTAAGATTTTGTAGTAAAAGTTTAGTACGATTGGAGTAAACCCAACATAAATATATTATCATTTTTCTAACAAACGAATTAAGACTTTAGCAGAACCTTTTCTTCTTAATTATTTAAATGAGCAGTTTTATCTTTTACAAGAACCTGAGCATACACAAGTCTTCCTTGATATGTGAAACCAGAAACAGCAAAACAATAGGCCGTTTCAATTTTATCTTTCCCAAGCTTTTGTAATAATTTGCCTTATATAAATGACAGTGTCGTCATCACTTTTGCGACTTGAAAATATTTAATTATTTCATAACTTTCTTACCTCTGCAGCCCAAGTAAGTCATATTCATGAAAAAATATTGGTCGTTTTAACATTCAAATATCTGGAAGGAGTCGCGATGAGGTCAAAGCTGTAGGTCGATTTTTTAGAAATTGTTTTATCACTGGATATAAGATAAGGACGACATACGGGATGACATACGGGACAGAGATGTGGTATTTTACTGCTGGCCACATAAATAACTAATTAAGCTCAGTCACTCAGCGAGCTATGGAACGAGCTATGCTTGGAATTTCTCTACGTGACAGGGTCTGAAATGAGGACATTCGTAGGAGAACGAAAACGACGGACATAGCTCGTAGAGTTATTAAGCTGAAGTGGCAATGGGCAGGCCACATCGCCGATACACACAAGAGCCGATAACCGCTGGGGAAAAAAGGAAGAAGGTGGCGACTACGTATTGGTGCGCGCCGAGCGGGACGCCCTCCCACCAGGTGGACCGACGACCTGGTCAGAGTCACTGGGCACCGCTGGATGCATGCGGCCCAAAACCATTCGAAGTGGAAGTCAATGGGGGAGGCCTATGTTCAGCAGTGGATATCCATAGGCTGATATGATGATGCAACTAACTAACTAACCAAAACGAATGTTGTCTTTATAGGTATGAGGTAAATTACAACCTTCATTAATTTTAGTTTATTTCTCTTATCGATTAAGCAACTTGCCAATAATTTCATTACGAAAATATTACTCTACTAACATATTACTAAATTATTTGAATATATATTCCTCGACTTACTATTTATGTAACAGCTTCAAGCGGCTGCAATAATTCTATTTATTTAACTGTAGCACCTAATTACAGACAGTGTACTCACGCCAGATTTATATTGTTCCCTTGTTACCGTTTACCGTTCAGAATGCTATACAAAGTTTAGTTGTTAATCCACTTTTCTCAGCGTGTGTACCGACATTCCGAAATACGGCAGCGTGTTGGTCGTAATTTAGCGAGGTGCGAAGTTCCGTCACATCGGGGGGTAAAGACGAACATTCCGATGTAGGTGTAAGAATATTTGCCCTCAAGTGTTGGCTCTCGAATATTCCGCAGTGTTGCCGTGAGCAATAAATCGCGTAGAGTGATGGTGCAGTTTTTGTTGCGCGACATTTTTTCCCGCGCTAGCAGCAAATATATCACCGGAGTCACCGGACTGGCGGCGGCGGCGGCGGCGGCCGGCCAGCGTCACTGACGGTGACTTATACGCCGCTATGTCTCAAAAGTCACCAGCGAAATGCTGTTCCATTTTTAAAACCTACTTTGTGTTTTTAATATTCTTGAAGCAATCCTCGTAAAGAGCTTTACATATTGCGTATAGAAATAATACTTGGCTGAATCAATGTTGGTACGGAAGTACTTACCTACTCATAGGTAAGCTGGTTACTAAAGGAGCAGGATTTTCTAAAGCGATATTTATATCTAATTAGGGAAGGTCACAACTATTTATTAAAGTTAAAAAATGAATCGATTTTCAATTAAAAGGAAGTTGGCAACAGTGTATCCGCTATATAAGCATCTGTCAAGATTCGCAATCACATATCCAACAGTGCGTACACGCTTACAAACTCACCCAAATCTCCGTGGAACTTAAAAAGATCAAACGCAAACATTAATTGTGTACCAACAATGGTACACCCTTGGAATCCTCTCCCAGTAAACCGCAAATAAAACCAAGTTATTAACTAAGGTCTATCAGCGCGGGCCGGGGTGCGTTTTATAGGTACTTTTATGCGATGTCCATTCTTCTGAAATGCGATTAAAATTGAATAGGTCCATATGTCGCCGGCATCGTCCCGTTGCGTCACAATCATACGCCCGGTTGCATTTTCAATTTGCCGCGAGATAAGCGCGACTTTTGGACGACTTTTTCTGCGGAATAGCGGAATTGATCCTGTGACTTATTGCGGACGACATATAAGACGACGTAATTGGATGGTCAATTGCTTTGCTTTCCAATTTTAGGGGCCTTTGCCCTTTTCAAGCGGACAATAAGTGCAAAAAGAATCGTTGATGTATTAGAATTGATGTAGGGGAGTTTGGATTTAAATTAAATGAAAATTAATTCTTAATATCAATATTGATAATTTATTCACAATTTCATTTAAAATACACAACTTCACATTTTTTTGTTTAGAAACTAAAAACTTTAAGGTACGGGATATCGTTATAGGCTGTTTTGCAGTGATCACTAATTTACAATGTTTTTATTTTGATAGTCTTACAATGATTTTTTTTTTCATTTATTTCTACATGTTTCATTTACATTTTCATATTTACATGATTTTGGGGTCCAGCGATGAAGTTTGTGATTGTAGCAACCTTATGTTTAAAAACATAATAAAATATAATATGGATTAAAATGAACTAGGTTCAAACATGTAAATATTACTCTCAAAACTGATATTAATGATTAAATACTTAATAAAATATAATATGCAAAATATTTTAAAGAAAAAATCGATTCAGTTGCTACATAATACAAACATCATCGCACAATCATTTATGGCCACACATTATCTTAATTTTACAATGGATAGTGATACAAAAAATCTTTATAATACACATTCTTGTGACAAAAACATATTGTAATAATTTATATAATCCAATCCGGTGACCGTTCTCTTATCAGCTTTATAAAATTAGAATAACAATCTCGAATGATATCCACAGAAAATCAGTTCTGAATCAAAGTCACTATTTTAAAAACTGCTATTATATACAAAAAATCGCACGATTTATAACTATTACATAAATTACTATTGCATTTCATTCAATATCAACTACACAAATAAAATACAATGTACAAAATGAAAACTCTGGAATAACTCTCTGAACACATCACAATTCCTATAGCGAAAACGAACCTTTCGAATTAAATATATAAAAAATAAAAGGAAAATTAAACAATGTACACAGAAACGGAGAATATAACTTAATAATTATGTACAAAATTACAGGAAAATGTTTGAACTATACTTATAATTGTAATTATAGGAGGCGTCTCGACGGCCGACCTCGGCAATTACCTTATTTATATTATAATACTGTACAATTTCGCTAGTTACTTCATGTAAAACACTCATAATTTTAATACTTGTAGGAAACTGATCGCGGAATACCAAAAGTCTTTCATTGGGGAACATTAACTGGGACAAGTTGATCCATTGTAGGCATCGATCAGATATGTTCGTATCAAATCAAACTGTTTATTTGTTTGTGTAAACAAACGTCAATTCTGCTAAACAGTCTCATTAATTAATGTGATGTGTCAAAGTATTTGTTGCTATCTTCTTGAGTCAAAATCTCAGCGTCTATTTTGCCTCTGATATCTTTTATAAGGTCCATTTTGTGACACGTCCAGAATTATGGACGGCTGACGCATGTACGCGTAGAGCGTTGTATAATAATTTCACGAACGACATATTTATTCTTATGCAATTAGGCTTTTGTGTTTGGTTGACTTATCACGTGTACTCACTCCTCCAGCCAGTCTGCAAACAAAAACAAAAGACATTCAAAACAGTGTAAAGGCATCCACATAGAGAGATAGAGATTTTTTGGAGTCGAGCAACGCGCGGGTTTAGCTGTTTTAGCATCAATAGGTCACCGCTACGGTATCATTAGTATATTTGGTATATTTGTTACCTTAGTAGAATAAAAATAATTGTAAATTTCTCATTTATTTGCTTTGTTTTACGAATAAGTCGTAAATGTATTGCGTGTGATTATGTTGCCTTAGCTCATCGGGGAGGGGGAAGAGTCGGTAACGCATGAGTGATCCCCCGTGTATTGCAAGTGCTTAACACCAAGCTGCAGTACTTAGAGGGTATTCCTTTATGTCTTTAAGAGAAGTGGTCCAAAAGTTTCTTTCCAAGAGATGGATACATATTCTATATTAAAAAAGTGTATTGTTCTTACCATAGAATTGAGCTGCGCAAGGTGATGGTGATGATAAGGGTTGTGTGAGGCCGGTGGGGGCGCGAAGCCCTGGTGCGGCGCTCCGTACCAGTGCGACATGTGCGCCGCCGCCGGGTGCATCAGACCCACTTGGTGTTGACCTGCACAACGGAACAATAGGGGTCAGTTTGTACTATTAGAAAGACCTACTTCTGTTTATGATTAGTTTTATTCGCGTGTTAAATGTTTGATTAAAAATGTTAATAAAGTCTTAGGTTAGTAATTCAGTTATTAGTGAAATTAGTAGAGACTTATGTTGATTTGTGTTGTATTTATTATTAAGAGACATGATCACCACTCAATATTAATAAAAAGGTAGGTAGGTAAGGCATCTACTATCACTGAATATTAATTCATGCAGCAAAATACTACATGAGAGATTCCTTACCAAATTCCATAGCCGAAGGAAAGGCGGAACCCCCGAAGCCTTTGGTAGCGTCTCCCAGAGGCTTGATCATGTCTCCCATGACTCCACCGAGGGCC
Organism: Polyploca ridens; assembly: GCA_951394255.1. NCBI lineage: Eukaryota > Metazoa > Arthropoda > Insecta > Lepidoptera > Drepanidae > Polyploca > Polyploca ridens. The sequence continues at coordinate 5,545,538 of OX596250.1, forward strand.
AAAGCGCATGCGCCGCCACCTCCCATACCCATACCGCCTTTCTTCTTCTTACTTTTACTGCTGAGCTTGCGGTTCCTCGTTTGGATGCCTTCCTTCTTCATCGTTAGCGGCCGGTTGACCTGTTGACAAGTGAATTTGAACTTTAGATATAAAAACATAAAACAAGAAATCAAAAAGTACGCAAAGAAAGAACGGAAATAATTATCTCTGAATAATGACAATGTAAGTAATGTAGATATTTTATTGCAAAAAAAACACGATCACGTTTCGCCTAAATTGCGTACTTTGAATATAATAGGTACGTTGTATAATTGAAACGTCGCAATATTACATATACGCGACTAATAATCGTAATTGTCTCGTTGAATCATACAACTTTTGCTCGGCCGTATTCCATTTTATTGCTCTGACACGACATTTAGCAGTATGAAAAAACGTCTGCGGCACCAATTTAGAATGCTAACTAGCGAGTATAAAGGGAGGCCGACACCATAAAATGGTATCACAATAGTGTTGTGCGAATATTCAGCTGTTTAGTGTCCAATGCCGACAACACGGCGTCACACGGCGCATCCTAATTATTGCAGCTATGCACTTTGTGGATGTGTTTTGTGCCTGTTTGGTGGGAATCGATGGTGACGCGCCTTTGAGGTTAAGGCCCTCAAACTTTATGACTCTACCGAAGGTTTCCTTGAATGGTGAACTATTTCCCACGCTGAATTTTAATATTGATAACCTTTATAAATTTGATCTTCAATCACTATATATTCAAAATTGATTCAGCTTTGTCTAAACCGTACTAAACTATATTTTAAAGCTAGATTATTTTAATTACATAGTTAAAAAAAATATAAATCATATTTTCCCTACAAAAGTTATCATAGCATACAAATTAACCGGTTTCTCTATATATATAGGTAAAAACCTATAAGTGCCAATACTTCGTGTTAACTCGTCTCTTCAAAAGAACAGATTTGTAGACTTGTTCTAGTCTACAACTAGACCTTTCTTTCCCAAAATTCAAGGGTCAACTATCTCGGTCACTTTCTGCATTGCATCGTTGTTCTAAGAAGCGTGCGTCACGACGAACGGACGGACGGACGGACAATGAGTTATTCATCGCCTTCCAGGGAACTTGGCGGCGGCATGTGAGCCCTAAACGCACGATTGCGCTGCGCCCGCGCCCGCGCCGGACCAGACCATGCGCATGACCTGATTGTTGGCGTTGTTTTTGGTAATATGCAATTCGTCTCGTTTTCAAATTAAGAACGTTAGTGATGAATATGAGAAGGTTTTAATTGAACAGCTGATAATTTAAACCGCAAAGATGTCCTTTGAAGCTGTTTCGTTAAAAAGTAAGCGTGTAGCGGGTATACCAATTCATTGAACTGCCATTTTTGGACAAGTTTAAGTTACACGTATGTACCATACCAGAATTATAATAAAAGCATAGAGGTATGTTTGTAAATAAATCTTCCATAGAAGTCATACAAAGATAGAGATACCTAGATATGCATCCGACGGCCATTTGCAAGGCACCAATTTGCCCGATACAGCGCTAAAACTTTATTAATCTATGGTTTAAAGTACAAGTAGTGCGTGCCAATTCCAGGCGTCCCTAATGCGTTCCCGGGAATCGCCCACACATCGCGGCTGCATACCGCGACGTCGCTCCTCCCAATTGAACCAATATAAAATGCATTAACATTAGTGTGCACATGCCGACAGATTTAGTGTTCTGAGTGCACCGAAATTAGGTCATTGCAAAGCCTTATGTGCCGATAATGCTATGTGCGATGTCGGTGGGTAGTACGCGTACCCAACTGATAAGCCGCGTCGTGAATCTTCGTTCGCACAGAAAATAAAGTATGGCCCCGAAGATTAACGAAAGAATACTTAAAACTTACAATCAACCTTAGATAAGGTTCATAATACACTGCAGCTGTTAGTTCCATCTCACTCGCAAGTCACGCCCCTCCGCACGGCGCGCGCTAACATGGCGGCAGCTGCCGACCAATAGCATTTCCCGCACTTGGAAAATGTATTTTCTGCGCAGGTATATCGGTAAGCCATATCAGTTGGGTACGCCGCTAGCGTCCACCTACTAATTTGCATATTAATTTCTTGTAGAAAGTGTCAGGTGTTTTGTTTTAGTATAAAATAAGTTCTTTACTATCTTTTAATGCATTCATGTTCTTTTGAATATGGTACCAAAGTATAATTTTGAATTTTCCGTATCAGATACGTTATTTGTTATACACAGTTCCAGATACCTATAAAGACTAGAACAAAACAAATTAACAATTATGATCAGGACCATAAAACGTATTTTGCATGCAAAACAATACTCGGAAGGATTATAGCTCATATACTCATAGCCTATAGTCGGTACACGGAAGGTATATACCTGTAGGTAGAGCCATCATACATGACATAAGACATCCGCCATGTTAGTGCAGAAATTGCTTAATAACAGGCTATTATGTAAGGTTAATTACGTCGTTGGATGTTCCCACTGTAAGGCTTTAGCTATTTGGTATTAACATGGGATAATACATAGCTATGTGTCTACGTACTAAGTGGTAGGAAGTGAAGCTTTGTTATTCTCCGCTATTATGAGACAGATTATTTAAGTCAGGTTTATTAAGCTATTAAAGTATGACATATCTAATCTGATTACATATTAAGTTGTTGTCATGTCAAGAGAATTCATTATATTGTGGTACATACAAATATAAAATGTAATCTGTAACCATTTAGGTTTATTTTCCTAGTTGTTTGGAGATGTTATATAACTGACTGAAACGATAGTAATCCTAGTGTTGGTAGCGTAAATAGGTAAAGTACTGCTTTACATTAGCGTAATCAATATTAATCTCTAATTAAAAGTATAGCTGTCACTATCAACGACGTATGTAATGACGAAGATAGTTATAGAGAAGATAATCTCGCATTAAGCATTTATTTCTCATATTAACTCATCCGCATTGATTTCCTGTCCAAGAAACTACGTCCAGCAAAGCCTAACTTCAATTACCGATTCATGTCGTATTATCACTGAAAAGTTTCCACTGGCGCCACAAAGTACAAACATAATTACTCACAAAGTAGAAATACAACGGTCATAGAGCAATGAATCCGCTTTCCGGCGAGTGGCTTCGGGCCCAGTATAACGATATACACCCTTCGCATGCAATCCGCCTACATACACCGTCACGTGAACTGTACGTGAATGTGAAATGTTACGTCACATAGCAGTTATTACTGCTGCAATAAGGTGACCTTTGGGAGATTGATTCTACGGCAATCTGTAAATCTATGCTACAAAGCTTTGCCGTTATAAACTTTGAGTGAAAATTTTATTGCTTCTATTTTGTTTATAGTAGATATAAGGTAAGATAAAAAAACAATTTTAATTTCGATAGAACTAAAATTTCTTGGACTACAACTACCTACGACTAAGTAAGTGGTAAGGAATTTCCATTATTATAATATTTACTGGTATAAAATTATATGTGGAAATTACAAACAACGGAAACAGTGGCTTAATTTATTCAGGAAAAGGCTGTTATAAACAAGGTGTCATGATTTTCCACCTCAGCAATATAGCTGGGTTCCGTGGCGTGCTTGGCACACATTCATTTAACCCACTAAGTGCGCGCGCTCTTATAAATACTACAAAACTTTGAACTACATACATAGTTCATTTATGTAATGTGATTTTATTAATAAATTGATTGAAGATTGCTTGGTTATTTTTGAAATAAGAATTCGTAGCATTTCGTAGCTCGCCTTTGATACATAAGTAAGCAGATATTTTTCTAGTAATTCTAGAATTATTCCATGGAATAGTATACTGTCGAAAAATCTGTAGAATTAAACATGTGACTACAAAAAATAAATTAACATAATACAAGAAAAAAATAACATGCATGAATAAAAGCCACAACAAGGAACAATCATTATTAACACTCCATCAATGATAGGACTGTAATCAATAGTAAAGTAAAAGAGCCATTCTCGTATAAACTGTGAGAATAACATTAACTTTGTGCTACGAATTCGTAGCACAATAATCGTAAAAGGGACCTAAAATATCCCCATGACCAAAAAGTACTAAAACAAACAAAATGCTTGTCCTATTTCCCGGCTGATGTTGGTGATGTTATGTCAAGCGACAAGGTTCACTAGAGTAGTTGGCAGTCATAAAAGCGGTGTTCGTACAAAACCTGCACCAGACATGCACTATGACATGTACCAGCATGTTACTGTAATGTTGCCAGTGCACGCTACGGATGGTATGAATAGTTTTTAGGCAGGCAGCTAGGTAATTAATAACCTGTGTTTTCAGGCACCTACTATGAAAATGAAGAGAACGTAGACCACATTTTTATAGAGCTATTAAAAATTATTTTCTTAACTTATTGACGAACATTGATGCTGAAATGTTTTTGTCATGTAATTACTTATTCAAACTCTTAACTATTCCGCGCTGATTCATCTGGAAGTTATTTGAAATTTAAGTAAACAAATAGAAGCCCAACGCATCGCACCGTCATGTCACGTAGAAATCATGACAAGTAAATCATACTAAATAGCACAGCATAATAATATGCAACAGGCATCACAACCTGATTGGCAATTACTATACGGAAAAATAAAAGGTTTCATTAAAAAATACCATAGAACTAACCATAAACAATAAGTAATACTAAAATAAAAGATTAGATCGGTTATGCACTACAGTGCCGACATGTTTTATACAATAAGTATCGAGTACATCGTCGAGTACGCGTTACATTGATCGTTCAATTTGGATGGTTGAATTTATGGTGAACAACAACAGAGCAATGGATGCGTGATTGGGCATAATATTTGCGGACGCTCGACACGCGTTGCGTCGTCGGTATGCGTGCGAATAATTGCGTTACGTTTCTAGGACGGAGAGTGCGCAAGTTATTACACTATCTGCGCTCATCTGCCATACAAACATAGTCATAAAACCGCTCAAATGGGAAAATAACAGGTTCACTCCACAATGCCATGGAAAATGCGGCACACGGCCCCTCGCTGTAATTTTTTCCAACCGCTAGAAAGCTTTATTATGTCGTTAATTGTAGGAAAACGGCAAACATACGTTTTATTGAGCATAAAAGTTATATGGAAACGAACAATGACGAATGAACCAATCACGGGCCATGAAGCCTCCATTCAATCACGTTGGAATAACATCGAAATATTAAAAAGTTGAAAATCGCAAATTGAGTTGGCAGATTAAAAATAGTTAAGCATTTACGTTTTATGATAATGCATAACGAAAGCGTGATATAAATACTAAAAATTCCGACATGCCTCCGACACGTACTTTGACGTGTGTATTTGGACAAGCTAAAATGTCCTACTAATTACCACAATGTTCAATTCTATCTGAAATCTGCACGACTGAAAATAGTTTCGTATTTTATTCTAGCATCATGAAATAATTTTATCCAAGCAAACGTCCTAACTCTTGTATCTAAGAAATGGGAGAAATGCTCCATGGCCTAGCTGTAAATCAATCGATAAAGATCAGATAAATTAGACAGCGAGCTCCGTGCACGACAGAACTTAAGAATTAGCAACCAATTATAGAGGAAAAAATGTCTATACAAACATTAAATGGCAAAAAGTACTGTAAATTGCTCTATTGAAATCGATATCACAATTACGGGCTTTTTGTTCGTCACTTAACAAGTATGCGTTTGTCAGCGTTTACTTAAATAGTTAATAATACTTTCTGTGAGAATTATAATAGTGTTGTTTGCGGAATTCCGCGTAATTGCATGTTATTGATATATTTTTTATATAAAAATATCTTACAATGTCGCGATTCCAAAATATATTAAGTTATAAGTAATAAAACCAAGTATTCATGAAACTAGATAGAATGAAGTACCTACTACTATATCTTTAACAAGTATTCGTACTTGATAATTATTATGAAAAAATAGCGAACGTATTTGGAATAGCAACATTTTAGAATATTTATTATTATTTATTACTCCAAAATATTTTTTGATTGTATTAAAATTCTCCATCACTTTATAATTTGCTACAATTACTAGCTACATGGCGGTATACCAGTCTCCATAGTAACATATAAAAACCTCTTTACAATGCGTGTACTAATGATAGTACACGCGTCCAAATAAATTCAATAGATGCACTTGCAACCTTGTATCTACTTAGTAGGTGCAATAAATATAAGTAATTAATATTATACGAGTTGCAACAGAGTATTCTTGTTCGAACAAGAAAGTTTACAATTAATTACGACATGACAGGTGTCATTTCAATACAATAAAAAACATAGTATAGCTTATGCGCACAGATATCAGTTAACTACTTATTAGTGACACTCCACTTAAGATCGTTAAGGCGGCGTCATTAATACATTAAAATTTAAAAAGATGACAATAGATGTAAATCAATTGTTATAATAAAACGCGTGTTACAATTATAAATTCTTAAATTTACAACACGTTCATTATAAAATTGCATAAAATATCAATTATATTAATTGCGACTGTCATGTAGGTAATAGAAGCAAATAATAAAATAGAAAAACGGTCTGAAGCATAAACGCATTGTCTTTTTAATTTGCCCGTGTCTGTTTCTATTTAGCGACACCTTAAGTCGCGTGCATGTTGCCTTATTTTATTTTTATTCAAACGAGTCTTATATTTCAGCTCATTATAGACTGCACAAGAAATTACATACAGAACGCTCGGTGCATTTTTCCATCGTGTGAATTGTGGGAGCACCTTCTTTGACAGCTCTGGACTTACAATGAAAGTATTTTACAATTATTCAAATTAGCATGCAATATGTGATCCTTAAATTACACTATCAACTTGTGTTACCCGACCGATCAAGTTGGGGCGTCTGAAATTGTATTATCTATTTTTATTATTGATATTTTTATTGATTGCAAGTAAATGCCGAATATATTTACTAATGGAATACATGCCACTTTTTTTAATTAGTTTTTTGCTTCAAATAAATACTGTTTAAAACTATAGCACTGTCAGAACTCGTTTTCCAGTTAAACGTTGTAACAAATCAGTGGAGTGTCGAAAGTCGCAATTAAAACTGTGGCCGTACGAGGGAGATGTGGCGTGGATGGCAAATAAACAATCCTGGTGGCAATTGGGCGCATCGGGCTACACCGGTGCGCGGTGGCTGGCGGCCACACGCGAGATCAACTACTCGGAATCAGTGAAATTTTTATGTCACGTTTCACATCTGATATATTTAATTTTTCTTTCTTAAGTTAGTATAGTTGATGAAAAAATTTATGTTTGATTGGCGTTAACCAAAACAGCCAACAACAAAATACGTAGAGTTAAAAATAGTAAAAACACCAATTAATTCAATTCAGCTGTAACTTAACGCACAATTGAAGACCAAATGGAGATTGAAGGGTTAAAAAATATATAACTCATCACGACATATATCATATAAAAATGTTTTCGTTGACGTATGTAATGGCAAAAAGGCGGCTTCTTTAGTGTTTCTAGTGTATTAGTTCCGCGTTGTTAGTGAGAGTAGCAATGATGCGTACCGGCGCCTGCGCGTAGCATCTTAGACACCCCTTCATTTGTTACGAATCCTTTTTACTGTTGTAGAAATACTGTTTTTATGATACAACTGATATAGCGGCTGTGCTACGGCTAACATAGGTATAGATCCCGGCAAACTTCTTGGCACAATTTGGGCGTAGTGGGGAATGGTTTGCGCAGGTACAGTGGCGAGTAACATAAATGAACTCGTTGATTATTTGAATTTATTGTCTCGCGCCCGCCCCCGTTTTTGGCTCCGCACCCCACCATTCAAGAGACATAAAATGAGGCTTCTGTTCGTTAACGTTTTGTGCCAAGAAGTTTGCCGCTAACTGTACCTAGTGTCCTCTTTAGTCCTACATATTTCCTCAGTATCCCAAAGTTATATTTTTCTGTGATACTTTGTTTGTAGAGCGGGTTTTAGTTATTCAAATTCAAAGCCATTAATAAATTCAGGCTCTAAATGTACATTATAAAGGTCAGATACACTTTTTACTATTAGATGTATCGTTAACTATGTTGGTTCGTGTAAGGGGAGTCACAAAGCTATTTGCATGCCTTAAATTTATTACTCAAGCCTTTATAAAGCAGCTATCCCGCACTACGCAATTGCTTGAGATATACCGTCTTAGAAAATTAAAATTTTACAAATAAATTTTTCGTAGCAAATCTGCTACGAGAATAGAAAATGGTACATAATATTTTGGTATCTTTACTTATGTACCTACTAGGTAGTTACTATTCTTAAAATGTAGAGTATAACTTTGTAATTATTCTTAACCCAAAACACTTGGCTATACTCATGAAAATAGTTGTTACATTATACCCTGATAAAATTACCTTGAAATAGTCTACAAACTCGAAACATCTCAAGCTATTACGCGCAGCGGAATGTGATCGATACTTTTTCCACGCGGAGTCGCCACAACATAAATATAAACACTAACTAACCTTGTGTTTGAACACGCAAGGAATTCAATTAAAAGAAAATGACAAACACGTGGCAATTAAAAAAAATACACTCAACCTTATGCAGTCAATAAAGAAAATTTCTTGACTTTCACCTAGGCTATCTTAGTCTATGCTCGAGTTACTAAATCAAATAATTAAGGATGTGCCAGTGGAGATGTCGATAAAAAGACGTCTTAGCTGTTTGATATGTGCACGTGATTAAAATAAATACTTGGGGCAGTAGTCGAGCCCGCGCCGACAGCTGCTACTTCCAAGCATAATTGAAACGACGATTTATACACCCGCCAAATTTATCGACATCGGCAATTTATAGAGAGTGCAGTCGCATCAGGTAATATTGTTACATTTAATTTTACCTCAATCACTGCACGTACAAATAAATACATAAGGAAGTTGATAATTTGTCATTAACAGTTTATGCAATTAAAACTCTTATAATTAAACTGTCACTAAGTAATTATCATTACGAATGAGACAATCAGAGAAATGCAATTAGTGTTGTAGATTAGGGAAATTATATCGTTTATTCTCAGCTTAATAAGTTGCTTAACTTATGCTTATCTTATAATTAGATAAATTTTATGTTTTATTTATGTTGTTCTCACTTATTTATAAATAAAATATAGGTACTTAAGTGTGGCAGATATTGAAACTTTGATTACTTTTGCGATAACTAAATGTATAATAGAGACATTAATTTAACTTTATTATCATTGTCAGTGTATTTGTTGCTATAACATTTCATTTATTACGTTAAAATTATGTCAAATTAATTTATCTTTTACTAGTTTTCATCCTGCAGTTTATTAAATATTTTCCCGTGGCATAAATTGTTCTTTAAAGGTATTATCATGCTCCAAATGGTATACAAATCCATCTGGCCTTTATGGAACGATTTAGCAACAAACACACACATTTATAATATTAGTAGATTCAAATGCATAATAATTAGCTGAGGATTTATGTCTAAATTACTAATGTGACTGATTCATTTAATTGTGAATAGACTAACAACTAGAATATGGATATAAGAAGCAGTAAATTTAGTCATTTTTAAATATTTGTAGTGACGATGATGTGGTGGGTTCTCTATGCTCATATCTCAAAAACAATTATGAAAAACAATAAATTTAAACGTTTCGCGCCTGTGGCATCGAACCCGGTCCAATTAGTGAGCGACCGCGTCCGCACTAAATCTCATGTGGCTACCATGCTACACTAATTCATACGCGCCCGCCAACGAGCGCTCGTAACTGTCGACATCGACACAAACTTTAACAGCTTCTCGATTATCGATAACTTCGACGTCACCACACTATTGCTCTAGAAAACCTAGATTAAAAAAGGAAGATATGGTACCTAGTCCACAGCGTGTGGGACACCAAAACTACGTCTTGCTGCCGTACTACTCAGTTACAAGCAGAGTGTCGTGCGTCAGTATCTATTACTGTTTAATTTTAAATGTAATTATATCGTGAAAATTCCTTCTAATATATCTACTCTATTATCTCTACTCTAGCTATAATTGAGTAGCAGTTCTTCAAGCTAGACGTAGTTTTGTATCCCATGCTCTGTAAACAAGATACCATATCTTCCGTGTAAGTAACCTTTTGCTGCTGAATCTCCGCGCTTTTAGATCTAAAGTGAAGACGCTTAAGCTATGTTAGCTAAACCCGCTTTGTGGCCTGCGCATGTTAGAATAGTGTATTTATTTAGATTATTATTACAACAGATTTAATATTGAAGTAAGTGTAAAGGAGCGCATTTTTATTACTCTTAATTATCTATATTACGAGCACGTTTCTTTTAAGTTTATGTAAGTAAAGTAATAAAGATAAAACAAGAATAAAAAATAAACGATGTTTACCTACCCGTATAGATATGGCTATCGAAAATTATTTTATGCAATCTACCTACTTATACAATTCGAGGTACACACCATTTGATATACAGTGACATTGTTATAGGCTATACTGTATTGGTTTAATACATTGATCAATTAAATATTCATATCGAATAATGCGTTTCTTTTTTAATATTAATGTTAGTAGAGTTGTATCCCCTTATTATACACCTTCGTTTTTATAATACAAAACCCAAAAATCGATTCAAACCGAATTCCGAATCATCGAAATAAATATTAAGATAATGAATACTATTCCACGTTGGATAATAACCATTTGTCTTTCGTTTCGGAGTTGTAAAGCCCGGTTGGGTCGGCGCGTGCGGCGGCTACACGAAACCACCTGCTCCTAAGCCCCTAGTAATTATTCCACCACTTATTATATGATTATAAGACTTTTTTTGGTGCTTTCAATCAAATTACACCTTGGCCTGGCCACTTTGTATGAGTGAGATGTCATAAACTTTTTTTTCGACCAATTATTTCCATTCGACGGTTGCGTGGCTAGCAACGGTGTAAAATGAATATTACGAGTATACAAAATGTAAAAGGAATGGATATGACAGTTAAGTATTTTATAACACTGTAAAAGCTTGTTTCAATGTACTTTAAAACTTCACTAGAGCGGCACAAACTCAAATACTAAACGATTATAAAGCCTCTTGTTAGTTTTGAAGAGCTGCTTTTGTATTTATAAAAAGGACAACAGAAGCGAATTCAAATAGAAAAAGTTCACAAACCTCTTTCAAGTATTTTTTTTGCGTAATAGGGAACGTTATTTTTAAAGAGACATTGCACTAATTTTATAAACTGTCACCGAGATCACCTACATGATAACGGACCGTTTCAGATTCTAAATTTGAATTCGTGTAAACTCGCCCGCACAGTTTTGCACTCGAGCGCATCGATGGTGTGATAGCAGGGCATAAATAAATAATTAGACAGAGAGGAGAGGAAGTAGGGACGGGGAACGAGAGGGGCTGGGATAGTTTCGAGATAGTATCTCTCGCAACCGCGCTTTGTGTCAAACGTCAGATGGTTATCTGGAAGATGTTTACAGATGTACCGGAGGGGTAACGGCCCAAACTCTCTCGTGGAAGCAATCGACCGAGCAACACTAATATGCTTGATAGACTGTTCGTTAATTACCCGCTTTGTTTTGACGATAGTCATTTAAAGTTTGTTTTAACCAGTTGAATATTCTATTCTATCTAATCTTATCCAACTTAAATTTAAGTTCATTTTATTTGTGTCAAAATAAGATCAAAATTACAAAAGAATGAGTTATACGATAATATAACAAACAAAGAAAACTAAATCCGTATGTTATTAAAACTCAAAACAAAGTACATCTAAGAATTACACTTATAACATGGGTATATTCAAGGCCAGAGTGAACAGGCATCTTATGGGTACGCGCGGTCCACCCTAGACTACATCTTCGCTTACCATCAGGCGGGATTGCGGTCAAGCGTAAACCCATTAAATATAAAAAAAAAAAAAAAAAAAATTATAATCTCTATGTAATAGTGTAATATGCATATATTTCTGTTCGCCCGTAGATCACGCTAGATGGCGCTGATAACGTGGCGGGGAGCCAGATCTGCGATCATCTCGACTCGGGGTTTCGTCGCCTAATTACAAGATTAGAGTTCGTTGCTAACCTAACACATTAGTATACATACATAGATTAGCGAGGATTTGGAACTAAATCTGATTAGGTTGCTTAATTTGTGTGAAACTAGGTCTAATGCGACTTAGGTACGTCATTCAAGCCTATTTTTTCTGTCTCCTAAATTTATAAGGGCTTTATCTCTTAAGATGTGCCGTAATGAGGTTTTTAAAAAACAATCAATATCTGGCTAACTTGAACAGTTGATTCCCGACAGCCCGTAGTCTTTTTCCGTTTGGTCATGAATTCAATTTTCCCAATCTGTAATTAATAAGTGTATAAAAGCAAAAATCTTTTATACGTTTGTGCAACATTTTCGGGATTTAAGTTAATGACAACATTAAGATAACGCGAATAGCTGAAATAAATACCAGGACATCGGATAAAAGTAGTGCACGGCACAGACACCTTGTAATATCGATATCGATACTTACAAATCACCATTGGGTACAAAAGCTTGCGTTTCGACAATAGTCCATTGCGCAAATCTCGCTCCACCCGACCTAAGCGCAATAATTGTTTTGTAGAAGGACACAACGCTTATCGTACCCGACGATCGCTGGCTGACGTGCAGCTGCCATTTTAGTTCCTTTTTTTATAAAAATACCCTCCATAAAACTAGAATGTAAATGGAAATTGATTTGGTGACGTGGCCGTTGTCGGTATCGCGTTTGTCTTTTGTTTTAGAATTTTTCAATTTATTTTTAGTCGAATTGGTTTCCGCAAGTATTTAACTGTGATGCAGGTCGGTTCAAAAGAGCCTCCATTTATTCATTACAAACAGTCTATCATATAACTATTGACAGAAATAATGGGTTTGTAATTTAGGTAATAGTTACATTAATAATAAGTAATATCTAGAAAAAGCGATTTTTTCTTTTTAATTTTTAGAAATAACTTTTCAGTTCCTATTATTTATCATCAAAATAATCTTCTCAACTTACAAACCAAGTGATAAATAAACAAAATGGTGGGTTCTACGATAGTAAGTTCTAATTTGGAAACGATTTAATTGTTTCTAAGCAGTCTTGTGGATAATTCCCACATTTTCACAAAATTTATTACGCAGGCGGTAAATCAGCCGGAGGTCGCTTACTAAACAAAATGAGAGCTTAAAGTCTCATGAATAAAAACAGTATTTAGCGCTACGCTCGCCAAGTCTTCAGGTCTCTAAAAAAGATTTTTAGTTAAAATAAGACATACGATATATGGCCTTATCCATCAGTTTCAAGAATCAAAATTGCTTGCAAGCTTCACCAAACGTAACGCTATTCGGCAATGTGGGGCAGCTCTACGCAAACGCATTTCCGGTCGAACGCTGCCGGGAAAAAGCCATTTAAAACAAAAAAAAGAAAAAAATAGTAACGCGCCGCGCGCCGCTCGGACACTTCCGGTGGGCGCCATTTTTTCTGTATTGCCAACAGATAAAATCTTTCCGGCCTACTGCGCGAACGACCGCTTTTATTTTCTTTTATTTTATTTTTATGTGATCACATTTTGGCAAAATTAAGAGCGATTGTTTAAAGAAAAAATTTAACATATTTTACAAATATTTAGGTATGTTTATTAAGTATACAAGTTAAGTAGGCATCCATGCATTAAGACTACATACATTATTGCATTGTCTGTGATTTCACAAAGCAGAGTTCAGCGTTGAAATAGATGGAGTTATCAATCTCCAGATCTTCATATCCAAGGACACAAAGGTTGCCACACATGCTTTGAAACGTTGAATGAAACAAGTAACAATAATAGAAAAAGGAACTGCGCTTATATTTTTTTATGTGAACAATGAACTGTACAAATTAGTGTAGCTAATAGCATTTGCATTGCCACAAAATTCAACGGTCGAACTTATGTAAATGGGATGGCTGTTCAATGTTGAATATTCAAATTGATGTCATTATAACATTCGGCCAAACGTGCAGGCTGTTTGGCTACTAGCCAGCCGCATGGACGAATATGTAATGTAATGTAATGAGTAAATTAAGTGTTCACTTCTTTTTTTATCTCACACGCGAGTTAAAGCTCGCCTAGTGTGTTGGCAGGCAGCGGATGTGTTTTCAAATGTTTGGCTGTTGTTGCAAGGGGAATTCTAACCTGAGTTTTGCATGTTGGAAGTGATTAGCACCTTTTTGTTATCAAAATGTCTAGAAATAAGGACTTTATTTGTGTGGCAAAGTCTTTAGATTTTATGCAGTACTTTTATGCTACTAGCATAAAAGTACTTAGTAAGTAGGTAAGCACTTAGGATATCTTTGAAATCTATGCAATACGAAAAAATATAGTCTTTTACCTCAGCTAAGCAATTTATAAGGTTACCTACCAGTAACCCACTCCTGCCTGAGCCGGGGTAGTATTATACGCATAAACCAGCTAAAATAAATTCTCTCAATGATAAAAACCACTTCAAATTCTGGTGAGTAGTTTAATAAAACTAAGCTTACAAACAGACAGACATAAATCAACTTTATACTATTTAGAGTTTACAGAAGCGATATACCTGCTCTGAAGTAGTTGAGCTAAAGTTTTATATTATGTTTATCTTGTTGTGCACCCAGCATTACAAACTGTGAACTTCTCCGAAAAAAGACAACGTATCCATAACCTAACATTAAATCTAATGCCAGAGAAAAACGGGAGAAGAAACAGTGACTGTCAAATTCCCTCGGATGTTGGCTGAACAAAACAGCACTTTAGATGAAATAAAAAAAAGAAAACTAGAAGAGCGTTCTCGATTCAAAAAATTGAATTGATCGCTCCATTGTATTCCAAATGTATCATTTGAGCTGTTATTATTATGGGCGCTCTCTCTAGCGCTCTATACAAACTGGTAATCCAATACTTTTGTATGGAAGGCACTTAACGTTCGTACTCGGATTTAAAAGGTCGCATGTTCTATTAGAAATTAATTTGTTTGTGTTTTAGGATTAAATTGTGGCTATCTTGTTGGATATAGGTAATTATTTTTTAATTAATTAGATTTTTTATCATTAGATTCTCTATTTATAACATAACAATTTACATACATATTTTGAAAGGATTTGTGTACTTATAGAAAAAGTAATAGTGCATAATAATATGTGCTATTATTTAAAGAAGAAAGTGTTACGTTTCCTAAGTAAATGGAAGATAATTTAAATAAAAACCATATCACTACCAAGACTAAAATAAATAATACACCTTTCCAAAGCGCAATTGGTTAGATAGCCATAAAAATTGAAAACAATCGATGACGACCGCAAAAACTTAATTCCATTTCATTGGGATCGTAAAGGTCGGGCCAAAAAAGCTGAATACAAACCACAAAAAGCTAAACGGCTATAACATGGCGGAAGTGACGTATAAACGAGCGTGATAAATTAAATAAACAAATTTATAAAAACTCACACGAACAGACGGACTGAGCAGCTTTGTTATGGTATACTGCGGTTGGCAGGTACGCGGGAATCGAACCCACGCACCTACAGTAATCCTATTAACTGGCTATTGTGGATGGCCAAATAAATAATTTATTTTCGATATTATACAATAGTTACCAACCGAGGTCTGATCCCATGACAATTGTTAGCATGGGTTTTGCAGAATCATTAAGCTCCTACTAAAAAAACTTATTGGATAGTGATGCCCCAAAATAAATACAAAATAACATTTAAAATGAGGTTTACTAACATAAAATTGGATATTTTGACTTTGTTGAGTGAGATCCGTAAAAAGTGATCTTAGTAATAATGATTCATCATCAGCCTATAATGTCCTATTGCTGAGCACAAGCCTCCTTTCACAAATGAGGGTAGAAGGGAATGGGCAATACTCCACCACGCGTGCCCACTGCGGATAGGTGTATGTAGGCTAGTGGTCAACCTACTGTTGGAGTTTTCATGCCACCTAGGAGGCCTTAAACTAGCTTAACGATAATAGCTGTGCAGGACCAATGGCTCGGGTTGAAATATCATTAGGCGGTCACCCATCCAAACCAATCCAATTCAATAATGGTCACATTAGGTATTATCAAGTTAATCAGAAATGAAAAAAGCTAAGCTAAGGTTAAAAATACGATTGGCAGCTCAAAAAGCATTCCCACATCAATCAATTTGAAACAAACAAACAAACTGTATCAATTACCAATAAAATGTGTTTATTAAAAACAATAACAAGCGTTTAGTGTACGAGGATCAAGAGAAAATGATCTTTTGTTTGCCTCTCATTCATGGGTAATACTCGATGAGGGCAATTTGAGTGGTTATAAGCATTTGTCGAACACAATCGTGTAGAGTCTTTAAGTTAAGAAATATATTTATAGTAAACACACTTGAATATATTTGTTTTGTTGTATACTGTGATGTAGCCGTTTTGATACTAGTAATTTTTATTTTCAAATATGAATGCTTTAAAAATATATTGTAAGAACTCTACCTACAGATTTTCATGAAAGTTGTGATATATCATATAGAAAAAAGTAAATTTATGGGCCTAATGTGTGCACTGTTGCAGTTTATCGATCTCCTCTCAGATTGAAAATAACACATTATGATAAGTACCAGTGTTTATGTATTCACTGTCAATTTTCAAGCTAAAAAATAAAATATTGTTGTATCCACAGTGGCAGGGTATAATTTTTCTCAATTTCTAAAAGTATTGAATATGTATCAAGATGGTGCGGTCGCGCGTGGGAGGGTGACGTCGGTAAATCACAATGCGCCCATGCTTTGTTGTATGAATTGCGTTTTTTGAGAGAAATCGATCACGAAGTATCCGCCTCAGGGACCAATATTATACTGTATTTATTTACACATTGTTACTTAAATTTACAAAATGTAAGTACATCTTATCTTACGTTTGGAATTTAAATCCGCTTAGTAGTTCTTTATTGATGCATAATATACTAGCTATCCTCCGCGGCTCTCTCTGCTCTCGGCATCTGCGTTGTTGAGATAAAAAGTAACCTATGTCCGCTCAATTCCATAGGTTATCTGCGTGCAAAATTTCATAATAATCGTTTTTAGTCTTGAAAGTTAACAGAATATTAGTAGCTACATGTTATTTTTTTCGTTTAATTTATCAACTGGAGTTTATTGGCAGTTATTAAACAATGGTTCGCACGTATACATTATAAAGACGACCTTAATCTTTAGTTTAGTTAGAGCTCATATAAATGTCATCGTGCAGTGTCAAAACAAGATAAGAAACCGCTTCATTATACATTCATTATTCGTTTGGAAACAAGATTTTAGCGAATGAATTAAGATAAATTATTGCAACGCTCTACGTCCAACGGCTTGTTTTAAAGGGCAAGGAATCTGTGATACGAGCATTGTGTAAATATGTATGAGGAGGCGTGTACGGCCCTTGACAATGCTACCATATTCCCATATTGTGCACCCGTCATTATACCTTCACCGTCTAAAGTAGCAGGCACTCCCATTCGTTCCTTTGTCGCTCCTTCCGAATAATTAGAGCAAACAACATTGTCGCTCGATACATCGAGCCGGCAATAAAGTATACATTTCAACAAGAAAAAATCTCGAGTGCCCTCATCGAGGGTCGCTTTGACAGTTAATTTTTGTCATTGTTGCGTTCCCGCCTTATGTTTGTGCTTTTTTCGTACGCGAACGTTTCGCCGACTGAAATTGTGAGGGGTTTTGTTTATTGTTTTCGCTACGGGGCTGTGAGAGTCGTGAGAATTGTTACTTGACATTTTAAACTTTACATCTTGCTATGTAGCTTTAAACACAAAATATTTTTTACTCCCGGAATGTTGCTAGAATTCATTAACTTCAACTAGACGTTTATGCTGTTTAAGGTCAACATTCCACTAATTACCCATTAATATGTCCTTAACTTATTTGTTTTATTTAATTTTCGTAGCAAAAATGTTTTAGTCCGCCTTGCCGCATCCCCACAGCGAAGGTCTGCTAAATACACGTTTTAATTAATTTTAACTCCTAACTACTGTATAAATTAGTCATTTTTATCTCAAATAAATGCAGATGTATCATTTTATTAACCATTAATCGATGTTATCTTGCGCCGCCGTAATTCATTTGAGACAATCGTTTTGGGTTTTATGACACATTAGGCTAACTTCAGGGGTGAACGCTTGACTGGGGTTCCGAGCTATCTGTCACCAAGATAGTGTCAATTCATCCTAAGGGACACCGTCCCTGGGGTCTGCGGGATTAACTGGAATAAATCGAGGGAGTATCTCGGTATGAGTTTTAAATAACCATTTTGAATGGTAATGGCCGAGGTTGATCTCATACATCATAAAACGACATTCAATCTTTTTACTGGTATTTTTTGTCCGTTTTTAGGGTTCCGTACCCGAACGGTGCCAAACGGGACCCTATTACTAAGACTCCGATGTCCGTCCGCCCGTCTGTCCGTAAGTCTGTCTGTCAGTGGGCTGTATCTCATGAACGGTAATATAGATAGACAGCTGAAATTTTCAGAGAACATGTATTTCTATTGCCGCTATAGCAACAAATAATAAAAATGAAATAAAATTGAAAATTAGGGGGGGCGCCCAAACAAGAGACGTCTTTTTTGGGCGTTTTTATTTTCATAACTAAGCTGAGTTAGTTAATAGTGTACGGAACCCTTCGTGTGCGAGTCCGACTCGCACTTGGCCGATTTTATATTTTTATAAGGTTCTATAAATTACTAAAGGTGTATAGGAAAGTCTTTTAGGAACAGTCTTAATACAGAATTTCCAGTGTCTTAGCGACCACTGCCTCACGAGCTGTTTTAGGAACAACTTGCCCTCAAACAACTAGCATATAGTACAATATACGTAACTAAGAGAGCGTAACTTACATTATGTAGTTTGTAGTAGAGGCCACAGGCGTTGCAGACAGGCTCCCCGTTCTGGTTGCGCCTCCAAAGCGTGGTGGTGGTGGTCTTGCAGTTGGCACAGGACGTGCCGGCCCGCCTCGCTGCACTCTGTAGCGACTGCACACAAACAGATGCACACATTAATATTGAATGTAGACACGTGAACTTAGAGTAAACATTATTTTAGCACCACGAAAATTTTGGTCCACTTTTGCCTTTGTTAAAGAAGAGTTAATTGTAAACATGCACACAGAGAATAAGAAAACCATATTAATATAAAAACTGGATGGTACAGTCTGTACGTGTAGACAGGATATAAATCTGGTATGAGGGTTAAACTAAAAACTGTTGGTATATTTTAATGAGGGTTACTAGTACATTTTAATGACAACCCAAAATTTACTACATTTTAAATATCAGTTAAAACAAACAGAACGATACACGCAAAACGTCGCGACTCACAAAAAGTGAATATTCGAAAAGCGAGTGGAAAAAGCGAGGTAGCTATCGACGGCCCCTCTTACGCACCTGCCCATTACTACCCGTCAATCAAACAAAAAATATCCAAGGCATGCGGTGGCCGCTTTATACAGTCCACAAAAGTGCCTCACTCAATTAAAAATGCATTCGTCCTAAACCGACACGAAAATAAAAAGAGTCAGCGCAATCCGACTCATAATAAATCCATTAATTTGTCATGTCATTTATCGAATAAAAACTATTTTGAGGTCGTAAAACATAACCGACTATTCGGAACACCGGCTGGTCGATTCTCGGTAACTAGAATCGAATACTACCAAAGATTATCGAGACCGCATCGGTGTATTGTCCGATTTAATATCGTAAGTGACTGTGTCGGACTCGGGCGACGGTACACTCACACACAAAAGTCATTTCAATCCAAATTGATTTCTCAGATCCTTTATAGGTGTATATGTATGTTTTATTAATTAGAATTTGTAATGGACATAAGACTGACACATAAAACAGTTATTAAATCATTGTCGGATGCATGTGCACTTAATTTAAAACATGTCAATTCTCGTTAGCTAATTATAACCGTTAGCCTTCTAATGACATCTGTTGCCGAAATTATTTCCGTAAACTGTTTATATATGTACCTATATTATATGAGTTTGAGTTGTTAAACTTTAAATACGTAATATGTTACTATGAATGCAAACAATCTTTTCACTGTGAAGAGTTCTACGTACCAGTACGGCTGCATATTGTAATACCTAAATATTAAATGGTTTGCGTCAATATTCGCCTCGTCATGGCAGCTCCTTTGTGCCAGAATGAGATTAGACCTCGCTATATTAGCCGAGCCTACAACCGACACTTTTTCTTCCCATTGCCGCGAGGATGACTCAAATGGACTTCCATTTGTGTCATACCATTTATTTTTAGCTTTATTTGTTTTTTTTTATATAAAGTGTCGCATATTTTATCATGACAGTTTAATATATCTTTGAATTTAAGCCTCTTTAACTAGTAAGTGGTAAAATAAAGTTATTTTAACACTTACTAGTTAAAGTATAGTTTATATGCTCGTGCTATTTAGAAATACAATTTTACAATAAGTATATTTTTTTATTCTTAAAACCATTCACTATTTAAATAATCAAGAATTTCGTTCAATGCAGAAGTCAAATTCCTAAGCTTGTTATTGTACAGTCAACTCAATTACCAGAATCTGATTATATAATCTGTAGATAAAGATTCCCATCAAGTTATAGCGGGTGCATGATGCACTGATCCCGAGGGAGGGCGACTAACTCGGAGGGGCCGGTAAGCCGATTACAGAAGTCAGGCCGCCCGTTGAGAGGGAGGTTTTTATTTTCATGGAAAACGGCTGTTTACTCGTAATTTTATAGGCGTATTACTTTCGCTCCTCAAACGCTGAAATGGCTGGAAAATGTCGTAAATTTTATGGGCGGGATTATTTTTTATTCGGGTCATTTTTTATTGGAGTCGCGGGCCTCGCAAAGTTTTCGGTGACCGGAAATAAACACAATTTTTACTTTTATTCACTACATTTAATCCGGCTGATTGCTTTAAACTTTAGATTATTCATGGTTGCTTTTTAATTATTCGTATTTTTTAAGTCACGTACATACACAGAAAGGGCACAGAGAATACATAGTTCACACACCAAACACTTAAGAGTGCGTACAAAGCCAGAAAAATATGGAAATGTTAGATGCAACAAACTTATGTCTAATCTGCGCGTGGCATGAGACGGAGATAGCGTGTTTCGCGGAACAAAAATGAACTAAGCGCTTCTTATTTAAATAACTCGTAAAGTATAGAATATTTCAATAAATCGTTAGTAGCAGCTCTAGGTCATATGTTAGTGATATTGTTTATCGAATTTTTGTCTTAATTAGATACACCATGAATTAATAAAAACGAAAATTCATTATTATTAGAGGTAGCTTTGTGATTTTTTTTTATCGAGCAATTTTCATTCCATTATGTTTTTGTTCAGATAGAACCCTCGCGTATATAATGAAAATACCCATATTAAAATATTTTTTTATTTAAATACTATTTACTTGGGTAAATTTCAATTAGTTAGGAGGGACCTGGCACTCGTGTCATATCTATTTAAGGTATTGATAGGCAGAATAGATAACGGTGACATATTAGGGCAGATAGGATTATGTGCCCCGGACAAGTTCGTGTAGCGGCGACGGCGACCGTAGCTGGTTGCAGTGCCCCGAGCGCGTACCAACCTACTGAAAGAGGCGCCGCTGACGCGCGCTCTTCGCACCCTCAATCTCATTGCTGAGGAAACCGACATATTCCACTGTACTCTGAGTGAATTCACAAGGATAGCAATTGAAATTTTATGTTATATGGAAATATTATAAAAATGTTATTATAAGTTTTGAAGTAAGTTCGACACTACTGTATTAGGGTATCCCTGTAAAAGTAGATGTAAGTAGGTAAATAAATAAATAAATAAATTCTAAAATATGTTATTTTGCTTTATACGCACTCTTAACGCAAATAATGTATTATCAAGTAAAGATTATTGCGTTACATTCCGCATTCATTTACCAACTGTACCAGCTTAGTTTAGAACTAAAAATATTAAAACAAGATACAGACGATAAAATGCCAAGCACGCGGACACTTGTACGGGCCCTCAGAGAGGTTTATTAATTGTTAAACCCATTTCACTGTCAACGACATTCCACTCGGATCGATATCTTACATACTCCCAAAAAAAACATAATAAACAAACAGAAAACATGCCGACAAAGATAAAAAAGAGCTTCACAGACAGAAAATTCAGTACATATTGTTGTGGCACTTTAATTTTCAGTGTAGTGTAAACTCAAAGAGCATGCGCTGTGACAACATCAAGGGCTTCCTTTGTCATCGCGATGTGAACAAAATCATCCCTTTTGTTGTATTTTTGGACGGAAATATTGGAATTGTGTGCTGACCGAATAAGTGGACATTTTGTATTACACAATACAGTCCATTTAAAGCAGCTTACGAAGACAATAACACAACAAAGTGATTGAAAAAACATATTACACAGCCCAAATAAAGGCTAGAAACCAATGAACATGAGCTAATTATCAACACCAACATATCAAACGGATTACTCTCACGTCACTTGACAGTAAACTCGGCTAATTCAATAAACCAACCACATTAAAAACATATTTTCATAAGGCCCTTCCCTCCCTGCGATCCAATCAGCCCTATCTCCCCCGACCCTCCTGCAAACACCTCCTAATCAAATCAAATCACAGCCTCCGTCTTCCCTAATCTGTCTACCTATCTACCCGTCGAACATAAAATTATATTACAAAAAGGGATACCTACAACCCCTCATATATTTGCGAACACAAGCAAAATTTAACCTACCCGGAAGCACCCCCGTACATATCTATAGGAATTCGTAGTGGTAGCCGGAAAACACAGCTACGCGATACAAACACACTGAAGCGGTTCAGTGACATCGCGACGCACACAGAGCCGGGTATCAGCATATCTACGCCATCTAGATCCCACTATGAGAAACCCCAAGGGGGAGGCAATCCATTTACTAAATTTGACGCTTTACTGAAATTTTCCTCTTATCCATACATCGTTAGAGATGACAATCGCGTGGCAAAAGCGATGTTTTTAAAGGTTTACACGGCCCCTAGCAGTGAAAGCGCGGAATCGATGTAGCCTTTACCCCTCGCCCCGCACCAGTTTTTCCGGCGTTCCGTCCTTATCTGACCGAAGCGATTAGATAAAGAGAGATAGAGCGTGAAAATAAAGATTTTCATCGTGTTCACTCACACCACGATAGTTTCAGCTGTAGGTAATGTGGTACTTTCGTGGTGTGCGTAATTCATGTTGGTGGAATGGGTATATACGAGCGTGTATGTATGGACGGAAGGGCTCTTCGAATGGAGTGAGGGTCGACAAAGTTTGATGTTGTGGGAAGTTTCTTTGAAAGCTGTTTCGTTTGAACCTCCGTTTACTTATTCATTGTAACTATATAACGTTGTGTCAAGTATTGATTTAAATAAACTTACGATAATACATAAAAGAAGGATAGTAACATAGCTATTGACTAATTTATGTGTCTCGATCGTGTTTTTGAAATGTATCGCGTTGATCGGCTGGTGCGGCGCGGCGGCGGCGAGGCGCTGGCGAGCATCGTCGAAGCGGTCATAAAAATAAAAGCTATGCTCGTAATTTTTTAAATTTTCACACGAAGATGCAGCACCAGGCCGCCCCCACCCCGCGCCGCCCCCTGCCTCCCATTGGCCATACCCGCGGAAGCCATGTTGGGAAATTCGCTTAACGATTTATTTGTGTGCGGATCGTAGCGGCGGTCGGCCGCATACGCCTCGATTCCCGTGTAACAACCAGAAATAGGACTCGTGTGAAATTGGTCTTTAATTGGCGTAGATGGCGTTGTTGTCTATGTAAATGGGGGCTTCACGGAAACGTCGCATGGAAAGGCGGCTGGTATTGTCCGCCGGTCTCTGTTCATGGGTCGTCGAATTTTATAAGTCCGTTAGGATAACAAAGCGTGGCAGTTGCCCAATAGGAGCTATCGTGCGATAGCGATCGACCGCTCGCTCGGATTGACACATCAAACCGCCAGTCGCTCGTTGGAGATTACCATCGAAATACATTCGCCTCGTAATCGACACGCCGCGGCTGCGCTGACGCCGACGTCACGCTGCCGCCTCATTGATGCTGCCAAATCTCTTTTTACTACTCCTTGATGCTATTCCAATGACAAATAGATAGGCGTATCTATTAAAAAATATATCGACTAGTGTTAGTCCGATACTTGGTAAGTAGACACTCGTAGTCGTGATCGTTGAAGTCTACTGAAGATTAAAATAAAGCGTCTACGATTCTCAAAAAGCTGTATATATTTTTTCCTTTTTATTTATATTTTCTTTATTTATACTAATAATAGATCAAAGTATAAAAGCAAGTTATTCATCGAACATTAATTAGTTCAGTAAGACGTTGATGGATGGCGCCACTGTATCGCGCAAGTAAAAGCACTCAGTCACAAAGATACTTTGCACGGAATTTCTGAGCTTAACATTATAAGGTTTGTTTACACTATTTAAATAATGAAAATACATTGCCTGTTTTCGTGAAATCTAACTTTTTAATTCAATATTCATATAAGATTAAAATATGTGTTCGAATAATCATTATGTTTAAGATTACAATCTACCATCTAATCTATTAGTAATAGTAGGCTACTGATAAATCCTAAATGTAAAACAAAGTCGTAACATACTATACAGGATGTTGTTTTGGTCGGCGACAAGCGACCCAGGAGCGAACCCTCCTTTTTGCTTCGCCGTAGTCGGGTAAAAATGGACTTAACTCCATTAAATACTGTAAATATGTTGAGAAATACCTTATTCAATTTGAAATAAAATTACCGCAAAGTATGTTCACTAGGCACGTGCACTGACTAGAGCTAGGCACAAGCCGCCATCGCCCCACCCCTTTACTTCCTCGTATTCCCGTTGAGTATTAGCTTATTATACACATTACATGATTTTCCAATTAATATTATTTTTATTTTTATTATTATAAAAAAATTGAGTATTTTTTTATATTTTTTTAGCACCAGTATCACATGTATTATCGACCCTGAGTCGCTCGTCGCTGACCAAAACAACAACCTGTATAGTCGTAACTTACTTTGGACAATCTTGTAATTAGTTGTAGGAACACGTTTTTTTATTTTTTTTCTATTTCAGTTATGTAATTTATGCACATAAAAATTATTTCTAGGAAAAGCAACTAAATTGGCACTAATATTAATGAAGCATTTATTATCTGAGATTCAGTTTAAGATAAAGCTTCACACATAATAATGTTATTGCAAATATCAGTGATCAAAATCATGATATCCATATGATACCTACCTATTTAATTTATTTAAATTCTAGACGAGATCTATTATACCTATCTTAATACATAATTTTATTCTTTTGTGTGATCAATATAATGGAATTCATAATGATACATATTGATTTTATTGTTTTATATGAGGTCTATGCAGTATAATATATACATTATGTTATTCTTGGGTGATCAAATAAAAAAATCTATAAGGATGTTTTGATTTTGGTCACCCAAATTTGACCCATTAACTGCGGAGTCTAGAATTTCATTAAAATAAATAGTTATTTTACTTAAATTCTAGATTTATAACATTTTTATATATATATATTGTTGTATTTTTTTTTTCTGGGATCGGAATTTAATTTTTTAGCCGTTTAACATTATTTTTATGAGCTCGTTGGCGTTGTTGTTAAAATACCCTTCCTATCACTCCACGGGTCCTGTTTTCCCAGAATAATATGTTTGTCCTTAGACTAGGTGTTATTTTCTGGGTGTACCGAAAAGGATATATCCATCTGACAGGGATGAAGCCTACATCAGGTACAGACTCTCTAAAAAAAAATTTCAGCTCAAAATAAATTACACAAAAATTCATACCAAATTTTTGATTCCAAGTTTATTGAATTAAAATGAGAACCAACATGTCACCGCTTAATGAGGGTCATTATCATTTTATGTCTAATATAAAATTTCTCTTCCGAGATCTGTGCGCCTATTATAGTCCAAAAAAGTGGATTACTGGACTACCTTTTCCGTTACACGTTCTATATGTACCTAAGTATTTACAAAATCACATAAAAATGTAGTATATTTAGTATATCAGTTATTTTGTTTCCATACTCCCTGGAAGCTCTATTTAGTTTGGGATCAGATGACCGTGTGTAAAAAATGTAGCGGGATATTAATTTATTATTAATCATTTGACTTATTAAATTGATTGATTGGTTAATATCATTCATTAATAAACAAATACTATGAAAAAAAATGCCAATTTTCATCTCTACATCCCATTAATCACATAAACCAAACATCATCGACAAGGATTAAACATCTACGCTAAATCCGACGAAGGATAGTCATGCGCAGGCTGATGATCGATGGGCGCGCGTGCGCAACCGTCAGCATGCATCATCGCGGTGTCACCGGGACGAAAGGTGAAGGCCTATATCATACACGTACGTTATAATGCATATGCATTCGTATAATCAGTTCCCCGTAACTATTTATTATACCAATGCAAATTTTTGCTTATAAAATGTTACGCCTCTAAGTCTAGTGTTTTTTAAAGCTGACAAGCAGCCTTTGCATACGTAAGTATTTTTTTTTTGATTTACCTATCACTATTGTTTAACGACTTTGCTGTGTGACTCTGCTCTTCATGATTCTTGAGAAAAAGGTATACAAATTGACTGATAACAACGCTATCCTATAAAGGTTTCGTTTTTCCTTTTGACGTACGGAATCCTAAAAAGATGACACTTAAGAAAAAACAATAAATCAATTTAACATCAGATTTAATACAGTGCCACGTTTAATATTGATGCCCCAAATTTTTACACTGCCACGTTAGATAATATTGATGCCCCAAATTTTCGAATTTGGACACTTAAATACCACAAGGCGTGAGTTCGGCAAAATTACAAAGTAAGTTGGAATTATGTTCCGGAGGCGACTAAACGTTGGTAATTCTACCTGAATCGCTTCTTAAAACGTGTGAATTTGCATTGAATGGCAAAGGACTCACTGAGGGCGTTTTCAAAATGAGCACACAGACTGACACTGAGTTACATTGTGTCCTTTAATATGATTCTGATTATGAAACGACTCTCCGCAAGTAATATTGTAGAGGTAAGTGGAAAACATTGCATAAAGCATGTTGTTATTTTATGTGGTATACACGAATTTCGTCGTTTGGGGGTTCGATTAAACTTACCTACCTATTGGTAATCATTTTATAACTCATGTATATTTAAATGATGTAAGTCATGTTATCTAGATTATATTTGTTATTTGTAACATTTTTAGAAAATTAACACAATTTTATCGTTTCAATACGATAACCAGTTACAATTGACGTCATTCTATGAGCATACTATATGATGTTGAGAAGTGATCACGTGTTGAAATATAGCTTGATATTTTCTATACCAACATTTTTATTGAATTTTCTATCATCATTTGCCGTCATCGTCTTCCCCAACGTGTAGATAATGATACAATTATATGACAGGGGTGATGCTTGCAGCAATTAATCAAATAAAACAGGTGCACAAAACAGTGCGAGTGAGCGAGTGCCCGGGGTCCCTGTAAAGCTGCGGCCGTGGAAGTCGTAAATACGATGGCAGCTGCCTCTTACAGATCCTATAATATACGGTTCTACCTTAACTTGCTGATTTGACATTTGTATTGAAATTGCACAACACTATTTGAAAATGTGCAAAATTAGCCTCCAGTGTAACTATTCCCATACAATGCACACAATAAATTCCTACAATAATACCGTCCCAACATAGACACCGGCCTTTATTGTAAACGTTTTCCAAACAATGAACATCAAAGTTAATTGCGAAATGAACTGCAATAAAGATAATATATTTTTTTAGCGATGTTATTCAGTTACAATAAAATACTTCGACTAGATGAATGTATTATTGTAGGCGATGCAATGCAAGATGCGCAGGAGTGTGAACGACGGGACGGTCGCACGGGGTCGCCAGGTCATTTCGCACAGTTTAGCACCGCGTCATATTTATAATTACCGCGGGCGGGCGCATGCGCGCGGCGCGGCGCGGGCTAGGCGCTCTCCCGAGCTGCGCGCGCGTCGATAAATCAAAATTTTAAATCACCGGTGGGCGTACCACACCGCTCGGCCAGCGCCGAATAAAATGAATTAAAAATAAAATAACGTAAGGGGGCCGAGCGCGCCCTGAGAAAATTTAAAGATATTTTCGCTTTAGTTTTTTTAATTAATACCTTGTTAAAATTTAATATTGAGGGCGCATGCGTTATTACAATGGGTGTGCGAGAGAATTTAAACTCGCTTTCGGTAACTTATTGAAGCTGCGCGGGACCTTTTAATTGGATCATTTTTTAACGAGAAATGATAAGCTCCGATGAAGGGTGAGACGAGATCATTCGTTACACGACCTCTCGTTCGCGCAAATTAATATAAAAATGTAATACATGTTACATACTTTATGGCTCATGCCTAAATTTTTTCGAGAAAAATCATGGTCGCATCTGAGTAATACGGGATGATAGTGAATTAACTTCCATCAACTGCCTATTACTTCACATCACCGTTTTTTTTAAAAGTGGACAGGCACTACTCGGTTTGTAATTCGTATGTCAGTGGTTTGATCGCCCCACTGTCATGGCCATGTCAAACTGTAGCTGCCGTGATGCCACAGAGATGCTCAGTAAGTAGTAGGTAAGTAATCGACACACATGAAAATATTATAAAATTAAATGATTATTAATCATCTAATAACATTAATTATTATTTAGTTAAGTTAGGAATTTTTATTTTGGTTTTTTACAAAATTACTTGAATCAATATTTTAATTTAAGCTATCATATTTTCAGATTGCTATCAATCCACACATTAACAGATAATAAATAAAAATGGTACATTCAGTAGCTCATCAAAGATACAATCTTATATGTTTAGGAGATAATTAAATATTTTTATCAGATAAGCTTTAGGAATACTACTGAACCTACCTGATAATATCTGTACTATGGATGGATTTGGTGTCGGTACCTCACTCATACTATCCCTTCGCCTCACATGACAAGGTCACATTTTTATAATTACACAATCATACATACTAGATTAACCTGTAAGGTCACAATCCACATCTGCTCCTACGGAGTGTATGGGAGTCGGACGGTAGTCAGTCGTGCACGCGTCACTAGCTGGACAGCACTTCATATGTTCGGACATAATGTTGACTGGTACATTTTTAATAATTCCTCTGTAGGACCGCCCGCCGTCAACCAACCGGCGGCTCAAAGTAATCACTGGTCAGCGATTGAATGCTCTTCAGGGTATTTAATAACGGTTTTTAGAACGTAACAAGCTATAGAAAGGTTTTATTAAATGTTGAACGGTGATATTTGAATTCCAAAAAAGTATTGAACAAAATAATATTATATACTATAGAGTTAGAATAAGTAGACTGTACTATAGAGTATGTGCCGTGAGCTCATCCATACTTAAGGCCCAGAATACTCTCGAGCAGATTTCAGTTTTCACCCTTGCGCCACATTTTCACATAATATTAGCGGAAATTACAGGAACTAAGCAAACAAAAAATACTAGCTCCCTCTATTTAGAAGTGCGTCATTGCAAACAAACAATTAAACATGATACACCGCCATCTAAACATTTCCGCGAGAACGACACTGTTTGAATTGGACACAGTAAAAATGTAAACAGTAAACAAACTGCAGACAAACATTACAAATATAATTTTTCAAATACTTTAAAAAACTTTTGACGGGCCAGTTGGCGTAGTTGGTTAAAATTCCACGCCGCCGATCTTATGTTTGATTCCCACCAAGGATATGCATCTGTGAGCATGAACATGTTTGCATGTCCCGAGTCTGAGTGTAAATATGTATAGTAAGTACTAGCAACCCGCCCCGGCTTCGCACGGGTACAATGTCATAATGTGGTGTCAGTGGAGCGATTTGCGCGACCGCCCACGCCACCCGATCACGGTATCGCGACTGTTTCTTGCTAATTTTAAATCTGTGATATCATTTAAAATATTAATGATAATTATTTGCCGTAAAGCATTGAGCTATTATGACCACGTATAGAGATGCTATCATAAGCAAAGCTTATGTCCCATTTCTTTAGAGTCGACTAAAGGTTTCTTTAGCACTGAAACAATAATTAGTCGTCTAAGCAGACAGTAGAAACACGTAGCGCTATTAGAAAGCTTTTAGGAGTATTTTTCTCGCAAACACCGTTATTTTCACGGCGCTTACGCGTTTCGTTCATCGTTTTACAACAACAAGTGTGGCCGGATGGCCTCACTTGAACGGAACATAGTTGTGATGTGTGGCATCTTCTCTTTACGTAGTACTAATGAGGATCTATCTGATGGTTAAAACTGCAAAACCCGTTGCGTGGTTAAGGCGTTGATAAACAGAGAGACAAACAGACGCGGAAAACGACTTCTTTTTATACTATTTAGAGATGTATTTACAAGTTCTGCTTAGTTTGGGATCAGGTAGCCGTGTGTGAAAAATGTCTCAAGATATTTATTTTTAAAAGTTGATACTTACGATAATATTTCTCAGGTTAGGTAATTGTCTCCCAAAACCAGAATTCTTTTACATACGCTACTTAGGTAATTGTCACGAAACTAAGCGTTTTATCTAAATACAATTTGTGTTCTATAAATTCGGAGAAAACAGGCTGTGACAAATGGACAGACAGGAGAGTATCCTACTCGTATACAGCTGTGCGCTTTCATAATGTGCACAAATTAAAAGGAGGGGAAACTATGTTGAATTTTATCGACCGTTTTTTAAATTACTTTTTATGTTATTTAAATTCTTGTTCACTACAGTGATCACCACGTTAACAAAACTATGTAACTTTAATTACTTATTAAACTTAGCGATATATCACAATGCAACAAACTTAATATAATTTAAAAAAAAACAAGCCGTCCTCATAAAATGAAAATTGAGGCAAAAATACAGCCCTCAATCGAGATATTATATGTTATTTGACAAATAAACAGGTTTTCTTCCATCACGTTTTACAATAATTGTAGAATTTCTCAATAAAATGCCCTCTTTACCTACCATTTTTAGTCATCATCATATCAGCCTAATGATATCCACTGCTGAACATAGGCCTCCCCCATTAACTTCCACTTCGAGCGGTTTTGGGCCGCTTGAATCCAGCAGCGCCCAGTGACTCTGACCAGGTCGCCGGTCCATCTGGTGGGAGGTCGTCCTGCATGGTGTCCCCTTCCAGTTAGTGGTCGCCACTCTAGAAACTTCCATCCCCATCGGTTATCGGTTCTTCAAGCGATGTGGCCTACCCATTGTCACATCAACTTACTAACTCTACGAGCTATATACATATTTTTTGTTCTCCTACGAATGTCCTCTTTTCGGATCCTGTTTCGTAGAGAAATTCCAAGCATAGCTCATTCCATAGCATGCTGAGTGACTCTGAGCTTATTTATGCGGCCAGCAGTGAAAGACCACGTCTATGTTTCGTATGTCATCACTGGTAACACGCATTGATTGAAATCCTTTCGTCTTAAGACTCTGACTCTGAGGTATTCTGGACTTGAAGATATTAGCCGTAGCTTCCCGAACGCTGTCTAGCCGAGTTGGATTCTTCCGTTGACCTCTTTGTCGAAGTTGAACCTACTTTGTTGGACAATTTGTCCTAGGTAAACATACTCGTCTACAACTTCGAGAGCAGTGTTCCCAATAATCACGGGTATTGGCGGAATATGAATATTAGACATAATTTTTGTCTTGTATATTTTCATCTTGACCTGTTAAGAAACTCTTGAGATCATTGAGCATGATGTTCAAAGCTTTCAGCGATTCCCGCCATTATGACTATTTCGTCGGCAAGTCGAAAGTGAGAGATGTGTTCACCGTTGATGTTGATGCCATAACCCTTCCAGTTCAAGAGCTTGAACACATCCTCCATTGCAGTGGTAAAGGTTCCGGGGAAATTACGTCACCCTGTCTTTCACTCTTCTGCAACTGGATTGATCTCGTACTCTCGTCCTGTACTCGGATTGACATAGTGGCTTTGCTGTACAATCACTTTCAACAATTCGATATAGCGATAGTCGATTTAGCACCGCTGTAGACTCTGTAATACCGCCCATGTCTCAACTGAATTTAAGGCTTTTTCACAGTCATCATACACAAGGCATAACGGTTGAATATATGTATTTGATCTATGGTACTAAAGCCTTTACGGAAACCAGCTTTTTCGGGAGGCTGGAAGTCTTCAAACCTACGTGCAAGACAATTCGTAATGACCCCCGAAAACAACTTATAAACGTGGTTTAGGAAGGATATGGGGCGGTAGTTCTTCAATAGGGCCTTATCGCCTTTTTTGAAGAAGAGCACCACCATTTATTTCCTCTCCATACTTCTGGTATTGTATCTAGGGCATAAATCTCGGAATATCGCAATATTGGAATCTCGGCACCGTGCATAAGGACTTCTTTTTATAAAGCTGGCAGGTGAGGTGATACTTCTGAGCTATCGCTGTTAAATTTATTGAGCGGTATCACCGAGGTATGTAAATGTAACATAATTGCATTTTTGAGCAATGAGGATCATTTACGTTCAAAAGTATCCTTTATCCTTCTTCACTAATTGAACTATCTCCCTGCCAAATTGTATTTAAATCTGTTCAGTAGTTAAGCCGTGAAAAGGTTACAAACTGACAAATATCCAGTTGCGTGGTGGCCGAATTATGACGTCAACGTTAATGTACAAGCGGGAGCGAGCGTATTAAATAAGCTGTTTTTAAAACTTTAATAACTTCGTCATTTATTGATGGATATTAATAATTTAAAAAACATTATGCTCAAAAAGGTTATGTGCATCCTCTGTAGTAATAAAAAAGTTATCATTTTGTTATGTGAATGATCCTTATTGCAGGCATCTAACTCAAAAAGCTATTTTGACCCATATAATATTATAAAATTTCCCGCCTCATGCTAAGCATTATATAATGGTTTGGAAAAAAAGTTATTCCAATTTTATTACTTTTATTGATATAAAACTGTGCCTGGCTCACTGATTGGCTGAAAAAACTAAGCTACCGGTGGTTAGGGTTGCAGAAACAGGAACCTCCTCACAATACGAGCTGTATCGAGGAATACTGCCGAGAGCCGAGAGGCTTTCGGCCATCAGGCCATTGGCCGTTACGACAATCGGCACAATGATAGCCGAGCTCACTACTAGTAATTGTAAATATACGATGGCTTCACATTCCAACTAATCAGTCCAGTAAGTACTAGAAACTTAGTCAACGTAAGATGTGTAATATTTTCCTTACTGTTCTAATTTTACTGTGCCATTATCATTTGACGACTACGCGAGTGGACCACAATAATACAATGAATATAAAAGTTTATCGGCTCGACTCGATAACTACAGATGACTCGATGACCGCAGTAGAGGCAGTCATGCCCGCCCCGACTTCGGGGCACCTACTGTTACCAGTATCAGTCAACCTACCTTTCATACCTTTTCTTTGATCTCAAAATAAACAATATTTAATGAGGTATTATTTAATCAGGTAACTAACTAAATAGGTAATTGCTCATTAAAAATAATATATATTGCTGATTTTTCATTTCGCATGATTTGATAAAAAAAATAAAGAAAATCATTTTCCGGGATTTGAATCATCATCTCCTTCAGTCGGGAGTACATAAATACCCCGCGCCTTAGCCCCCTAGGCTACCCTAACCATACCTTTCATAGACGAAAATAAGAATTAGTCTCTGTCAGTACCACGACATGCCTCAGTGACAATTATCAAAAGCATCAATCATAACAGATTATATTTTATATATTTTTATTTATAACAAGCAAATAATAGGCTCAATTGCCTTAATTTGACTAGCATGCATTTTCCAGTGCCTTCTAAAGATAATTTGATATGATTTTTTACTAATTTGAGAGGGTTTTATGTATGTGAAAATTCTGAAAAAAAAATGACACAGGTCCGTCTAGCAACGCGGATCGCCGCGGAATGCGAGTGAGCGCGAAGCAAAATACGCGAGTTGCAGGACAATAGAGTGCGGTATGATGTTCATGGTGCTCAGATTAATTTGACGTAAGCGACTTTTTTTAAAATCATTTTTATGAAAAACTGAATCGCAAATTCAAAAAACTAAATCGGGCGTTTATTTGCTTATGATATGTACTCTATTGATGAAAAAAATCGTATTAAAATACCTTCAGGCGTGGGATATATTTGGGAATTTCTTGATTTTCAGAGGTATGTTTGGCATTTTTTTTTATCGAGGCTTTTAATTGAAATCGTGTTTTCGGCTCGGGCGATGTGTTTGTTATATCCTTAAGTATCATATATTTCAATTTCAATACCGTAGAGCTAGCAGGTTTCATATAATTTGGGCTGCAATGTAGAGACTTTTGCCCATTTCTGCCTCTTAAGAGCACTCAATTAACCATACTTTTCATACTAAACCTCTGTACTTATTATGTTGTTGTTAAACTTTTTCGTTAGATGTTTTGAATAAATTAGTATCTTGTGCACTACATCTAGCCGTGTATCTAGGCGAAATTTATAAAAAAATGTGAAACAAATTCAGTAAAAGCCTCCGAAAAACAGCGTTTTTGCTAAAATTTTACCTGAACTTTGGCCATATCTAATGTACCTATAAATTTTAAAAGTAAAGAAAACATTTAGATACCATGCTTGCAAATATATAGGAGATTCTAAATAACTAACTTTTTTTTCACAAACTTGTAAGATTTTTTCACAAGAAGTATACGCCTGGAACAAGTTTTATGATATGTGAAATCATGAATGACGACCGAGCGACGCAGCCGCGAGTGATCAGCGGAATTTACCGACTGATAACCGACGACTCTGATGCTGTCTCTCTTTTTTCGCAGTCAAACATTACGTTGGATGAAACAACAAGCTTTTAGACTATGCTTGCGTTGAAGTTGTGCCGGCCACAGAGGGCCGCCTTAATAATAATATAATTAATATTATAAGCGAGAAAGTAACTCTATTTGTTTGTATGTTTGTTTGTTACGCTTTCACGCCTTAACTACTGAACCAATCATTATGAAATTTGGCATGCAGATAGCTTATGGTATGGAGAAGGATATAGGCTACTTTTTATCCCGGGAATGCGGATGAAACCGCGGGGGACAGCTAGTACTTTACACGAGAACAAATGACATAGAACTCATATCGAATTATGTTCAACAAAAAAAAAACAGCTAGTGTTCTATAAATATATTTTATTCTTATATGAATGCATCTTTATGCAAACTACTTGCATGCTTCACTCTTATGCTATGGTGTGTAAATTATCACTAAATAAATGTTTTAAGGTAAACTTAAGTTGAGTTGTATGTTGCCTGTCAATCAATCATTCCAACTACCGTATCTAGATCGATAGTAAATTATAGTAACCTTAAAATTCGTTGTGAGACCTTGAACTTTAAAATTGATGGACTTTCAAGTAATTAAAAAATCGTGTGTATTATCAATTCCACAATTTTGAAAAAGATATCACAAAAAGGTTAATCCAATTGAAGATTGTCAATGTTGTGTATATCTATAATTAGTACCCACATCAGTCTATATATTTTTTATCTGAGTTACTTTGCATTTGTTTTAATGTGTGTGCTGTTGATGTATCTTTTTGAAAATAAAAAAAAATAAAAAATTAGATAAAGATAATTTATAATAAACAAACTAACTAATGAAGTCACTAAAATACCACAGAAAAAAACATTAAACATGATATGCACCATAATCATGTCCTAATGCAGAAAATATAGACATTTTATTAATAACACGCAGGTGTAAGATATTCATCTATATCTAGATCCATTTCACAAAATTGAATCATTATGTTTACGTTAATTACTTACTTAGTACTTTAAATTTATTGAATTGATTTGATATAAAATTATACAGGGCCACTGTCACTATTTACGTTTGACGAATTTTGCTTAAACTAAATAGCAAAATAAAAACTGACTGCTTTTCATTTTTTTTTATATGGTAGACATGCGTACGGGCCACCTGGTAAGCGGTTACCGTAGCCATAAGGACGCTTGCAACATCCGGGGCATCACGTCCGCGTTACCGACCCTTTCCCCCTCCCCAATGAGCACTGGCGATCTAACTCACGCGCAGGAACACAACATAAAGTTCCCCAGTCGAGCTTCTCTTCAATAAACGCTACGCTCTACCTCTCTTAAACTTTCCTTTTACCTATTTGCTTTATCATTTACTTAAAAGGGAATTTTGAGTTATTATCTCATCCTCTGAAGGCACTCGTGTCTTTGACATGATCAACGAACTTTCTAGTATAACATGGAATGTGGTATTTTGCTTCAATGGAAACTGTTTAATTTTAATTCATTTACAACAAATTCTAAATGCACTGGCCAGCTTAGTCCGGTCGTATATTGTAGAAAGGTACAAGGCAGGTGTGGTGTTCTGTAGGTCGTCCAAGGTGGATGGCATTTTGGTTTATAGCTACCATTTAGTAGCCTTACAGTCAATAAACTATATAGACTGTGACGTACCACTATTAAACACATAGAAATGTATTTGTTAGTATTTAAAGTCTAAGTATGAAGATATATTTTCATATTCATATTATATTCATGATACTTGTACTTTTTTATATAATTATCTCTGAGTTTTATTTATTATTCTCACAAAGTTATGATGTTTTTTAATAATAGTGTGGAAATTAAATAGAAAAAATATATAAATTTAACGAACCAGGCACGTACTTACAAAAAAATATGGTGGCGCACTTGCCGTTTGCAAAAGTTATCTTAGAGCTATAAATTTCAAATATGTTATAGTGAAGATTTACAACTGAAGTGAGAAAAACACGACATACATAACAATTAATCAACAACTTTAACGCAATCTCTATAGAATTGCAAGTAAATATTTCAACCTGCATTTTCAAGTTAATTTGTTGGCAAAAAAAATGCCAATGATAATAACTTCGTTAGCCAATTAATTAAAAGCAACCTCTTCGTGCCCTAAGTAACCGTGAAATGACATTCAGTATGAGGAGTTAAAGAACTTTTTTCCTCGCATCAATCGCGACGAAGTTTTTCAGTTACTGTAGTGCTCGTGAATAATGGCATCGCACAAAATTCTTCCCTCGATCTATTAACGAGGAATGCATTAGGCTCCGTTTAATTCATCACTTTTTGCCAGTAATTAAGTATAAAACTATGGGGTGTTTTCAATTGACTTATAGTATTATACGAGCGCATGTGCAATGCGTCTAGTCTATTCATAAAATTTTATGCTGTGT
Source organism: Polyploca ridens (assembly GCA_951394255.1). Taxonomy (NCBI): domain Eukaryota; kingdom Metazoa; phylum Arthropoda; class Insecta; order Lepidoptera; family Drepanidae; genus Polyploca; species Polyploca ridens. The sequence continues at coordinate 5,583,002 of OX596250.1, forward strand.
GAATGGTAGAATATATCAGTTTTAATTAAGGAATAATTGCAATTGTGTTTCGTAAACATACGGTTACTGCCCGTTTTACGAGCCACAGTAAAGTTGGCTTCATTAAACCGTATCGATGTTTATAAAATTTAATTTCTTACGTAAAAAGAGAGTAGATTTGTGACCCATGTTTGTGGTATAACGACGGTAGAATTAAGAGTAGCACGGCTGGGACAAAAGGCTGTAATGTTGGAGGTCGGTAAACAAGGGTGGGCCGTTCCAGTTAACAATACGGATTAATTATCGGCCGAAATCGACGACTCAAATATACCTGTCACCGGTGTAGAACGTCGCGGCCCAATTTATATGGGCCTCGAACAATGGTAAAAGCGGTAAACACAATGGCAAACGGGCGCAAAATGAGCAAAAGTGGAGCGCGCTCGCGGCGACGGGAGCTATGCTCGTACACACACTGAGATACGTACGAGCCTTTTGCCTGCTGCTGGTGCCCGTGGCTAGTACTAGCGGTATATTTTAAAACTTCTATATTATAATAGACACAATAAACTTAGTTTATTTTTTTATAAAAACCTCATTCTATAACTAACTTGATGTGACTATCGTATCCTTTAAAATAACGGTTTTAATCTCCGATAGGAATTTTTCTCTAATATTTTCAATGCTTTACATAATTAATATTGAATACCCAGAATACGCCATAATGTGTAAGCTACTTAAATGCAAATTGGCAGGGTTGAAATACATGCGAACAAAGCGGCGCACGCGCTTACTGTGACGCGCGGACCACCAAGCTGCTGTGACAGCCCTGATTCACAGACGTGGAACTTAAGGTTGCCAATCCTCGTCACATTAATTGTTTATTTATTTTAAATGTTTTATCACGTTCTTTTTTTAAATGCAAATTATTTTCCCCTTGCATCTTAAATAATTTTCTACTTATTATCACTTTGATTATTCAGCTTTGCAATAACTGTAGCCTAACTAAGATTTAGTTTTCAACTCTATATTTTTCAAACTAGGTCACATAGTGAGATAGCGTGAACTAGAAATATGGTAGCATTGTTGTAAAACTTGTTGAGTCAACCCTAGGAAAGCGGTGTGGCGGCAGCTACAAGCGTAGCATTGTTAGGCGGAGGCCGCCCTCAGCCCTGAATAAATACATTCATATTGCCACTCTAAATATCTGCGATCGATGCCCCGTACCGTACGTTTCTCAAACACATACATACAAAAAACTTTGCAATGATACTAAAGGGCTATGCGTATTTTGTTTGTGGCTTATCTATAGTCATAACGCCATAACACAATAGATCCTAAATAATATACCTCACAGAAACAGTATGCAATCATGACAACTATTGGATCCAATAATTCCACCGGACAGGTAGTCATGATTATCCGCACAAAATCACGTCGATCGAGGTGTTTACGGACGATTTAGATTGTTAACACTAACAACTTACTCTATCGACCTCCGGGGTTTAATCGCGCAAAATCTACCGCATCGTTTCGAATTCAACGCGCCAAAATGTGCAGAAAATGGAAAAAACATGGCGCTAAACCGCGAAACTGTATGTATTTAAACGCCGAATTCGAGATTCCGATTATCAAAAAAGCGGCCAGCACTCGGTCATTTAAATTTTTCCAAAACGTGAACACAATGGAACAGATTCGGGGAGTTTGTTTTGCTTTTTGTACTATTTTTAATTTTAAATATAAAAAAGGAATTCGGTTCGGCAAAGGCTGTCACATCATTCCAGCGCTGCTAAGTGACGCCGGACGCACGTCAGTCCCCTGGATATGTTTTATTTTCATACGAATCGGACTGACTCGCCTTGTTTTTTGTTATCATAGTTGTTGTAACCGAGTCTCGTACCTAATACGGCTATTTTATAATTGTTTATCGTGTGAGGTTTTATCGAGCTTTTAGTTTCGTTGGAATCTTTCTGACTTTGAATTTTATTCATGTGTATAATCCTGTGATATTACCGTTATAAAAATATAATAACTGCAACAACAAAAAATATTTTTATATAATAACGTGCTAACGTAAACAATTGTGTGTTAATATTGTCTTAGAAAAGTCATAATCAATAAGTTACTGCTTATATTGGTAATGTATTAACATTTATTAATAAATTATCGTTCGAAATGTGAATAGCCTAGAAAATTAACGGAAGTAAGCTTAAACTTTAGCTTAGGTATCTGTACGACCTAGATAGTCATCATAGGTAAGCGTAATAAAGGCGAGCGTTCACCGACGACATCCTGACGCACGTCTTAGCTGCGATTGACGTGCGACCACATGACGCTAAAAGGTCTATTGTATACGAAACGCTCGTTACGAGTCGGCGTCCAACCGGTCTTTAACACGCTCGGACAATGATCACTCTATACATAGCAGCCGTTTATCTTTTCAGACGGCAAGAACATTGGCTGTATTAGAGGTATTAGATACGCCAGGACCTGTTTCGGTGTTATTAACTTCATTGGACATTATTGTACATACAAGTTTATTTTGAGGTTTTTGGTTTATTACTTTATTTGAGAGAGATTTAATGCTGAGTCATGTCTTTCTGATGATTTTAGAAGAAGTAGTTATAACTTTGGAATCAATAAGTATGAACATATAAGTTTCAATAAATTCAGATATAGACTTGTACCAAAAACAAACAGATATATCAAGGCCGAAAATACAAAATCAAATATAAAACTTAATTAAGCTAAGTCCATTCCCACATTGATATTAACTACAGGTATAATAAATTATTTTATATTATATTAAATTCGTGTAACCATCAATCTGTTCTAATATAAAACAATTATGTTAATCTAAAGCTCATTAAACATTTAACGTGGGTAAATACTGTCACATTCAATAAGGCTATCGCATCGCGATGCGTGATCTTACATCGTGGATAATATCGGATTGCGTCAATTACGCGATCCGGCGCGATCGCGCGATACATACGAATGTATTGTATGCAACGACCTTTATATAGCGAACGACGACTTCGAAACGAATATTATATGAGAGCTATTCAGTGCTGCCGGACTACATTAAATCCCTAGTACATTTTATGTTGTTTAAAATAACAACGAGTCGATTGAAATGATGACATCAAAAAGACCTGAATAACCATGAAATAAACAACGCAACTTCTACGTAGATTGTTGTAGAATGAGTAGAAAGTACCATAGAAAAACTAATTGGAAAACTTCATTCATAAGCTCTGTAAGTTTTTTAAATTATAAATCAAAAGTTATACACATTATTACTCTATTAACTAATAATATCTGATGTTATGTAAAAACCAATAAAATATAACGTTGCAATAATATAATTCAAACACAATAGAATCTTATTCACGTAGCAACCAATAAGAGTGGAAATAGAATAAAACGAGTCCAATTGGTAGCGAAGGGAGCTCGTTTGTTCCATTTAGCGAAGGAGTGTAGACACGGAAGTGACCGGGAATCGAACCGGGAGCCTCGGCGGAGCTTGTACACGCCGCGCGTGGGTCGACTACACCACACCATTGACAAAATAGCGGTTTTACCTGCAGTACTCGTATTAAGATTTAGAGAACAGTTAAGTTGGAGGTTTTGAACTTAGTCAATAAAGTTAGGTGAAATCATTGGTGGTAAGTAATTTGTAACTGAATTGTACTTAAATTGAAAAAAGAAAATTCGGTTATTATTGAAAATAAACACAACTAGAACATAAGAAAAGCCAAGGATAATAAAAACTCAAATCGTCGACCGACTGATTCCAACACATTCACGAATCGATTCATAACCCGCGGCATATGTGGCCGATATAAATAAATAATTGAAAACGTAACTTATTAAATATGCTTATAGCACGGTGTAGGCATTGTTCGGGAGTGGCGTCATTAGTAGAGATGGGTAACCACCCGGGTTAAAACCCATGACTGGGTTAAAACCCAGTTTCCACCCATTTTAATCCACCCACTGGGTGGTTTGGGCGGGTGGAAACTAATATTGCAGATTTCTGCCTTGTTTTTTCAATTCCGTGGGTAGGACCGTGCGGGAGGGGATGCTAGGCGCGCGCGGTGTTTTATGTTTTTTTTAACACGCTTTTATTAGCTTCACCTGTATGTATGTAAAGGAATCTTCGAACGTAATTTTCATCGACTTCCAGACGTCAGATTAAACTGAAATTTTGCACACTTATCAAGTACCGATGACAATACAATAATTTGGTACCATCGAGCTGATCTGATGATGGATCAGGAAGGTAGGCACTGGAACTCCATAACGGAGCAACGTTTCCTAGCCGTGTTTGGGCTTGTTGGAATTGTCATGAAATGAACTTTGACCATGTATGGTTTTCAGGGTCTGATGATGGAGTAGGAGAGTAAGCACTGGAACTCCATAACGGAGCAACGTTTCCTAGCCGTGTTTGGGCTTGTTGGAATTGTCATGAAATGAACGTTGACCATGTATGGTTTTCAGGGTCTGATGATGGAGTAGGAGAGTAAGCACTGGAACTCCATAGTGGAGCATCGTATACTAGCCGTGTTTGGGCTTGTTGGAATTATCTTGAGATGAACTTTGACCATGTATGGTTTTCAGGGTCTGATGATGGAGTAGGAGAGTAAGCACTGGAACTCCATAGTGGAGCATCGTATACTAGCTGTGTTTGGGTTTGTTGGAATTATCGTGAGATGAACTTGGACCATGTATAGTTGTCAGGGTCTGATGATGGAGTAGGAGGGTAGGCACTGGAACTCCATAACGGAGCAACATTTCCTAGGCGTGTTTGGGCGTATTGGAATCGTATTATGCGCATTTTGGCCAAATATGGTTTTCTGAGTCTGTTGGTGGAGTCAAAGAGTAGGCACTGAAGCTAAATACTTTATAAATGTGAAAGAAAGTGATATTGGGTGAAAATATGGTATAAGTAACATAATAAAATGGTATGAATAATTCATGTTGACTAAAAAATATAAAATAAATTACAGTATAAAAAAACTAAAAAAACACGCTTTAAAAAGCCCTGCACTAAAAAGTGTTAAATTAAAACAGGGATTTTAATACCTTCATTCTTTCTCGCAAATGCGAATCCACTAGCATTTAATCCTTAACGATTTCAGATTCCGGTGGGAAAGAACGTTAGTCAATAGCCCGCTATTGTATAGTCAATTTATAAATCAGGTAGTAATATTTTAATGAAATGAATTACAATGTAAATTATGTTAATATGACGAGCCATGGCATGTTGCACTTAAGTAACTTTATTTTAGTTTGTGTTTTCATCTTTGACAATAAATACTATTCTATTCTATTCTTATGAAAAATTACTACCGATCCTTCGCGCTTCCTACACCAAAAAGGAAGTCCAGTCTTCGTGAAAGACTGCCCACGTGCACCCAGTGTCCAAAAAGGGCGACAGATCAAACCCGGCGAATTACAGGCCCATCGCCCTTCTCTCCAAAGTTATAGAGTGTGTGATCACCACGCTGCTTTTGAGATACCTGGAGGATCACGAGTTGTTGAGCGACCAACAATATGGTTTCCATCACAGTCGCTCTGCTGGTGACCTCCTTGTATATCTCACGCACCGTTGTTGATGTGAGCCTAAATGTAGCGAATGCGTTCGATCGGGTCTGGTACAAGGGTCTTCTTACGAAGTTACCAGCATACGGGCTTCCCGAGGGATTATGCAAATGGGTTGCCAGCTTTCTGTTCAGCAGATGCATAAGAGTCGTCGCCGTCGTCGACTGTAGCTGCTCCGATAGCATGGACATAAATGCTGGCGTCCCGCAAGGCTCTGTGCTGTCCCCAACACTGTTCCTACGGCATATCAATGATATGCTGTCTATTGAAAGCATTCATTGCTATGCGGACGACAGTACAGAGGACACCAATGGGTGTCCCACGGGCCGTGCAAATATCCCTCGTTCCGAGGTGGAGGAAAGCCGCGAACGGCTGGTGACTGAAATCGATAGTACACTAACATATGTCTCCGATTGAGGTCGACTAAACCTAGTCCATTTGACCCCACCAAGACTCAAGCCTGCACGATCACCGCTAAGAAAACCCCATGGTCTATGGCTCCACAATTCCAGAACACTTCCTTGAACATCAGTCAAAGCATCGGGATCCTTGGCGTCGACATTTCTAGCGACGTTTTGTTCCGAAGTCACTTAGAAGACTCGGTTAAGTTGGCATCCGAAAAGCTTAGAGTGCTCAACAGAGCGAGGCAGTACTTCACATTGCATCGGGGCAAAGGCCGCAACTTTATAAGTCGCAGGTCCAGCCTCATATGGAGTACTGCTGTCATCTATAGGTGGTAGCACCTGGATACCAGCTTGGGCCTTTAGACTCGGTGCAGCAACGTGCCATTAGAATTGTTGACGATCTCGAGCTCACAAGCGGTTTAGAGCCCCTTAGTCTGAGAAGAGACCTTGCGTCCTTATGTGTTTTCTACCGCTTGTACAACGGAGAGTGTTCTAAAAAATTGTTCGACTTGATGCCCATGGCTACCTTCCACTATCGCAAGTCTCGCCATCGACGGGGAGTCCATCCTCACACATTGAAACCAGAATTGTTTCAAACTTTGCGGGCTCAAAGGAGTTTTTTTCCGCGGACGCTCAGATTGTGGAATGAGTTGCCCACCGTGGTTTTCCCAATAGAGTAATAGAAAAACTTTTTGAAAAACTGAGGAGTGAAGAGATTTCTTCAGGGTCGGCAACACGCGATTGATAACCCTGGTGTTGCAAGTGTCCATAGGCTACGGTAACTGCTTACCATCAGGCGGGCCGTATGCTTGTTTGCCACCTTAGTGGTATACATTTTTTTTTACGTATAATTTGAATTTGTTACACAAACACGCTGATGAAAGTGATAACACTGACGATTGAATGCCTGCACCACCAATACATCCCGAAGATTCATAGAAACCACACCTCCACATACTAACAGCCCTGAACCATCCACGTCCGGCTTGAACTATATAGAATTTTTAAATTAGTGCATTAGAGTATTAGAGTTTGACTATTCATAAGTGCCTGTGAAGGCCTATTTGAATGAATAAATTATTTCATTTCATTTCATTTCAAATTGTGACAGTATTTCCGATGCAAGTGAATATGATTAGACTGCCTACTCCTTTTACATGTTGTATTTTCATAAATACATCATTAGTAAATGTACCTGATTTCAGTAAAAGCTTTTATTTTTTATTAGCTTTAGTGAACACTACCTTCCACTATTAAATAATTTACAATAACCGTTTTCACCCAGTAAAATGGGTAAAAATGGGTTAAAATCGGGTTTTAACCCAAATCACCCGGTTTTAACCCAAATGGTAAGAATGGGTTTTTACCCATTACCCATCTCTAGTCATTAGTCAGTGAGACATAGCGCTCCAACCCGACAATTTGAGCGCGGGCAACGCGAGCGCCCACCGAACGCACTGCTAAATTGCAGGCTGCCACCTCGCACCGCTACTTTTATTTATTTGTATTTATAAAGCATTCAGATCCCAATTATATTGGCGGTGAGCATAAACTGTGATTCGAGTAATGCTTTTTGGAACAGTTGGCGCTACCGACTGCTCGCTGACGGGTTAATGACAGCCCGCGCTTCCTGCTATGTTAATTGTGAGAGGAAGTCAATAGGCGCGGGCGCATCGCATTATTTATTAGATCGAGGTTTTGGTTTTGTTCTGTTGCGTCATGTTCGGTAGCCGAGGCACTTACCCGACTGTCAGTCTGGCCGGAGCTTAGTCCAGATTATAACGTAATACGGTAGTTTGCTTGTATCTGGTGCCATTCAAACGATTGCTTAATGCCTTTAATTGCTGTGGTGCGGTTCGACAAAAACGTTGTGACGAACTTCTGACACTTACGGATAGGTTTTTTTGGTAGCGATTAACCACCACCGAAGCACTATGCTCGCGAGCGTTTGTTTTTTAATGCGATTTCTATCATGAATATAAAATGAGCATCTATCATCTTTTGTCAATCTAAAGTGTAGTCATGCTAATCACTGATTTCTTCTTTTATTAGTAGTTGGAACAATCATAATATATCAAACATGCATGTAGATTGCTCTAATAACACACACACTGGCTATGATTCATTAACATTCATTTCTAATTAGACAATCCCTGCGTCGCGTCGTATCGAGTAGTGACTTGGGTTCACATTTAAAACAGAAGTGTTGATTGCACGTGTTGTTAAATCGAGATGATTGCTCTGGCAGGCTCGAGCTGTGCAATTTAAGGCTTTAAATCAAGGGATCCCTTGGTAAGACCTACAGCTACCGATAAATAACACCGCGCCGCAACAACACGGCTGAAACGATTTGTTTAACAACAGTATCTATCATTCATCCTCAAGTGCCAAACAATAGTTTTTATTATGTTATTATGCCATCGGACATTAATATTATTAAGTATCGAATGGCAGTGCAATTAACTGCAGCGATTTTTCCGATTCTTTATTTGTTTAAATGTTAATACGTGAAACATATTGTGTTTCACAATTTCGGATATATTGCATGGTTCAGTATAATATGTAAACAATACAATTTATTATTGGTTTTATTGGATAAGAATCGAAAACTAATTTGAATATTGATGCTATTATAAACGAATAATTACCATTAAATTGTCACTTTGATTTACTTGAGATCTCGAATAAAGTAACGAGAACTTTTAATAAAAAAATCAGTATTGTTTTGTAACATATGAAATTAGTGAGTGGCCCTATTGCCCCTTGAATGGGAGCACGTACTGGCATGGCTGGGCTCGGGCAAGGCGGGCAATCGATTCGGCCCGCTCCGCGCCGCGCCGCGCCGCGTGAAATCGAGCGCGCGCTCTCATTTACAATCGATCGCCATTTAGTACACCGCTTGATTCGATTACACGAGCCCTTATTCTATTAAAATAAGCTACCGACTCCAAACACGACATTAGACACGCCAATAAAACCAATGAATGGGATAGCTTTCTCGGAAAAAAAAATACAAAGGTATTTTGACAAGGAAAAGTACCTTGCCCTCCACACTCCATCATATGAATTTATGGCGGCCCACTAGTTTCCTCGTTATTAATATCGACATTAATAGTGTCCCAATATCCTGGCCATAAATGTCACAGCCACTGGCGCCTAGCACAGGTAGAGCACCAAACTATAAAAATGAGTACAAAAACGTTCAAATCCGAACAATGAACGGTGAGTCAAGTGAAAAAAAAATATAATTTATATCGCCCGACCACCGGTATAAAGATCCTGAGAATAGTAATTTTTCTTACAAAATTTAGTGATATGTCAAACCTGTTTGACGTGGCAAATAAAAATGTACCAGACGATGTAGAAAAAATAAACTAAAGACTTTGGGTTATTGCTAAAACAAGGGAAGGTTACCATATCAATCAAGGCGTTGACAAAAGTGGATTTTTTCCTCGTGCTCGGGCCGTGGGATAAAAAAAGGGTCCGTGTTTATGGAAATACAATAAAAATGAGCGGAGGCTTGCGCGCACGCAGCTGAGGAGGATTCAGCCTGGGTAGCTTCACCTGCACTGCTTTCAATATTTAAAATTACATATTTAATTTTAAAAAATACTAAAACACAAAAACAACTCTCATTGTGAAATCCGAGTTTAAATTTTCCATGATTTCTTACATAGAGACTATGATGTGCGAACTCACAGTAAAGCTTCTTTATTTCAAATTTAATTGTAATTTTTTTGCTCAATGTATTAGCCTTATTTAATAAGCTCAGGAATCGAACCCCAACTCACCTGTTCACGTGAGCAACACACCACTTGTGGCTCACACGGTCAGGTAGAATGGAACTCAGGAATTGTAAAAATGTGAGTGCGCCCCGCGGTGCGGATAGAGTCCCGTATGTCACTCACAGTCGATCTTATACTTCTTATTTATACTTTTTACAAACACCATATTATAAACGGATGGTTTATATCATTATCCCAATAAACTCTATATAAATTATATCGAAGTTAGAGCGGTAATAAATATAAAAGTAATAATCTGTTGAAATCTCAACATTTGCATTTTTTTCGTAAAAAAGTGTTGACGGTTGACTTAACTCAATTGATTTTTTATTAAAATTAAATTATATTCAAATATCGAACGATCTATTATTAAGTTTAATTATCTATTCCGCAATAAAATGTATAGGTTGGCTTTGATTTGCTTTACAAGAAACATAACACCAAAACAGACAAGTTTATCACCTATATTCGGTAACTTAAATAATTAAGGCACATATATTTAAAACTGTATAAATAATGCTGCAATATCATTCATTAGTTGTTAAGGAAGTTGGCAAAAACCTTAAGGTTTTTAGGATAGAGCAGTATTTGAAATTAAAAAGAACGTTTTACAAAAAAAACGAGTCGTGAGAGGAGCGAGATGTCCAGGCCGTAGTAGGTAGTACCTAGATCGACAATTTCAATTAAATAAGCTTCTTAAAAATAAATAAACTTCGCAATAAAACAAACACAGTTATGCAAACAAACCTTGTTTGTGAATGAAAAAAAAATCTAAATGTTGTATTTGGAGGTGTGTTGCACATATAACATAAATAAAAACTATTATACATAAATCACATATACATAAATCACATATACATAAATCACATATACATAAATATCTAATTAATGTAGTGACGTTATTCAAATCATAATTATGGCCAGAGGTACAAAACTAATTTAAATACAAAAAATGACACATCTCCAAATACGAAACTTATTTTTTTTAATTAATTAAGAAAGAAACAATACAAGAACAGCAACAGTAAGAGTAGTAAATAAACGATAATGGACGAAATTTGTACTGTTGATTAAATTTATTTATATTTAGTAATCATTCTAATCATACAACATAATAATACACGATATAATAAAACTATATTTTTTTTAATAAAATGAAATTGTTGGATGTTTGTTGGCCTTAAGTGGGCATCTCACTTTATTAGTATTGTTATCAGCTTGTATTAATTTACTCGTGTAAATTAACATTTATGTAAAAATCTATCGCGAATTAAAATTTATAGCTTATAAAATCGCTTATCTCAGACACTATACTAAAGGATATAATTTTAAATGGTGCTGTCACAATGAAAAATGTTTCCTATCCTCAATTTTCATTAATTATCTTAATAGACCTTCACTCAACACATGTGGTATATGTTTAAGGACTATGTTATTAATGTAAAAGGCCTTTTTTAAGCATAATGGAGCGTATTTTTGTATAAATTTTATATGAAGGTAATGAAATGCTACGGTCAATATAATATATTAACTTTTTAAGAAATCAGATTTTAAAAAAACCAGGTCAATTAAAATTGTGTAACGAGTACCGACAATTAAATAAATAGGGTACTGTCACACGACCATTTTAATTAAAATTTAAAGCCACAGACAATAAGCATAGACACACGAAACTGCGACGTCCGTAGATCAGCACGATATGGATCTTAAACGGCAATATTAATTCAACAAGCCGTTATAATTTCAATCATAAACAATAATACAAATCAACATATCAACTTGTGCTTTTAATCTGTAATGTCAAGTGACCGCAAATCGTGAGCGAGTCAACCGTAGTCTGTTATTTGTGTGACGTAGTATGACTCACAAATTCCACAATTTGGCTTAAAATCTGGTATAGTAATAAGGTTACGCGAAAACAAAACATAATTAACGCATATTCCATATAAAAAATAAATAAAAAACACCGCCAAGTGCGTAATGGACTCGCACACGAATTCCGTCAATTCGTTTCTTGTATATAAGGAGACCCCATGTAATTTTATTTCATTTTTATTATTTGTTGTAATAGCGGCAATAGAAATATACATTATGTGAAAATTTCAACTGTCTACCTATTATGGTTCATGAGATACAGCCCAATGACAGACAGACGGATGGACGGACGGATGGACAGCAGAGGCTTAGTAGAAAATAGGGTCCCTTTGGCATCCACCATGTCATTGTTTTCAATTCCAAATTGCCATATTTGAAAGTTCCTCGATAAATGGTAATCATATTTTTATATCCCGTTTTTAGTCTATGGTTTGGACCACACCAAAAAGCACAATTTATACGACGGCCCGTAGTGATCGATGACCGGTGAGACTTGTCCCGGCCACCGAGACAACACGGACCAAAGCCACTACCGTTCCAAATAAAAAAATATATTTACCACGTTCCAAATTTTATTTGATTTAATTAAAACGTCGTTTCTTTGTTTTGTACATACAACTCCATGAAACATTATTTCTTAATTGCTTCGCGCATTGCATAAAGCTATTCCACAAGACGGTTGCTAAATTAATTCGTTAATCCGGAATACCTAATTCTCGTCCCTCTTTTTTTAGACAAATAACAGATTTTATGTACGTAGGTGAGTAATAAATTGTCGCTAATTTATGACATCATAGCGATTATAGATCAGGCAGACAGTGTGGGACCGATTCCTGCCTCCACATTTAAGGCTATAGAATTCTCATTGTAATAGTTTATTTGGCTGGCACTCGTTCGGCCCATGAATGCCAAATAGGAAAGTTCTATGACCGTCCGATTTCTGCGCTACGTTGTTTCAAATTTAAATATGTAACACGAGTAAGTAAGTAGGTACATATTGAATGTAACGAATTATTTAAAGATATACAGGTCGTTGTTTTGGTCAGCGACGAGCGAATCAGGGTCGATAATACAAATGATACTGTTGCAAAAAAATAAAAAAAAAAAAATTTTTTTTAATAATAAAAATAAAAAAAAAAAAAAATTGAAAATCATGTAATAAGCTAAAGTGTAGACATAATACTCAACGGGAGTACGAGGGAGTAAAGGGGTGGGGCGATGGCGGCTTGCGCCTAGCTCTAGTCTGTGCACGTGCCTAGTAACCATACTTTGCAGTAATTTTATTTCAAATTGAATAAGGTATTTCTCAACATATTTACAGTATTTAATGGAATTAAGTCCATTTTTGGGGAATATATATTTTGTACTACCGCTCCTGGGTCGCTTGTCGCCGACCAAAACAACACCCTGTATATTCTCTCTTACATAAGTATTTCACCGACATTTTTAGATACTTTTTGATGTGATTTAACTTTGTTCACAGAACGCCTTTTTATATGTACTATAAGACGTGTATCTAATACTTACGATTATTAGCTTCTTATACATAGGTTTTTTGCTGTGTAACAATGTATAGTTATATTTTATGCTCGTAGTGAGTAAAGCAGGAAGTTACCCGTTGCAAGATTAAGACATAACTTATTATTACATACGCATCGAGGTATGTAAGAAGCGTTATTTTTTATGAGAACTAAGCTAAGCTTTATTATTCATAAAACTACTTTTCAATAAGAGTATATATTTTCACTAGCTGTCCCGCGCGGTTTCACCCGCATTCCCGAGGATCGTATGTTTTCCCGGTATAAAAAAGTATTCTATGTGTTAATCCAGAACATATTATATCTGTGTGCCAAATTTCATCCAAATCCGTTCAGTAGTTTTTGCGTGAAAGAGTAACAAACATAAAACCATACTCACAAACTTTCGCATTTATAATATTAGTAGGATTGACTATCTAATCATTTTGAAACTATTTCTTCTAGATTGCAGAGCACATAGCTTCCTAACTACTTCACGGCCATGCATTATTCTTGTGATGTTCACTCAAAATTCCGTTAGTTTATCTTAGTGAAATATTTTAGTAAACATCTAGACAAAACTATCGCATGTTCACACGCATGTCTGTTTGTTTTTCTACCAGCTCCCGTGGCCCGCGCAGACTAGCGGCACGGCCGGCGCGGGCGCACAATATATTGCACGATATCGCTCGTAACGCATAGCGCAGTTTATAGTGCGCTGCACGGCTGCGCTGTTTTATTGCTTCGCTTATAAAGATGCGAGTAGACTTGATACAGTTTAATTAAAATTAAAAAAATAATTTAATTTGTAGACATTCTGTAAATTATAAGTTATCTTGACTTTGGTAATTAATAAATATATCATCATACAAGTCTTCATTGCACCGCAATCCTAAACGCAAGATTGCTACTATAGTCCAGTGCAGATTGAAGGCTTTATGGGAAAGATTGTGGTCAATTCGTACGTAAGCTTAAGTTAACTAGTCATGAATGTATACTTTACTTTATGTTTATTGTAATGTAGGTATTCTACGTAAATCATCTCTCAAATACATAATTTACATTCTAACCATGTACTGCGAGTAAGCTTAAGTATACCTGCCCCTTTATAACCCTCTGAAGCTACAGGTGCGCCTGCGCAGATACTCTTTATTTCCATAATAATTCTCTTTTATATCCAAGCAATTTATGTTAGCGCATGGTTGACAAAGTCCGCCGACTTATCAAGTATATATGACAAATTATGAAATGAACATTTGTTTCAAACTGAAACGGACTGAAATGAATCCCTAATGGGAATATCTCGTTTTCATAAAAAGTCAAGTAAAGGGAATATAGCATCAGTGCAAAAGGTTGCCTGAACTGTCAACAATACGATCCAAATATGTAATTTTGAACAAAGCAAATATATTGAAACATTTCACTATTTAGAACGGCTTCGTGCTTTTTATTTCTTATAAGCTTTTATTTAACTTGCAAATTGCAATGTATGGATGGATGTAACTAATGTTTGTTCGGGTGGAATCTTGCAAGTCGAATTTCAACCACTTCCAAGGGTCGGATTGTTTTGATATTTAGTGTACATTAGTATATTGAAAGACAATGCAATTACAGTCACCAAAAAAGCTTGTATTAAAAATGAACTTTTTAACAAAAACTTATTTTATTAATTATTTTGCATCCAATTCGTGCTCACTTATGCTAGAACGCGTTGAAGTCTAATATTTGCTATAGTTTAAATCCCATTTATCCAAGATATATCACCTATTAGTATACTTGCTGTAACATGATATGATTATTTATCTGTAGAGAGAATTTTATAACTTTTCGTACTTAAATAGCGTGGGTTCTCTGAATAGAATAATTATTCTAATTTAAATCTCAGTATAGCATTCGATGTTCATAATTCTTGATTTTACAAGATAACATGAAATTTAAACGGGTTATCTTGATGTTTTGGTCAAGATAATAAAGTGTTGATTTATTACTGTAAAGGTACATTATGTGTCTTACTTTACTGCCATTATAAACTGTGTATTCAGGAGGAGATGTACATTTTCAGTGGTCAGTTACTCTTAGTAAAGGTATGGATATATATATATATAAGAGCGTTTTATTATAACGGTCTTATAATATTATATAGTCTTAATAAGTTAGCTTCTATGCCTAATATTTGTCTCTATATCAAATTGGCATTTCACAATACAACTAATTCAATTTGAGTTAGTCCAGCGTCATTCAGAGCTCTTCGAGCGAGCCCAACTCAGGTGATGAACCGATTTGGTAGTTACCCGCTAAAATCATTCTAAAGCTAATTTTGATTTACTTTTAAAATCGTTCTTTATCTATTGCCATTAAACATAATGCCATTCCAAAAAATAAATTATTCATTATATGCATCAAAACACAGATTAATAATTTGTATGTGCATTAACAACTTTATAGTTTATAATGTAATTTATCTAATTTATATAAGCATCAAATAAATGTAAACTGAGATTTTAATAGCAGCACTATTACAATAAACACGTTATTAATAACATAATAACTATCAACTTTCAAATGCACTTCTATTTTTATTAATGTTTATAATATTAAATTATATGTGATATGTTAATTATATTCTCTACAGCTCTCAAAAATTCCATGACCAAAAAAGGAAACTGAAATGTAGTAATAAAAATAAAAGACCTTCAAATTATTCCATGATACCCAGAATGCTAGGTTCTCTAGTCGAATAGACGTAAAATGAACAATCTAATTACTAAAGAATCTGTCATTATTATAACCTATTAAATATATTTTATGAATAAATTCAGGTATTATAAATATTTATAGATAAATTAAGTTGTCAGCTCATATATCAATTTAGAAAAAAACAGCTTACATTACTTGATTTTGTGTCAGATACATAAATATAGAAGAATTCTCTTTTTAATTTCAAGATAAAAAAAATACAATAATTACCTCATACATTAGTTTTTAGCTTCAGCCTTAGTTGCCAATGCTAAAAAAACCACCGCAAAATAAATTTGGCATTACAAAATTTAATATTCACATTTAATTTCAGAACTGATTGCATAAATGCTCATTAAATTATATTCGTGTTCCATTGTTTAATTGCAAGGTTATTCGTATTATTTCAATAAATGAGGTAATATATTATTTTTAACTGTTTCGTCTGCACTCTAGTCCAATTTGTATTGTCCGTAGTTTCCCACTTCAACTTATATTCGTGTCAAGTGCACCCTGGTAATTGGGCTAGTTAAGATGATGAATAGAAAATTAAGTTTTAATTTTATGTTGGGATTGAATTAAACAGTTGTTGCATTGTTCAATTAGTTTGTTTTAAACAAGGTCATCTTTTCTTGATTTCTTAACGAGTCTCTTGCTTGTTGATTTCAATGCATTTATTATCATATTAAGTAGAAGTAAATCCTTTAATTTGTTATATTTATATGCTTTTTGATTTCTAAAAACTTTGTTGTGAGCTTTCCTCAGGTTAAGCCAACGTACGGTGAATAGGCAAGTCTGTCGGTGCGCATTGTCTCATATTTCCCACAACGAAAATAAAAGTGAGAATACAATCTTTCCGCGGCGCATTAACGGTATCTCTATACACTACACTGAATCTAAATATTAAAACAACGTTACCAACATCCGGCCTTATCGAAGCTATGAAACAAATTGTATACAAAAACGCCTTTATTATTAATAGCTTAAGACATTTTATTGGATAAGTGAAATAATAGCTAAATAAACACAATCGCTAATAACGCATGATGGCTAACGTACGCCGCAGCCGCCATAACGCGGCGCGGAACGTTGCAATGAAATCATAACGCTCGGGCATTACGTAATTTGGCCAACAAAAGGCAAATATTCCGAGCCATTCCGCTAGTTTATGTCTGCGAGACGGGTATTAAGGTAAATTGTACGTACAATTGCGCGCACGGGCCACTCGTTAGCCGACATGCCGGCCTGACGTGACACTGCGCGCCCGAATGTCGCATTGTTTCAGTTTTATGCGTACCCGACCTTAGATTAAATGTTAACTAGAAGATTTATAGCGGCTTTGGAGAGGCTAGTTTAGTGGACTCTGTGTTCTTTCGTCGAAACGTTCAACTTTCATAAGAGGCCAATTTGTGGGAGCGCTTAATGTGGTGTCGTGCTCGGTCGTACATGCTCCGCCTTTTTATTGCTGCCCCTTAACTGTAAACAACACCCATTCTCGCTGGGATTGTCTCGGAATGCTATTTGTAGATGATGGTATTTTATCTTGGGAATGCGCGATATACTTATTTTTATTTGTTTTCGGAGAAAACGATGCGCTCGCTGATTAAGCAAAACAGGAACGACGTTCTAGCTGTTGAGACAGCTTCTCCATAGCATTCTAAGGTTGACTAAATTATTATCCGATACCGTAACATCCTATAGACCTTACTTTTACCAAACACCAAACATAAATCAACAACTTAATGATTAAGCACCAATCAATTTCATTTGCACAAATATGTCGTCTACAGAGATTGAATATAAGAATAATCTACTTTAAGTAATTAATAGAAGAAATGAAGAATTTTCTTTAGTAACAAGACATCCCTAAGCAATTAAAAATTACGCGTTCTCGAATGTGCGAGCTATTTATAATACAATTAAAATTGGTCGGATTCTTACACTCACCAATCTTCGCTTGGGCTTGATCAAGGGACGGTTTTGTCCGTTCATCTTGTAGTATAACCCGCACGCGTTGCAGAGGTAGTGGCCGGTGCCGTCGCGCCGCCACAGGGGCGTACTCGTCGCTCCGCAGTTCACGCACTCTCGACCCTCTGAACCATACATGAGTGAGTCAGATGGGGAAAAGTGTTGCGGTGTTGTGGGAAAATATTATCTTTAAGGGGTGGGGGAGTCCGTACCTGGTGTCCATTTAAATGAATCAATATGTTTTTTTAACTTTTCGAGTAGAGAATCAGGCTATGAAATTCTGTTTAATTTGGATGTATTTAATCACTTTCTGAGACATTCTTCATGGACTCTGTACATTCTACCATCAGAGGAAGGTAAGACAAGTTTCAAAATAAGTTATATAAAAAGATATGAACATAAAAATAAACTTATTTATAACCAAACCAATTTGAAATGCAAATTATTCACATAAAACCACCACAAAAATATAAAACAGAAAGCATTAAAGTTGCATGAAGTTTCATTAATATGTATTAGTTAGTAATAAAGCGGGATTTAATGTTTGGATTACCTGTCTCCTGGCAGGCTGGGGAAGACGAGAGAAAAATCACATTCAGAAACATTACAAATAGGATTTCACTAACTAACAAGCATGCGGTAACACATAAGTACACTTACACTTTTACATAAACGTACTACATCATCCTTAAACTATTTTCATATCTTAACATCGTAATTGCAATTACTACGAAAATAGTAAAATATTCAATTAGCCAGGGAAAGCGCGACGAGTGAAACTCGAGAGAAAAAATATCAAGATTTTTTAACACGCAAAGAAAAACCAAGAGAAAGTTACTGGCGTATTAACTCGACATGCAAAATGCCCTTCATTTATTTTATAAGTATATCCAAATAATTATAAAAATCTAGATAATTGTTGACTTGGTTTTAAGGCCTTAAAACTTAAAACAAAAATAAATTATTAAGGCATTACAAAATCATTTAAAAACTACAGCAACCAAAGTGTTGCTTATACATAAAAAAATGTTTGTTGCAAAAATGTTCCAGAGCGTCTAGCATGGGAAACAGAGCATAACCAGAGCTATAAAGTAAAGTATTACCTACATGCT
Source organism: Polyploca ridens (assembly GCA_951394255.1). Taxonomy (NCBI): domain Eukaryota; kingdom Metazoa; phylum Arthropoda; class Insecta; order Lepidoptera; family Drepanidae; genus Polyploca; species Polyploca ridens. The sequence goes on from OX596250.1 coordinate 5,601,982, forward strand.
AATTTTCACTATACGTATGACTGAAACAATTTTCAACGCAAGCCATCGCATCTCATCCATGAACTGTGTTGAATTGCAAATCTTTAACGTTACTTAAATTACCAAATACGCTACCTTTGATACTTATATTAACTAGTAAAGCATCAATCAGAAAATACGATTTAAATTTTACGCATGCGTTAGTCTAGGCATGCATTATAGAAATATTTCTGACCCTAGGATGAGCCGCCCTCCAGGGAAATTCGTATTATAAAGAACAAGTGAAGCAATTTCACCAAGTGCGTTGCATGGTTAGTAAGAGGATGTGTTCACATATGGGGTGCGCGTGCGCCGCCCACAATCTCTCTCTAAACTCGATTACACGATCGATGATTTACCGAGATCGAATTTAGAAGCTCATCTCGTTACACCTTCGCATCCTCTCTTTAAATACAATCAATATAAAAGAGATAACAACGATCTTAACTGTGGGAAATTTATTACGAACGTGTATCTCACAGTATTTATAGGAAACTGGTTCATTAAGTCACAGATTATATTTATCGGATATGTATCAATTGATTATCTACAACATAATAATATGTATCTAGATCTGATTATCCAAGTCCCCAGATAGACGACGCGGTCGCGTTGTGCTGAATAAGTAATGCGCCAGGATAGTCGTAATATGAAAGGTGAAAGTGGTCAAATATCCAATAGAACAAAAAATAATAATAAAGTTAAACGAACCGAGAATGTTTTACGAGCTTTAGGCAGTGCGGCCATTCATCTTTTTTATGTAAAACCAGATCAAACCCGGCAATTAAATCGCCCGGACCTTATCGAAAACTTATTGCGATCGGAGCGACGACTCACTTTTTGGTCTAACCCTTTATATTTTTTGTTGCATCGATAAAACCTGTAATTTGTTCCGTAGTTTGTAATAAATAAACACCAATAACGATTATTAAGAAAAAATAACAGGATATTACACATGCCGCGGACGTTTTATGATAGTGTCTCTAGCATTTGAGACTGATTCAGTTCAATAGTAACGTCTCTATTGGTAAAAACGTTTGTGAAAGTCGGCAGAGCCGCGGGCGGCGGCGTTTACAAGATTTACAGCCGATCGCCTCTCATACCTACGTCGATATTACACGTATTATTAAAGAGAACACTGTTTCTGATTAATTACTGTACGTTTTAATTGTTCAATCCGGTTCAGTCGTAGCGATAACTGTGGTTTAATATGTTCACAGCCCGCGCCAGTTATTTCTTCATTTCCCCTGTGACATTCCGACTATCTGCCGACTATTTCACTGTCGGACGTGATTTTGACTCTAAATAAAGATATATTTTACTACCACAAGTAACGGTAAGTCCAGAGAGTGTGCCTATCCTGAACGACTGCAAGAGGTTTGAAGTTTGAGCGAAAAATTCCAGCGTTTGTACCAAATTAGAATGCGGCTCGGTCTTTATTGCCCGGAGTGACGTGCGGTCGTGACGCAGCGGCGCTACGTGACCGCGATAAAAGATTTTCATCTGCCATATTTACGTAGCCGAGTGGGCGGTTTTTATTTTTCGAGAGTCTCCAGGTACTTGGGGTTCATCGAGAACTGGCAAAGTTTTCACACGGGTCCGCCGCTACTACATCCGAGCCTTTAGCTGAGTGTGCAAACTCACACGCGTCGACTGATGTTGACCTCTCAGAACTAGAGATGCGTTTGACAAGAGTCCGTTCTGTCGCTCCTGCCTGATTGATGAATAGTGCTGAATAAAAACGTTAGCACGGTCACGTATCACGCTAATGTACGCGGGGTAATGTAATTTAAATGAAGGACTAATTCGCTCCCGTGTACCGTGACGCGCTCTCTCGGCGCATCGGCCCATCAACACGTAACGGTGAGGCTATTTTGCATACAAACCATTAAATTATTGCTCAAAACTAATTCTTTGTTGCGCCACAGAGGCTGTGATTACGCTTTAATTATATGCCTGTATGCAAATAGAAAAATTTAATGGGCGCCGATGGTCTCGCGGGTTTTCTTTTTATTGAGCATTGTGTAGTATGAACGTCGAATGTAACGAGTCATTGACTTTCATATTATAGTTATGAATATTTTGGTTTGCAATCGAAATAAAAATTGATGTAACTGGCAATGGTCTGAAGGAATGAAGCCATTTTTCACGGAGCTTGCACCGACACCGACCAATGCTGCGCGCGGTCGGCCGGACGGGCGTATTTGCATTCGTTATTAGCATACTGAGAGATAATTACGTGTGACGAGCGATGCAATGCCGCTCAGTTGCAACCAGCACTGAGCCCGATGTAATTATTTGCAATATACCGGTCATGTGATGATGTGCTCAATACACAACTAATAAGCGCCTCTCTAACGGTCACGGCAACTATGTTTTTTTTCTATTTGCCAATTGGTCCAGTAAACAGTTTGGAATTATATCAATTTCTTTTTTTTTTATTATATGGGAATTAATCACTTAGTTCTGCGGATGTCCAACGTAAAATGCTAATTTCGCCTGATGCAATTGTATCTCACAATGTAAACCGGCAGACCGTGACGAATTTAACATACCTAACTACACCTTGTTTAAGTATATACGTGCTACAAAAATATGCAATTATTTAGTTGCTTATTTAAAACAATTCAGACTACCTAGATTTCGTTGCAGATCAAACATATTAATCATTTTGTAACATTTATTACTGTTGTAGCAATTTAGTAATGTGTCTGTTAATATTACACAGCAGGTACATCGTAACAAAAAAATAGTTGGCTTTAGCAAAAATAATAACATATTAAGAGAGCCGTCCGGACTTCATTCCTGTGATCCGGCGGTCCGTGGCGCGGGCGCACGTACCACCGCGCTAATTGGTTGCGCAACGCTCGCAACACACACGTTGCTGCAACGCGACGTGACACCATCTAACCGACACACCATTCCAATATCGACTTTATCAACAATTTAATAAGAACTACAGAACCGCATGGCAAGTTGACATAACATTTGAATTATTACAACAAAATCATTGAATAATTTGAATACCATTTAAGCGAGCGCGTATTGTTTTAGAAAGTGTTGAATGGAGCTTTAAGAAATACGCTGCATAATAAATAGGCTGCATAATAACAGGTAACTATTGTAACTGACCGTTTATTATTTCAATTGCCCTTTCCATGACATTCTTCGGGTAGAATGTTCGTCACGATTTTTGGTGTGTTATTCTATTGGGGCTTAAAGAATAGTGGTGCTCTTGGTTCTAATATGTTCCACAATCAACATAATAGAACAGAAACGCCAGGAGGCGCGAGTGGCCGAGGTCAAGCGATCGGCACAGGCAACAATGGAATGGTCCACATCCGGCCAACACGCATTATCATAATACTGCTTCCACCAAGGAACTGCCACCTATACCACCCGACATAGCAATACTATGGTTCGCGTAGGTATATGCATACCTCATTGTTATTGTGCGACTTATTTTAATATTCATCTTCTATAATAGAACCAACGTAACGTGGTTCATAATTTCATTCATATCATTCATAGTTAGTGGAATTTTTTGACACTTCAAATATGAAACTGAATCCAACACCTAGCTAGAAGACTATGTTTTATTTCATTCGACTATTTTTCAAGCTTGGAGTTTTTGTGACTTCTTTTATTTTGTTAAAGTTGCATTCCACTATGCCATTAGATACATAAAACACTTTACTTTTAATAAAAATAAAACCCAAACGAGTATCAAATTAAATGATTTAACTGGACGTGATAATACTTTATTATGCAAGCGAGATATATCAGTAGTAAACTACGAATTATATAAATGGGCTAATAGTCAATTTCCAATTAAGACCAACACACGTATATACTACAATGTTATACTCCATGTTTTTTACAACAATTAACCAGAACGTGTACAAGGGAACAAAAACTAGTTAACGACGCGTAACAATGTGTAAATTGGAAATACACTTCAGTCTACACGAGTTGAATCTTTGCACCTACTATTTGAACTTGAGATGCACAACTTTTTTATTTTGCCAATTTATATTGCAAACTAAATTTGGCTCACTTTGTTCATTAATAGATTTCTTGGAAAAGAAGTCATTGTCCAAGCTCTTTGCTTTCAATCTAGATTCATAGAAAGATAGATCCAGCTTTTAACTACGATTGCTTAGCAACTGTCCAAACATTAGATTGACAATTTTTTTCACGCATTCAGCTAGTCCCATATTAAAAGTAGTTTGGATCAATGATGACTTTCAGCCCTGAAAGTTTAGCTGATCATTAAAAAACCAACTTGTCATCAGCCTACAGACGGCAACTGCTGGACATAGGCTAAAGCGAAAGGAAATTTTCTAGAGATATATTTATCAGAACAGGTGAATCGGCGTAAAATGGAGCTCTACAACTTTCATAACTCTACAACCTTTAAATAAAAGTCAAATAGAAGTTAGAACAAAATTGTGAAAAATACAGAGTGTCAAATGCATTGACAAACGAATGCTCTTTAAGTTAACGACTCAATCCATTGCAATTAAAGTGGCAAGCACATTTTTTCAATACAAGTCTAATTATCTCACGAGAAATCCATTATCACAATCTTGATGAGCCGCTGCTCGTGAGATTAGAGCCATCCATTTACTTAGTGTCGATTCACACTACCGAGCCGGTCTTGCATCACTTCGCTCTCACTTAGCTCGGATGCTATTCCACCATTTCTCTAGATTTGATTTAAATTATCGGTAATTAGGGTAACCGCCTAGTGGTATTACAACTCGAGCGTTTTCCGTGCTTCGGAAGGTACGTAAAGCCGTTGGTCCTGGTTATCACTTAGTTGTCTATATGTATAGTTAAGCATAATTGGAGGCCTCCTAGGCGGCCTACCTGCACCGATAAGCAGTGGACATGCGTGGTGGAGTATTTGCCCATTCCCTTTCATTTCTCTTTCCTCGTTTGTGAAAGGAGGTCTGTGCTCAGCGGTGGGACATTAAAGAAGATGATCGGTAATACCTATTTCGAATGCAATGAGCTTGAGCTTTCGGTAAAGGAAAATATCGCGAGGAAACCATAGAATGGTGGTAAAGTACTTGGAAGAGCCCACCAGACTGGTTACCATGCTCAAATCTAGGTATATCCAAGCTTATATCGGTTTTCTGGCAGCTGCAATTGAGAGCCACGATGGAATGCCTCCAATATGGCGAAGAGGGCGATGGTTGCCACGCACGTCATACTTGTGAACAGGTGCTGCTTGTGGGGGCTGCTCTGCTTAAGTTTATTAGTTATTTATTAAACATTTTTTTCTTTTTTTTACTGTTTATAGGCCTGTGTTTGACCGCAATCTCACTATGGTAAGTGATGATGCGGCCGAAGGTGGTAAGCACACAAAGCCTAGAAGGGACTGGCTCTCAAGTGCAGCTATCGGAACACACCGAAAGGTGCTTGGCGACAGATTTTTAACTTGAGGGTGGTAGCCAGCCAGGCGAGTACTACCCTACCACCGTGCTATGGTTTCCTCACGATGTTTTCCTTCACTGAAAGCTCAAGCCCATTGTAGGATTCGAACCCGGGACCTTCGTCTCGGTATCCGACGTCACTACCACTGAGCTATCATCGCCTTAAAATATTGATCGAGTGTACTTTTTGCCGCTAAGAAGAATGTAAATGTTATGTAATTAATCTAAGCTTGATTTGAAAAGAGTAATTGCTGAGTTTATTGCCGGCTCTTCTCAGCAAATGAACCGGTAATAGAGTCAGACTATTCATAAGTGCCTGCGAAGGTTTATTTGATTAAATCTTGAAAAATTTTGAACTCTTTGAATGAAGTCAGAATATGCATGTGTCTGTTATATTCATCTCACAATTTTTTATGTGGGATGTAAGGATACCAACTATGGGCAGTGTGAACCGACTCAACCCTAAAGCTTCACATAATATTGAACAAACAAAATCGCAACGTTTTATATTAACAGTCATCCTATATAATTCATTTCATTCATTATTCTAATAGACAATCACGTACCGCCATGTTGGTTCCCGTCCATTGTCAAAGTTTAACAAGTATGAGAGACACAATTATATATAAAATATAATGTGGTGTTAATACAATTAAAGTTGAGTAATTCTCTGATTTTTTTATTGTCTGCATGACGTATACTGTTGATATTACTTGATATGTTTTAGTGTGAACACTTGCATTCAATTTGCAATGTAACGTGCTTGCTGTAATTGTGGAGGTCACGTCCAACAATGAACCTGTTACTTGCATTTTATTTCTAATGAAATTACCTGAATATTAACCTACTTTTATTTCATATATCGTAATCTGTTCTTGAATTTTACTTAATATATTATATTTAATTTCGGTTTATATTAAAACCTTAATGTAAATCCAACTACATGTAATTTTTATTCTGATAATTATAATGAATTGCTTAATTTACTTACCTTAAATTGTGTTCAAGTAAGACATAAATAATTATGATGGTTCATACGACATACTTTATAATTTATATAAAAACTTAGATAAGAATTTAATCTCTTCACAATTAAGTGGTGAGATAAATACGTAATAAATTAGTGAGTTCACATTCAAATCGAAATGTAGCAAGGTAATACGGTTACTCGTGACTAATTTAGAAAACTGTTTCGGAAATTAATAGAAATCTGCTTAGTAGCGTTTGTTTAATTACCAACGGAGTTAAAACAATAGCGAGTCGCAATTAAGTAATGAGAAACGTCTAGTTTGTTTGGTCAACATCAGAGGAGGCCGCGTGAGTTCACATGTACAGGTTTAACAATGAAGAGTTACGCCGGCGCAGCTCCTAGCAATGACTAAGCTATTGAGAAATAACGTCTGGAACCTACCTACTTTCTGAAATGTAATTAATTAGATTATATTACGATGAAAAATCTACCTATTTTTGATCCAGTAAGTTTAAATAATTTTTCAATTAAAACCACAGTATTTTTCGCGCCTATCGATATTCAGTGTAGAAAGAGGTGAGCTGTAAAAAGCCAAAGATTTATTAGTAATATTAAATCCCTCCACCGAATTCAGCAGTTAGTAGGAGACAAGCGTTAGTAGTAACACCGATAAGTTCCAAAGCGTTCCCCGATACCGTGTTACAGATACAGATAGAAAACGTGTGCCGCCACAACCCCTGTGCAAGATACCACGCTTATCCGACCACATCACAATCCCAATATCGTTCGACAATGCCATTTCGTAACACCAAATGAAATATTAATCTTGGCACGTTTATCGAATTAATAAATCGCAATTGTCGATGAGACAATCTGCATTGAGATTCTAATTACGCGGAGAGTATCGTGGCAGCCATTTTGTAAAGCCTTCGATTAACAAGCCTTGAACGGCTCTCTGGATATTTGATTTATTTAAAGATTAGATAGCGCAAATACTGCGAGTGAAAGCTATATTAACTACTGAAATTTAACAAGAACTGTCAACTGAATATTTTAGTGAAGTTATATAACAATATGATAGGTGTATGTGATCGGATGAGCGGCGAGCGAGCGATGTCATGTGAGTGTATCGAGTGCTTCGCAGCAAGAGCGGTGCAATGAGAGGCAGTCCCCGTGGACTCACCGGCGCTAGTTCGCGTCTTGTTTGGTCGCGGCTTATTCTGCTGCTGCGACCCACTATAACCCTTCCCCTGGTAGTTGTAGTAGTCGCCACCGGCGGCGTTGTACTGTGCGTTGTATTCCCCGGAGGGCTGGCTCGACTCCTGAGGGCACGAGTCTGGCTGCGCACCTTCTCGCTGCTTGGAGGGCGGTGCACCCATCATAGGTTTCACGTCGCCGCAGAGTGGCAGCTCCTGCTGCTGCTGCATGAACGCGACGCTCATGGCCGTGGCGTGCGCGACGGCCGCCTGGTAGTCCTGTTGTCCTAATGCCGCCGCTGCTACGGAGTCCGGCGTCGAGTCTTTCGGCGGCGTCGGAGGAAACGAGAATAAAGGATGGGGGTGATGGTGCTGCGCCGGGGAGAGGGGCTTGTCCGCAGGCGCGGCGTCCTGCTGGAAGCCGCTTCCCCACGCGCCGCCGCCCAGAGCCTTGGAGTCCAGCCATGGATGCAGGGGCGTGTGGAAGTGCGGTCGACAGACTTGCCCGCTGCCGCCGCTTAACGTTCGACCTGCACATACAGAAATACATCTTAAGTACATATAAGCAAAATATAACATGAATTCCGTTGGGCTCCTAATGTTTACGTGCGTTTAAGTGATCATTGTCATGTTTGACAGAGATCCACGGATAGCAACTACTTTAAAGTCCGAAACATCAAAACTTGTTGTCATTAAGATACAATTTGAAGGCGTTTTGTTACCCCGCCCGCGCTAGCCTAAATTAATATCATTAGTATCTAACAACTGGTCTTTCACACGACATCTTCATCCTCATTCATCGTAATTGTGGTCATGAATATTCTGGGCTCTAATGGGTATTTGATAAACAAATAATGGACGTACAACTGTGCTCGGGTTTCGATGGTTGCCTCCGCGAACAAAAGGCCTTACTTTTCCGAAATGTTTTAAAAGCGCCGTGTCACAACACGGAGCAATTAAAATAGTAGGCCAACTGGAAATTTCATTAATTATGTACACAATAGTAGTGTAAGTTTTGATGATACTCGATGATGATATGTTTGCATACGTGGTTTATACATGTTTTGATTACTATTCCCATTAAATTAATCTTTTTATTTTCATAATATTTTCCCGTATTCCAAAATCAATAACATATTGTTGTTTCAGGTAGATTAAAAGTGCTAAGGCTTAGCGCACCCCCTTTTTAATTCACATATATTCAACAATTTTATTATTACTTATAAGAGTGAAAGCAAACATATGTAGGAATATATTTGATAGTGAAGGGTGTTCGTATTAATGATATCTGTGTTGTGAACTGGTACGGGATTGGTTGATTTCAGTTGGGGGCACATCCCTTCACGCAAGTGCCCGTTGTTAGCGGCAGGGCACTGAATTGCTGGCGCATCCCCGTGGAGCGCCGCGGGTACTTAATATATGGTTACTTACAATCAACTTACCAAACCTTTATTTAATACCTACTCTAGCCCTTTGATAAAAATTACAATGTAAACTGTGCTATTCTGGTTGGTTGTTCGAACTGAGAAAGTAACTGATGGTTACGAAAAGTGAGATTTAGTAAAGAACTTTCTTTTATCTCGTATCTACTTGCTTGGTAATAAATAAGCATACATAAGTACCTACTATAAGTAGGTAACCGCGATATGATAAAACAGAAAAACAAATGAATGCATACACCCTTGAACTTCTAAAACAAAAGGCGATCAATATTGGTAGCCAATGACATCGTAGAGCGTCATTGAAAATATTCGTCACAAACAATGCAGTAGAACATTGTATACTTACAAGTACATGTACCCGGTACAAAAGCCCGCATCGTGTCGATCCAGGTGTCGATCGCAGTTCGAGATTATCAACGATCCTTATCACAAGGGCACCCGTACATTGCGGCCTAGTCACGGCTAGACTGGGTGGGGGAATGAACTTTGCGGACAGTGAATGTCGAAAGTAATTAATTAGTCAAATCTGATAAAGATTCTGAGATATAGAACCTAACCTTGGAAATCTATTGTTCCGATTGTTAGAATTACCACCGTTTGAACTCTTTATTATTAGATTCATACCGTAATAATGCAATATCGTAACAGTTTTACCAATGAGTTAAATCGAGGAGATAATATCAGGAATGTCGTTTCGGATACGAGTGAATCGAGCATCGATCGTTAGGGTCATTACAGTGAACAACACGGAATAAAACAATAATCAATCCGTACCGGCGTCACATTAGGCCCAGTACACACAACAACAGTTTTGACAGCGCCTGCGACAACCGGGAGCCACCCCTCGCGCGTTAGCCCGCGTTCACAATAGCTTCAGCGATGGCGGACCGATAACGTGCGTATGAATAATTCCTGTTATCGCACCATCTCGCCACATGCCCTACCTGCCCCCTACCACGATTTTCCAAAACGCCAATTTCAATACGACAACGCCATCCGTACCTTCTCGTTTAAAACGGTAATTCTCTCCATTGACTGTAGCGTAGTACCGGCCGCCCACCGGCGCTTTTTATTCATTAAAGGGCTGCAAGTTTCGGTCATTGTACTAGATACGCCGTTTGTATGCCACTAAGCTTGATTGTTAGGGGATTTCGTGTTTTACAAGCACCGGGGCTAATAGAAAACAAAAACTAAGCGTACTTTCATAAATACGACGGAAATTGAATTAGGATTCTCTGTTATCTCTAAATCTTGTGGGAATAGCGAAGTAAATGAGTTATGAAAAGCGAATTCTATCTCAATGCGGGGTAGATTTAACCAAACATGCACACATAATAAAATTTTCGAATGGTATGTACTAAATCAAATCATAAACCAATCATGGCTAAGTCCCGCAGGTTCTCACAGCCGGCGCGGAAACAAAACACCGGAATTGAACCCCAACCTATGCCCCCATGTGTCCCACTACCCCGGCCTCCCCGGCGGCAGATGCAGCGCCAAGATCTTATCATCACGGCGCGCCACAGGGTTGCAAGTGTTGTTAAAATTGACGATACACCCATCTTGTTTATTTTCTCTAACGGCTTTTTTTACCAACCCTTCTAATAGATTTTTGCACTGTGGATGCTGGTACCAGGTGAAGTTTTTTCCAAATTTTGTTGATGATAAAATCTAATGTAATACATTGTTATACCACCACTTGCAGGTATCGCTCGATAAATATTTCTCATACAGAAAGTGAAAAAACTCAATTGAAATAAGATGGCATAAAATCCATGGGGATCAATTTTATTTGATTACTCAAACAAATATCTGGAATATGTTGTTCACTGAATAAAATCTGTATAGATTTACATTGATAGAGATGTTATAGGTGACATGATTTTATTGTACCTAGTTGTCATATTATGAAAACAGTTCGAATCGAATACAATTTTAATAAGAATCACGTATTGTGAATACACGTTTCAAATTATTCATTGACTCCATTTATCCGCCCCTAACTTAACCTAACATCCACAAAAGCATTGAGGCGTGGTTACAACGACAGTGAGCTCCCTCCTTTTTTATATTCCTTAGCTCGCGGCGAAAATTGCCCCTTTTAGTTTAAACTGCCTCGTAACTGGTGCATATGTACGTAATAAACTCTAATATGTGCATGTCGTACACAGCGTGACGTCTTCCGGTGACAGTATATTCTTGATCCCCCAATTTGAGTTACGTACACTGTTATTTTATATTCTGCTGTGGAGTTTTAGTGGTATCAGAAGGTACAACAGGAAAGCATAATCGAGGCACCGAGGCATCGTGAGAACTTTCCTGGGTCCGCGTCAAGGTCACGCGGGCAGCGTCGTCCAGTCTGCCGCAGTTTATTTGCACGCCGTGACATCAGCCGCATCCGCATGCGATGTGCGTACCCGCGCGTGTGTACGAACCTTTACAACCGCCAATACGCATGCCATCTTATCCCTTCCACTAGTAGTCTTTAGACTTGTTATCCTATGTAACCGCGGTATAGATCATTACGTGTTCAATCATAGGTGGCCCCGTAACCTTTATACACGCCGTCATAAGGGCCACGTTCCCTCGGCAAGCGTCCTCTGTGAAATGTCCGACGTGTTAGCGAATGATAAATGTAGGCGTCGGTATCGCGTATCGGATCTCGCCGTTCGCACGCCGAATTAATTTTAATTTATTGATCGTCGTATCGACGAAGAGTATTTTAGGTGCCTACTAACGCCGCAACGCTACTTTGCTTTTAATGTATTTATTTACAACATTGCCTTTATCCCGTGTCAAATATTGTTTAACAAGGCCAGTAAAGATTATTTTTGTGTCGCCCTTACAACTACAAATAAAAACTTTAAATAAGTTGCACGATGTATATTTATAATTTCTGTTTCAGAATAATAATTTGTGGAAATAATGCAATTTAAAATGACTTTTATTGCTTCAGTTTACGACCTGCGCTACAGAACAGGAGCCTCTGTACGGTGGTTAACTTTATAATTGCCTGTTAAAATATCAAATCGTTTACAACGAATGTCCATCAAAGTTCGCGGCCACACCGTGACGGTCAGACGGAAAATATATACTCGCTAATTAGGTGAATTTCCCGCTCATTTATCAAATGTACCTATGCAAATCTTATAATAGTAATTTTTAAATCAAATATATACAACCTTTATTTTACCTCTTTCATAGTAAACACTAACAACATCTTGGAAATTGGAATTTTTTTGTTACCAAAACTACTCGCCTCTCCCCATTTTTACCACCCGTTTATTGAACACGATATGTACATTTTAAATTTCAAGTTCAAATAATTCGATTACGTTTTCGCAATCTACTCCGCACCAAAAACGTCAACGAACTCTTAAAAGAAAATTCTTGGACTACCGACGAAAGTGAACGAATGCGACCGCACCGTTTTTAATAAACACCGAACGCCGTGTGTGTCTTGTCCTACCTATTTACTTCTAATTCTTTTTAGTGTTGTACAATACAAAAATATTTTACGATGTAAACGAGCGCGTTACGAATGGTAAATGAAGCTCGCGGGCGGTCACACTACAGTCACACTACAAGTTACCTCCTGATTGGATTATAATGCTTTTATATTACAATTCTTATTATTACGGATGGGTGCTACCGAGTGGCGTGTGACAGGCCACGTCGGGAATAACAACTAGTGTCGAACGAGGACGGAAAAGCTGTCTAGTTGAACGGGAGCTGTTGCGGGCTGCGATCGATTTGCATCGACGTTAATATCCGAACTGACTCTACGTTAATTAAAAGTATGGGAAAACTTATTTAATAGATGCAAATAGCTACAAAATTGAATGCTGTCTAATTTTCTATCTAAATATACTAATTAATGTATAAGGATTTCATGTATACTAGCTTTGAGATAATTGGACTGTTTTACAAAAAACTTATACCGACTTCAAAGTAGACTAAGAATTAATCAAATCCTGACTAAATCTGATGACAATGGGACCAAACGGGAAGTGTATCCTTTCAATAAATGACGGAGTTATGAGGTAACAAACATTTTAAAAAAATACAATCGAATTGAGAACCTCCGCCTTTTTTTTGGAGTCGGTTAAAAAGTGATTAAAATTCATAACTACTTAATCATAATTAACAATTTTTTATAGTAATATTTACCAGCTATAAAACAACAAAAATGTCGTCGTGTCCAAAAACGATAGTTACATCATAAGCATAAGTGGTTACTTTAATTTGATATGTATGTTGTGGATCGACGGGAGCTGTTAAGCTCACTCGGATTAAGGTATAGTAGGGTAAGCCGTACAGTTACTGGCTACTTCTATTTCTAGATTTTTTTATCTTTTATCGTCAAATCGTAAGACAAGTAACTGGTCACTTGAAACCAAACAATTGAAAGGTATTTTACATTTTTTATATCTATGAATAAATCAGACAAACATACGGCCCGTATGGTGGTAAGAAGTTAACGCAGCCTATATAGACGCTTGCAACAGCAGAGGTATCTCCCACGCGTCACCGAGCCTTCCTCCCCTAAACCTCTTGCGAATATTCTGTAAGGTCTTCTGTATTTTTTCCAGTCGAGCAGCTCTTTGAGCCAAAAAACGCTATGCTCTACCTCTGTTACTACTACTACTCTTTGTTATTTCTACTTCTCTTTTTCTTTCATATTTAAGTATCATGAAACAAAGTGGCATGGTTAAAGTTTTCAGATTATTCATAATGCTTGCAAGCATCTTTTTTTTAAATTCAATTATAGATGTATAGTGGCCAGTCTACAGCATAGTCCCCCTACATTCGACTAGTTTAGCTTGGCCGGGTCGTCGTGGGTGTCTCAGTGATTTATAACGTGACATCACATCGGTTATGGACTTTCAATAATACTATGTCTCTTGTATTCTGTATCTAATTAATAAAATCAAATGTATCGTTATTTAGATTATAATGAATTGTCTTAGGTGTATCTTTAACCTGACCGTTTTTTTAGTCATACTTCTGATCATAAGGCTCTCAAGTGCAAGTGCAGATGATGGTAACCAGCCAACCAGGTAAAGTACCCTACCTATGTGTACCCAATATTTTTTTAATACGACGTAGTCAATAAACAAGCGTACGGCACGTCTGATGGTAAACGGTTACCGCAGCCATAATCATGGGCGCTTGCAGCACACGGGGTATCTATCACTCACGCATCACCGAACCTTCCCCCCTCCCCAATGAGCTCTGGCAACCTTACACACACACAACACATGTTATTTGGCTGCGGTATTCTGTAAGTGCGGTGTTCTGTGGATGATTTCCTCTAGATGAGAGCTTATGCCAAGCTAGTAACGACAAAAACCGATATCAATCTACGTGCAGTGCGACCACCGAGACAATGCTTTTCTGACCTATTAATATTGGGCTATTCTCGGCTCATCCTATTGCGATGGGTCTTTCACAGGAAGGTTCAGTATTTTCTTAGGCATAGCAGTGAAAGGCGCATTCTGTGATTTGACCAATATTAACAGGTGTCAGAAACGCATTCTCTCGGTGGCCGCACTGAACACATCTATGACAATATATTTTAATCAAGCTCATATTGGCATGTTTATGTTTTTTAAACAATCCGCATTCATGACCAACCTCTCGAATCAATGATTCGTCAAGGTTATACAAGACTGCACTGCACCAAAGCTTTGTTTACGTAGCGTCCTATTTATAGATTAAATCACTAGAACCTTATCCACGAGTATCTATGATTAGAGTATTTATATCTATGCATTACTATTACCGCTTTTGAAGTGGGTAAATAGATAACTAAATCTGATATGATTAAATTACAGTTTTCAGGATATAGCAAAATCACTATAGAATTTTGAGAATGTTTCAATAATTACTTGAAGGGAAGTCTAAGATCATATCTGACTATTAGGTACCTATACTACATTCGCTTAATGATTTGCAAATCTCTCAACTTTGTAACCATAGTAACATAGGTTTACTTGCCTCCACACTGGAAAACTGAATTATAGAACAAGGATTTATATAGAGCTGACTATCATAAAAATTAGTTTGGTATGTAAGGAGATGATACTACAATTTCTTGTGTTACAACGAAACCGTGTAAGGAATTTGTTTGCATACAGGCCATAATGTAATTTCAAGCGCATGCGCTCTGCATACGCAATGCGGCTGCCTCGTTGGAACCCGGGGTGGGTAAGTTACATTGTATTTTTATTTTATTTTCTTACGAACCCATCACTTCTCATTAAGTGGCGTTTGGAGAATAACTTAACATCGCTAATGTCCGGACACGAATTTTATTGTTATTGCGTTTTAATAAATTTCATTGTTTGAAAAGCTTGTCAATGGACCTCTCCATACATTTCCGAGTACCGAGGAAGGAAGTATCATCCTTGTATTTGTTTATTGATAGAAATTTCGGGTGTTTATTGAATGTGAATAGATAAATTGGTATCATTTCATTTGATCTAATAGATTTTTAGGGCAGGACGTCAGAGTCATACATAAAACATAAATATTGCCCACACACGTTATGATAATTCGAATGGGTAACAAATATAATATTGAGACAATCAATTCATGTTAGTAGACTGCCAATTTGTTTAAAAGTAGACAACAGTCTAGTTCCAAAACAGGAACAATCAAAAAAGACACTGTATGGTATACACTTTTTAACTTAGATAAGTTTTTAATGGACGAGTTAATCCGAGATGACGCAATCACTAATATTAACAATTAAATACTTGTTCTACGTTCTTGTTACCGAGATAGGTAAGTAGTTAAAGAACCAGTTGTGAGTGTGACCGCAGCCCCCGGTCGGATATGTCACGGTACACTTGTGATCCACGAGATCAAACGCGCCGGCTCTTTGCTATGCCGGCTGCGTACCAGCAATCGCACAGCCTGCCTCCAGTTTCCAGTACGTTTCACTTGACAGCTCGGTATTTGGATACTTATGATGCTGTGGAGGCTGTATATTGGGTATCATCACTATAATTAGACATAAGTATAAAGCACTGTGTTGAACTCGCGTGAAGAGGTTTCTGTACAAACTTAATATTGTTGAATAACATGTCTTCCCATAAATTCTAAGTGCAAATGTAAGCTTGTATGCACTTCTTATAGGTTTTCCTGTAATCTATAAGTAAAGAACTATTTTTCTTTCATCTTAAACTCAATAGTTTCGGAGAAAAGTTTGGCGGGCAATTATTTATATACGATATAGCGTTTGGGTTAGAGAAATTCATCTGCGTACCAAATTTCAACATAATAATAGGTGCCCTACTAGGGCCTAAATTGAATAAATGGCTTTGACTTTGATCGGTCCAGCAGATTCAAACTAAAGCGACTGCAACGGATGGACAGAACGACAGACACACGAGTGATCCTATAAGGGTTCCTTTTTCCTTTTGTAGGTATGGGACCCTAAAAATATGGGTGGGGACAATATCACCATGGTGCTGAAGCTGGTAAGTACACAAAACCTAGAAGAGTACTGCCGGGCTATCACGTATCTTTGGTGGTAATCGTAACGAACACCATTAATGATTTCATCCAATAACGCGGTACGACCAAGACCATTGGTGTAGCCTGATTGGATGACATTCATAAAAAGTGTTCGTCATAATTACCACTAAAAATACGCGGTAGAGCCCCTGGCTGTCAAATCCAGCTGCTAGAACAATCTGGTTTGGCGATCTTGAATATGGTAGCCATTACCGCCATCACCTCCGTGCTTTAGTTTCCTCATGATGTTTTCCTTCAATGAAAGCTAAAGCTCGTTGTTAGCTCACGAGCTACATCACAGCATCTGAGCTATTATCGTGTTAAAGTTACTTATAGTAATGTAATTTTGTTCATATTTGTATCTATGACTAATAATTGCTACTGGTGCTTATATGTATAAGTTCTTATCAAAATAATTCTATCCGTTAATTTAATACCAAAAATCACAACAGATAGTGATGTGATATGTCTTTATATCACCATATAAATACGAAATATTATCTTGGTAAAGATTTATCATATTCTTTCTCGATTTGAAGTATAGCGATAAAATTTATTGTTTGTTTTTTTTTTTCTTATTTTGTCGTCTTTCATTTTGTCTATAAAAATAGACTCTACAACCTCTAAGTTTTTTAAATAAAATACATACTCATTTCCATGATAAAACCTTCGTAGAACCTATTTTACGTCATATAATACGTTTATCAAAATGATCACTATCTTCCCACATGATAAACGGACTTTGTTATCAATTTTGCTACACAATTATTAATATATAAGTTGAAAACTGAATGTTCCATCACATGTCATTGATTATTGCAACTGCTTAGTAACGCTAGAAAAAACAAATAGTTAAACAACCGTTGAGGAAATAAAACGAACGCTACTCATCCATGAACACGGTAATTAATAAGTTAGCAACAGACAAGTATAGTTTGGAACGAGTCAGTAAAGTAATAAATAAGACACGACATGAGCACAAGAGTCGTCACAATCATTACTACGATTAATAACCGTAGGTTGGTCACGATCCGTCATCGAACGTGATATAAGAAGCACCACAGCTTCCCTTGAAAACTTCGCGGCCAGTAAATTGTTTTACAAGCAACGATTTATTGGGTTATAGGAATAGTTGTTGCGAAATTACAAGTTGGTTAACGTCGCGTCGGCCGGGGTCTCTCTGACCCCGCAATCTTGACAATGGCCGGGCGAGAGACCGAGTGTTCCTGTAATAATGCCTATAATGACGGCGCCGGCCGGCAGCCTGCTTACATAACCGCTCGTGACTTGCGCATTACGGTATCGAGAGAAAAATACGACTGCACTACACACAGGGCTGGACCCAACCGGGCTAGACCGGACCGGTGACAATATGGAATCCCTATTAATATACTCCTGGCTACGGGCGATTTATTTTTACATTAAATTGCAATTACCTCGAAGAAAATTACCGCACTTTAACGTGCTTAAAGCCTTGAACATTAATTATAAAATAAATAGATGACCTTTACTTTTAATAGATGTTATTTAGTTTTAAAAGGAAAATGAACGATATACATATTAAGAGGAAAAGAAAGAGAAGAAAGAAAGAGAGTAAAATTAATAAAAAGGAAAATAAACTGAGGTGTAAAAAATTAATTCCACACGCGATCGCAATTCTTTGATCAGTGAAAGGAAAACCTATAAAAGTAATAAATAACTTCTGTACTTCTTCGGTTTATTATCGGCATTATTTTTTGTAGGTGTATAAAGTTTTTGTGGTGCAGAGTAATGGTTCAGGATCCATGTGGTAGTCAACAGCGGCTATGCTTATGAGGATTTCGGTTTTAAGTCCGTCCCTGTACGCAGTTTTGTAACTCGTTCATGGATCGTCAACAACTTATAACTTAATCCCTGTAGATAAGCTACGGCTAGCGACCTTTAGGCCATTACTTGACAATGGAGCTCTCATTAACGCTCAACATGATACTAAATATTTTAATAGGTTTTTCCGTTATTTTATTAAACTATATTTAGGTCGATGTACATCTTTTGATAGGATCAACGGGGATAGCTGTACAAATTATTACATTGTTTTTTGTGCATGACTCTTATAACTCACACTGGCACAGTCGCGCTGATTCAAGCAATTTTCATATCTCACAGAAGACCTTAGGATTCAATTTGGTAAATCTACCTTCTGAGTCAGTTTCTTACCAACTTATCTCCGTAGAACCTTTAGTTAAACTTTAAAATACAGACAAAGATGTTAATTATTATCGAAGGCAACACGACAACTTTATGGGCAATGTTGAAATGTAATGTAATAAATCAAAGTGTTACATTATTACTTACTTAGTGGATATTTTAATCAGTATTATTGCGTCGCCCGGATGACAGATCGCAGTGATCTTGGCCCGGTGCTGGGTGATCAATAGATACCTTTGATACGTAACACAGGACAGTCACGAATAGCGATACACGGCAAATTGTGTACAATTGTATGTAATGTACAATAGGTATGTTATGTTTTGACGGGCCAGTCGGCATGGTTGGTTCAGATTCAATTTGTCAGACCGCAGGTCGTGGGTTCGATTCCCACCCAAGACATGCATTTGTGTGCATGAACATGTCTGTATGTTCTGTTCTGAGTCTAGATGTAATTATGTATTTACAATTACAAACAAAAAGTAGTTTATGTAGTAAGTATACAAGCTCTGCTTAGTTTGGGATCAGATAGTTTGGGTCGTGTGTAAAAAAAAATTACATTCTCTCTCACTATATTTGGAATTCATCGCATTTTTTTTACCATTGTGGATATTTTGTGTAGTTTTTTATTTATTTTTTTTGTATTCCTTATACCAACCACTATGGTGGCAAACAAGCATACGGCCCGCCTGATGGTAAGCAGTTACGCTTGCAACACCAGGGGTATCACTCGCGCGTTGCCGACCCTTGTTGAGTTGAGTTGCGCGTTGAGTGAGTGATGCCTCGTGTTTTGCAAACATCCATATGGCTAGGGTAACCGCTTACCATCAGGTGGACTGAACGCCTATTTATCAACTTCGTTATACTAACCTTTTTATTCATTTAAAACTTATGATCACTGTGATAAAACCATTGGTTAGAAAATATTGGCAATAAAAAAAAAATATACGCGTCGACTTATAAAGCTCCTCCGTTTTTTCGTCGGTTAATACACATTTATTTGCTTATAAAATCTTCATAGTGAATCTAAGATGAACACAATACCTCCGACCTCACATTCATAGAGTTATTACAAAAACAAATTGCAAATTCATGTTTGGAATCGAAACAACTTTTCTAACCGGCATCATAATACCCGGAATGCACCTGCAACCAGCCAGGTTATACTTGATGACGGTAATTTAGTTCGAGTCTGCGCACACCCACAAACTTCATCTACTTATTATCCTCAGATAGGAGGCATTGTTGCCGGATGGATCCTCACGGGTGCATTATGGCATTCTGGGGTCAATGGTTCTGATCTAGATTGCTGCGGGAGTTTTAACATTGTTGATATTAGAATACTAGGTATGTAAAATATACTTTATAGAAGTTTGTGTTTGATCCTTTTTTGGTACATGTTAAAAAAAGAACAAGTCACCTAACTAGCTTTCTTTAGTATAGTTATATTAAGAGTGAGGTATTTTAGAACGTGAAGCTGAAGTTGAAGGATAGAAAGAAAAACACATACATAAGAAGTATAACAAATGTAACAGACGCCGTCGAACTAGCAAGCAGATTGAAATGGCGTTGGGCGGGACACACAGCAAGGTTTCAAGATAATACGCGAAACACCCGCGCGGCCGTCCTAGGCTGCGCTGGAGTGACGATATTTACCGAGTAGCCGGATCAGCTTGGGCTCGCCAAGCAAAAGACAGGGAGCATTGGAAAAGGTTGGAGGAGGCCTATGTCCAGAGATGGGCAACCCAATAAATATTTCTTGAAATAAATTTATATAAAGTTCAAAAATTATAATTTAATTATCAATATATAATATACATGTTGAATAGAATTAGTTATTGTATTGTTAAATGAAATTAATTGTAATATTGGGAAATAAAGGCTTTATTATTATTATTTTAGAACGTGAATCAGTTCAAGTCAAGTTATGAGTCGAAAATAAAACAATTGAATTTAGAACCTGCACCGATGATATTAGAAGGATATTAGTTTTTTTTTCGATGGACACGATCTATTAATTAAAAATTATACGGCCAACTACCATTTGTTTATTATGGACCATAATATCTTGGGATAATTTTAAATAATTTGTTTGTAAACTTGTGCTAAAAAATAAAGCATTTACGAATTATTTGTAGCTCTAAAGTACGTTTAAAAAACCCAAGCTTAATAGATTTCCTATTAAACATTACTAAGTATAGGAGAATTTATTAAAAAAAAACACAGAAAGATCATTTATGCAAGTCTAGTTAAATACCCATTAATTTTTATTATAATTTGCTCTATTTGAATATTAGCCCTCGATTGCAAGAAACTGGAGGCAAGCGACCGTGGAATCAACTCGTGTTACTGCCAAAGATTAAAATGAAATAACTACAGATATGTCATATAAAAGTTTCTGAAAATTAAATATCTCAATAGAGTTTCATTGATTTTTTTCATTCATTTCCACGCATATCAATGTTTCTATTTACATTACATATATTTACATTATAATATTTTCTTATAACCTAAATAAAAGCTTGTTTTTTATGTCTAATACAATATCAAAACGAATTAGGAACTGAAATTGTATAAAATATCTATTAAATTTAACCTATAATCTTTGTTGTAACATTCAATAGTAGTCAGATAAAATCGGTTAATATTACGTCGTCTATCCGATGCGATACCTATCTCATTACAAAAATAACAAAGAAATACAAATGCCACACTTTCCCTGAACAAAGAGGTGTCCATTCTTCAAGTGGTGTGCTGTAATGAGTCTATGTCGCTGGCCGCTGGCTGGTAGCCGTAGAACAGTGGGGCATAAATCATGGCGGCCCAGGAAATCATTCATCCTCAATAATGTGCTGCGAAAATAGGCTTCCATTCGGAACGGAGCGACGCTCACGCCCCCTGGCCTAAATGTTTTGTAAAGTTGAAAAAATACGATAATGAAAATATAAATCTGTAGTTGCTGGCAATTTATTTAACAGCAGTTTTAACGTCAGCACACCACGCTACAAATGGCTTATTTGTTGGATGTTGCGGACCAGTTTGCGGTTATTGAGGCGTAAACCACGGGGCTTGTTCTTAACTTTGATTTAAACTAAAACTATGCAAACATCAAATTTAAAATCTGTTCTTAGTAGAATACAATTGTTTTTATATTGCTTTAAACATAAAATGCGTAATCACGATGATATTTATCTCGGTATAGCTAAATAAAACTGGTATTATTATTACAAGCAAAAATAAGTTATAATAATAATTACTATAACAGAGTATCGATATTAAAACAATGAATATGAATCGTGAATCAATAATTAATTTTTAGTTATAGTGGTTGCATTGTTAACAAGTTATTTAGTCGGACGCACGATCGCCATTAGTTGGATATTCGAGCCTAATCAATTAAAAACTGTACCGGGCATAGTTCATTGGCCGTTCCCATGACATTTTTGTCATAACTTCTGCTTAAGATATAGGCTGCAGCCATTTCTAGGGACGTCTCTAACCGCATATCGATGTATGACAAATCGTGACAAAACCACCGACTCATCCGCGCAACATTATATTATTCAATTTTTTAATAAACCTCTTAACAATTATGTGCTTTATTTCAATAGAGATAAGAGTTATATGCTCTAGTTATGGAATGTCAAAGTTATGTTTGCGGTTGGATACACGGAATGATGTGGCTCTACCGCATGCCTGCGTACTGCTGCCTTCATCCATCAAGCTCCGAGCGCATCACCTTCAGCGTGGCAATCGACCGGAAACAAGACCCTAACCAACCTCTAAATTGGACAAAGGCAAGCTTAAAAAAAACAACTAAATATAAATAATTAGGTGGCACAAAGATTGAGCATCGTTAACCTTTTCAATTGTAAAAAATAACTTTATAACTTTGGATCGTATAATTTTTTAGTCAATTTCCATATATGAAAATGTAACATTTACTGTTCATAAATATTTATACCAATTTATTGTTATTTTATAATCAGACATTCTACTATACACAATGCCTATCTGTGTTTATTCTAATTCTAGATAGATATCAATTGATTGCCCAATCAAATTTTTGTTTTATTAAAATAAATTTGCAACTGTTAAATAGTGTTATTCCAACCCACTTTGATCTTATTAAAAGTGTTTACATTTATTTATCGCTTCATTTGCGTTAAACAACTAAGTATTCATTAAAATGCAATAAACAGTAGAATCTAATTAGGTAAAAAGCTAAACAAATGATGAATCACTCATACATATTTATATTTTACTTATAAATACCGATAAATTATTTGTTAGAATGGTTGAAAAAAAAGCATTTGTAAATTTATTTGAAGCGCTAACAGTAGCGCAAACAAATACTTATAAAATAAATATTTAACCTAAAATTTTTTGCCTGAGGAATTTATATCAAAAACGATGCTTCCGAACAAGTCACAAAAGCAATTATTATTCATTATTATGCAAACGATGGGGAACATTATTTTTTCTTCTTACACGTGCAGTTCCATATCTTTTATCCTTGTCGCACGCTGACGATCGCCAGATTTTAATATCAAATATCAATATTTGGATGCAATCAATCAAAGTTAATCACGCGAAAGATATAAAAGTAAAATGAATACATTAACTTCTTTAGTGAACGGCGTCGGGTGCAGTGGACCGAACTCTGCCGTAGAGTTTTTTCATGGGGCCTAATAATGACCGATTAGAAAAAAAAACATGCTGGGAACTGTGTACACGATGTATTAAATACATTGTCATGACGTAAGCAAGTTTGAATATGAATTAGCTAGGATTTAAATTAGAAGGGGCCGAGGGTAAACATTCGGGCCTGTATTTCTCAATCTGAGGTGCACTGCGCTCTAATATTATTTTATTATGAATAAAAAAAATGTGTAACCAGTTTATTTCAATTTTAAGCTGTATAAATAATGTTGTATTAGTTGAAATAAGTAAGCATATCAGTTGAAAGTTTATGTCAGTAATTATAACCCCTAATTTTAAATATACCAATAGCGATACCTTCTGAAAGAAATAAAAATGCAATACAAAACTTTGCTTTGGGCTCAATGTGTTTCTTTTAAGTCCAATTTAGTTCACGATGTAGGTAAGTAGTAAGATAATTAAATAAAAAAACATAGGTATATGTTATTAAAATTGCAAATGAATTTATGATATTTATATTTTTCACTTATAAACATTATTATTTTGATAATGTTTAAAAGTGAGATACTTTTGTTGACACTAGCATGTGCATTATACATATATAATAGTATGGGCATATAAGGACGAGGAAATTAATAGTTGTTTAACTACTGAGCTTATTGCTTCTCTTTGAAAATCTATTTAAAAAGACAGTAAAATAAAAAAATATGTTTTCAAAGAGGGGTTAAAACTATACATTTTGAGAAACTATGACCCCAGCCCGTCTAAACAAAGAACGTTGGTTAATTTAAAAAGTTAACTAATTAGGTCAACCGGTCCCGTGTTCGGAGGCAACAGCGATCGATGTGGAGGGCTAACTTACAGAAGAACGTCGATAAAACTAAACGCCCGTTGTTTTGTTGGCTACGAGTTGTTTGTTGTCGAAGTACAATCGATACTTCTAATTGTAATCGATCCAACGAACGCTGCTTCTACAGAAGGCTTTTGTAGACTTTTGTTTACATTATAATTACTTTTAATTTGTGTCAATTCAAATAGTATTTCTAATTTTAAAAAGGTAATTGTTAAGTAAAACGCAATTCTTAATCTACATATATTTACACAAAGTAATATATTTTCCATAAAAAAGCTATTCAAAAGATATACACAACCTTTTTTCCATACATTTATGATCTCCAGCACAACAAATATGTCTCCCAAATTAATTTTATATAAAATTCAATATGAATTTTTCCAACTCTATAAGGACAGGGGGATTCCAACCTGTTCAAAACCACGGCTCAATGGAACCATACAGTTACGATTGTGCATCTTTTTGTTCCATATATACGCTTCTTTAATGTGGCCGCCCTGTTAAATGTATTGTGACGGGCTTATAAACGCCCGCTCTAATGAATAACGGAACAATTTGACTTAATTAATCGTGAAGTGCTTCTGACTTAGACTGACTTTCGATTTTCGATGCACTTATGGCTGATTCCTATAATTTGCGAACCATTATCGGTTAAAATTAAGACATATCTTTACTAATAATGAAGCAAAAGACCTCAAAGCTTTGCTACTTCCATTTAGAAGTAGCTATCACAGTTAAAATTAGCTTACGAAATGATCTATATGCCCAGTTTGGCAATGAAAAACCTAAGGTACCATTGGTAAGTAAAACGATTCGTTTTTGTTTATAGAAATCGGGCATCTGTCAAACTGATCCCACCAAAAACATTTCTATGTAAAATGTTGCCGCCAAGACATATGGCTCGTACTGTCAAAAGGTTATCAGATCTCATGTAGAGCCAAGCTTATAACTCTACATGCACTTACTCTACAAGCCCTAACTTCACAAACTCTACACCTTAGCCAATATATGTGGCTTGACCGTCACATGGGAGTAAGGTGAAAAATGTATTCACCGTTCATAACTTTTTTGTTATTCAATAGTTTATTAGATTAGTAGTACCCTATGAGTTTTGATGATCATCAGTGAGTCAGTGACGAAATCGGGGTTTTTTAGATATCAATAAAATCTAAAGTATAAGAGCTATGTTATTGAAACTTAATGTGTTTAATACGTTCACTATTGACATCATATTCTGAGAATTTTGTTTATCTGGTATAATCCAAACCCAAGTTATGAGGGTTCAAAAAAACGACGAAGCGCTTCGAGAAAAGGTAGGTAGTGCCCTTTCGCTTCGCTAGGCTGTCTTGGCGGGGGGCACTTCCGTGCCCCCAGATTGGCGCCTAGATTCACTTTGATTGATGGATTTTTCTCAGCATTTTCGCTAAATATTAGTTTCTATTTTATGTAGGGACAGTAGTATTGACGTGTGAATATCCTAACTTATTATGAGCATCACTGAATCTTAACGACACTGTATATTCAACTCAAATTCAAACAATCTTGTAGCGTAAATGAATTGAAAACATCATTATCTCATGAGGAAAATCGAGTTATCTACCTACGTAGCACTTCATACGGTACATACACAACAAGATTTGGGCGTAATGTCGTGTGCAAAAGTGAGTTTCGTCTGGAAAGTTAAGTGGCAATATTCCATTTCCGCGCGAACGCACCGAATGCGGCGCAGTAGCCGTGCCCGCCGCGTCGCGTCCCGCCGGAACACGTACCGTTCACAACATAACTGCTATGCTACGTTTATATGAAATGGTACATGAATTTTAGGACAATTTATCAGTACTATAATTTGTAAGATTTTCTTTGTTGGTTGGTATTGTTTAGCTCTGTTTGTTTGTTCTCTAAAACAAAAGAAATCTTATTTAAAAATACACGGTAAACGTTTCATGTATTAAATGTATTATTTAACAATTAATAGAGATGTTAGACTTTAATGTATCCCTAATGTTAGAGAACAGTCACTAGATTCCTTAAACAAATATTGTTAACTCTAGATAACACTTGTACCCCCGACAGTACCGAGTTAATAGGAAAAGTTTAAGCATTCGTCCGTATTGTTGAGACAATTTATACTGCACATGTTTTCCAAACTTTATTTGATTTCGGTACTTTACAAATTAAGATTACGGTAGGTATTTCTTGCTAGAGTCGACTTTAAAGAATAAAATTGTCACAACGAAGTTACATTAAAATTTAATACCTCCAAAGTAAATATTTAATGTGTATAATTATGAACTGCGTGGTTGCACATGGGTTCGGTTGCAAACTACATAGGGGAAATAATGAACGGTTGATGGCAACATTATTTTGTGGCATGATTACCGGCGAGGTGGTGTGCGTCTGGGAGGAGATGTCGCCGCGTGCGCGGGCGCTGGCCCCGCCCCCCGCTCCGCTAATTGCGCCAATCTGCGGGGCGCGCCGCACGCACACATGCGTACACCAATGACAAACGTTGCATTCAGCATACACGCATACATTTAAAAATTTAAATATATTAGTGGCTGAAGATTTAAGTTGTTGAATATTATAGGATTATCCAAGCAAGTTTTCATTATAAAATACGAACAAAAGTTCTCGACTTTTTTAATATCCTAACGGGTCCTAATTAACATTTTATCTTTTATTGTGGAAAATACTATTAAAAAGGAGTTATAAGTAGGTACAAGGTTAGGGACCAGCATACCCATTTTTCCTGAAATAATTAATTACCTACCAAAGTAACAGTTAGGTTCACTTAGGTATTTGTCAATATTTGAGCGGGTGCTATACAAGTCACATACCTACAACCTACGCAAAAGTGAAAAGAAAATAATACGACCAAGAGTGGAATTAGCAAAACAAACGCTTAGTCAGTTTAATAGGTGTGCGTAGTGATGAGCCAGACAGACGGACGGTGCAGACAGTGACTCGTTACTGCTACGTTCATTTATTTTACCCACAGAACACGGTAATTGAAAAAATCTCATTTTCTCCCGTCTAGTGATGTAAACTTGCGGTAAAGGTGTAATAAAAAAGGCAAATGAATGTCTGGCTTAATCCCTGGTAGTCTTGTAGCTACCTTTTTATAGCAATACCTTAGCTTTACATAGCCACAATGTAGTTAAAGTTACCTAGAAATAAAACCTACGTTTATGTCTTTCTGTATACCTACTAGCATATACCTAGTACCTAACTGGTAGGTATGTTGTCTTTATATTATTGGATGGCTCCATTCTCAAAATAACTTTAAAGCTATCCTCACAAAAGTAGTTTCGGGGTTTCGTAGCATATTTCGTAGCACTTTTTCGTAGTAATTCCTTTTAATGGAATTGAAAGATTGAAATTTATTATTAGGTTAATTTTCATTTAATTCAATTCTTAAAAGATGTTACTATAAGGTATTTATCGATACATTATAGATAGTAAAATGTATTAGTATATATTATATAAAAGTTTTACAAAATATATGGGAGACTTTTTTTCAATGCGAAATATTTATTCAAATCATGGTTTATACACGGAATTCTGATATAGCTAATATAACATCAATCGTGTAGCTAATTCAAAGTCATGTAAGTACCTACCAACATGGTTTTGATAAAAAACACGTGTTTACAATTCAATCTATTCAAATTGGTAACGAATTACAATGCATAATGCGTTTTATATTTAAATTCTTAGGTATATATTATGTTACAAGTGTTTAAATATGGAATAAAAATATATATTTGAGCGTTGCCAATACTTATATTATAATTAGGTATAGGTGTTTACTGTAGCGGGAAGATAGATGCTCTGGAGATGTGGTGCTGGATGAAGATGCTCGGGATATCGTGGACAGAGTTTCAGACCAACGTGTCCATACTCCAGGAGCTAGGCATCACGCAGCGTTTGTCGGCCGTAGTACAGTCGTGCATACTGCAGTACTTTGGGCATGTTTCTAGACGGGATAACGACTCCATAGAACGGCTGGTCATACAGGGAAAAGTGGAGGGGACCAGATCGCGCGGCAGGTCAACTATGCGCTGGTTTGACCAAGTAAAATCTGCAGTGGGAAACCGCGTATCTGACTGCACTAGACAGTCTGCCAACAGAGAGATGTCGGAAAATCGTGCGGAGAGCAGTGTCCGCCTCTATCACCGATGTGGACGCCTCAACGAGATCACGACCGCTCTGCCAAGAGAGAAACGACAGAGAAGAAGATTTACTGTAGCTAGATAATATTTTACTGACTGAATTTTAGAAGTAATTTAAATTCCAATATTGTTATTTTAAATTACTTCACCGCTTTTTCTTGTCATGTAATGAACAAAACCTCTTATTAATTGGGATAAGTAATGGTGGCAACCCTAGTTTTAATTACCATCGATGAATTCTTACTTAGAAAGTATTTGTTAATACTTTTTTATGTGTAATCTAAACACCTTTAGACATACCTATAGATATATATTGTCTTCCTCAATTCAGGCCAATTACCTCCATATATATACGTATGTGCTCGCCACTCAATAATTTAAAACCGTATCATAACAATTACCTACGAAGTTTTTATCCACTCGATCGATATCAATATGAGCTCTATATTAAGAGGATTAAAATCGAGTTTTATTCGTGTAAAGCTCCGATGTTTGTCATTGCTCAGGAGGTGTGAAATTGGCGATGAGTAGCCGATACAGGACGTTGGATTGAATAATACGGTTGTTTTGTTTGTTTTACTTGTGTTTGAATGCTCAAACTTACTCAAGCGTTCATACAACCACAAGCTAAGCTCGATTAATTCTATATTTGAAAATGGAATGTATGGTTGGAAGATGCAATTCAATACAGTTAAAAACTTTTATACAGGTCGTTGTTTTGGTCAGCGACGAGCGACTCAGGGTCGATAATACAAATGATACTGGTGCTAAAAAAATACTTTATTTTTTTTTAATAATAAAAATAAAAAAAAAAAATTTTTGAAAATCATGTAATAAGCTAAAGTGTAGACATAATACTCAACGGGAGTACGAGGGAGTAAAGGGGTGGGGCGATGGCGGCTTGCGCCTAGCTCTAGTCTGTGCACGTGCCTAGTAACCATTCTTTGCGGTAATTTTATTTCAAATTGAATAAGGTATTTCTCAACATATTTACAGAATTTAATGGAATTAAGTCCATTTTTGAGGAATATATATTTTGTACCACCGCTCCTGGGTCGCTTGTCGCCGACCAAAATAATACCCTGTATAATCACTGTTTGTCCTCCGCGGTTTATACTGCGTTCCCGGAATAAAAGTTCGTATACCATAGACTATCTGGTAACAAACAGACATACAGACACTTTCGCTACAGGTCTCTGATGATTTTTATACCCATGAAAGGTATAAAGGTCTTAGAATGGCGTATTACATGTCTAGCTAGATAGAAGCCCAATTTTGTTTGAGATTGTATCATATAATCTATACAATATTGTAAAATAATCGTCTGATTGGTCAATAAAAGAATATTTCGAACGCCCATTAAAAAAATGGATTAGTTCGAAGTGTAAAACATAAATCAAGTGTAACTTAAACTGTGAATCATAAAACTTTCATCCATTAGGTAGGTATAATTCCTATAGGTGTAATATTACAGAAGTTAAAGCGAATAAAAACAATAAAAACGTGAATCTTCACCGAAGTAAAATAAATAATTTCCTCATCGTCATCAATCGCGTCACTGAGCTATAAATTATTGTGCGCGCGTCAAATCGGAGGTCCCATATCGCATTACAGGGCGCACCCGTCACCATGGTAACCGAACTGTCATTAAAAAAAAGTTTAATTGGCTCTCACAAGCCCGACAAATTCCTACGAAGTTTGTTTTAAACTAATGTTGTGAATAAAATAATGCCTTAATAAGGACAGAATTTTACATTGAAGCACCAACATAAAACAAGTTTATGCATTTAATAAATAAAATATATATTATTATTGTAGTTGGTCAGCGCATACGCAATAAGGACTGCAATAAAATTCCTGAGCAAAGTGAAAACGATCTGCGTTGTCATCGTAGCAAGTTTATGTTCCTCTCAGTACGCTTTAAAGTATTTTTTTTTATAAAATGATGCGGTGTCTCGCCCGCTAAAGTACAGAAACCATGTAAGAAACACCTATTTACATGAAGATTTAAATAAAATGCTAACAGCTTACGTTATTTTCAATAAAACATTCGTTTAATAATATTAAATATAGTTATCTGTTGTCGAGAATCAATGTTTCGCGTAATTTTATATGTAAGTAACCTAATCGAAACGCCGCCGTGTGTCGACCGACGAGTTTACCAAATTCAGATATAATCAGAGCTATAAGAAGCCGCTCCAAGGCCAGCACTAACACGATAAACAGAGCTTTACAAAGCCCAAAAACCGTAGTACTGGCCCTCGCGGGGACACCCATAAACTACGCCACATAACTGCTGTGAATGCGACCAAATCAATTCCCAGTTCCGATTCCGAGAAGTGACACAGTTTCTTGAGTGTCACATCACTACCGACGGGCCGCTAAATAAATTCTAATCGTTCCCATATTGGCCACATGCCAATCTAGCCCCTAAGCACTGCGCTATAGATGAACTTTTGTACCCGCTCCGAACTGTAGTTAAAATATAAAGAAGAGCCACCTGTCTCCACGAAAAACTTTATAGCCGCCATAAAATTTAAACCTCAAAAGAAAAAACAAAAGTATGGAGTCACTTTTTTTCCTTAACGACCGAGGCCCATTTTAGATCGTGTTTACCTAAGCTGTCACCTTACAGAATGGCGATTTTGACTGGTCGGGTCCGTTGAATTAATTGTGGCGTTTTAGAGAGATATCGTCTGATGTGCGATAACGTCGCACAAACGAGCTGCCTACCGTCCGTGGGGCAATTTGCTTAATTCTGACAGTTTCGGGCGCGGAATTAGATCTCCTCCCGATGTTCTTAATTGTTATGGTATCCAGTTCTGGGACCTTCCGTTGAAAAATTCACCCGATACTAAAGTTGTTTGACAATAATATTAAATAAAACTCACCGTGCGATCCGACTGCGGCCGAGTAAGGGGCGTGCATTTGTTGATGGTAGTAGCGGGCGCGGCTGTGGTGGCCGCCTTCCAGGGGTGAATGGAAGTATCCGTCTCCATTCGCCTCTGAATTGGCGTCGCCGGCGGCCGGGCTGCCGTTGACGCGGCTGTCGTACCACCGCTGCTGCAGCGTGCTCGACCCCGCGCCCGCGCCGCCGCCCTCTCCGCTCATGTCCATGACCGCCGCACCGACCTCACACACCATGCATCGCTTTTATACGCACGCACTATAAGTCCACACCCCTATCTGCATTTCAAACAGTCTATCGATGTTGAGAACGCGTCAGCCCGATCACAATGCGAGTGTAATCGAGCTCAGTCTTAGCATCGTTGCAGTCACGTGTGAAGCGGCCTCACGTCGTTGTTTTTACAACCGATGCACACCACAGTTCATATTGCACGTATCTGAAATGGAATGAAAGTGTTAACAACTTAATTATTTCGACAACGTTATCGGCGAAAAAATTGGGTTCGGCCAATAAAAATATTAAATCTCCTATATAGGTCCTCCTAATCAAGATACTCATCTAAAATATGAAAATTATAGTTTGTTCATATTTAAGCTTCCACACAAGAAACTAGCCTCAAAATTTATTAAATGGTACCATAATGACATCGTACCTACTAAAGTAAGTAAAGATAATTTAATTTTGACCTACAAGCATAAACTTTTTGAAATGAGGTATTTAAGTCACAGACAACATGAAAAATAAATCCCCGTTAAGCATTAAAATGTCACACATACCTACCACACGGCTTATCACAATTTGCGCAACATCAAAGAAATTAATAACAAATATATATAAATAAAAACTACACCGTGCGCCGGTGTTTTGTCAAAAAACGGATAATCAATTAAGATAATAGTGGTGCGCTATCAAAGACGTCGGTGATATCGATACGCTCCCAATTTGATTAACTGATACGGTGCGAACAACACTCGATACCGCCGCGATAAGCGATAACCGCGCATTAAGCGTTGTTAGCCAACCGAGCCGTGATTTTTATTACCACTAAACTCGCTAAAGATATCTGTACTTTATATCTAACTGTCGTAGCAACATTTATGAATACCACGATGACTGCATTACCCAAATCTGCGCCAGCTTTCAAAACTTTACATGGACTTGCTAATACAATAGTTGCTAGAAGGCAGGATTGGCTTATTATCATGAAATTCATCTCGATATTTACAAAAAGTTTAATTTGTAATATGACTTTCTACATCAAATCCAACATGGATGACCAAAAATCAAAATAGGTGGAAGCTGTGTTATAGTGGTTATAGTAAGATAGTAGTTTTTAGGATTTCCGTACCCAAAGGGTGCCAACGGGACTCTATTACTAAGCTTCCCGTCCGTCCGTCCGTCTGTCTCTCAGTGGGCTGTATCTCATGAACTGTAATAGGTAGACAATTGAAATTTTCACAGAATGTGTATTTCTATTGCACAAAGCAACAAATAATACAAGAAACTTTACGGAACCCTTTGTGTGCGAGTCCGCACTCGCACTTGACTTTTTTTTTTAATTGGTACTTCTACGAATAATTTATACGACACAGAAAAAGGTAAGTTTGTACTAAAACCTTCGGGAAATCGATTTTCGTTACACTCACAAAAAAGTTATATGGAACTTGGGAATACCCAAAAAAATGGCTTCAAAATACGTAATGCGAGTAACACGAGTAATTAATATATTTTCGCTGTAATTATTTATTATTTAGATTAGATACGTCAGATATTCCAATCAATTCCAAGCGATAATATCGATTAGTAACGTTATCGATATCAGCGGACATCATTAGGGATTTATTGAATAGGCACTTAGGATTTTTATTTGGCCAATAATATTTATTTTATCTTTTATGTAATGAAAAAAAAAGCTTTATCTAAATACTCTAGCTTTTCACACCGTATTCAATAATTATACAAACATAATATAAGAATATTTTTTTTATTTATTAACGAGCGAATTATTTATAAATTCTTCAAATTGTGTTCAATTGTAGCATTTTAAAAATATCATTATTAATGTTTTAGGCCTATTTTTAAACCTATTTATTCGCAATTTCTTTCCTGGTACCATGTCTAACATAATAGAGTCGGTTAAGTAAATCTAAGGAAAGACCGTAATGCATTAGAATTTAAATACTGTTCATAAATATTTTAATGAGATATAATACAACTGCATACTATTTTCTCATTTAGCAACTACTGTGCAGCTGTTTTAGCGCTACTATAGCTCTGTTAGAGTTACAATCAGACAACAAGTTATTGCCAACGTAAGCAATAATGCTACCCTTAGTCAAATAACTTAAAAAAGCATCTATAAATTAGTTAACGCCAAGGTTAAAATAGATTTGAAGATTACAAAACAATAAAAATAGAAAATTTATTTTTGCCATTGAAAAATACATTAGATTAACGCCGAATTGCATTAACCTGGGTTATAATTTCAACCATTTAATCCGAAGTAAGATAACCGAACCCAGCTGGGTTAAAATGGCGGGGAATGATATCATTGGGTTAAATTATTAAAAATTTAACCCAGATGGACGCGAGTAAGTATAATATAAGAAAAATAAGAAAATTCTTAGCTATTGACATTTCGCTTGACGAAGCGTTATGGATGTCATTGAGTTTTATGTTAAATATTAATATCAGGATAGTTCAATCGCCACGCGTTGCCTTATCATGTGATGATAAAATCTCAGATCTCTTGCAGTTTTCATCTGCTATCCCGGCTTTGATAAGTGTAAGAGTATTTTACGAAAACATAAAGCAAAGTAATAAATATCATATGTTACATGATTTGTATTCATGTGATGAACTAGGTGTGTCGCTGTAAAATAAGGATATAATCAAGTTCTCACAAGCTTACGCTAGTATAATTAAGGTAGTTAAAAATAATACGCAGATTTTTAAACATTAAATAATCAATATCAGCCTATAATGTCCCAATGAGCACAGGCTAATTTTCAAAAATTAAGAAACAAGGAATAGGCGGATACTCTACCACGCATGCCCACTGCGGATCGGTGGAGGCAGGCTAGTGGTCAACCTACTGTTGGAGCTTTCCAACAGTAGGTTGCTGCCTAGGAAGCCTCCAACTAGCTTAACGACTATCACAATTTAAATGATAACCGGGACGATGCAAA
Organism: Polyploca ridens; assembly: GCA_951394255.1. Classification (NCBI taxonomy): domain Eukaryota; kingdom Metazoa; phylum Arthropoda; class Insecta; order Lepidoptera; family Drepanidae; genus Polyploca; species Polyploca ridens. The sequence continues at coordinate 5,636,543 of OX596250.1, forward strand.
AAATAAATAACACATCTATATAAACAATAGTTTTATTATTCATAATCAGTTCCAAATTGCCTTTATTTGTATTGTTTTCTACAGAAGAGTTCCTGTACCTACCTCATATTTATTTCCTTTTAACATATTTATAGTATTTTACCCACGACGGAACTGAGACAATATTTAAGTTTAGTTTAAAAGGTGTGTGTTTTCTTGTTTGTATTTTACGATTTTCCGAATTTGAATCGATTTGATGATTTTGATGTTTAAAATTAACCTTAATTTAAACATTTTGAAACCACAGTCTATTTATATTTTTGGTTATTTAACATTTTAATAATAATTTTAAAGTTATAAGCCAACACTTAAATATACACAGGAATTTCTCGGCAAATACACCATTAACTAGGTATTCTACTACATAGAGACATATTAAAAAGGTCGGTAGAATTCATCGCAAAATAAAGAAAAATATAGAGTTGAAACATTTTAGAGTATTATGTCTTTACAAAACTTTTTAACGTTCCTTATGAGTTCATGACCGAAAGAGTAACAATGGCTATTATTTTGATACCATATAATAAGTAGGTAAATATGAGAAGGCATTAATAACTCTCTATAAAAAGAGAAAATACATTTTTCGTCGTGAAAAAATGATGTTGGCTGTTGCAAAGTTTTGCAGTTAAAATACTTTTGAACTTAATATATTAAATACTTCAAATAACTACAAAACGACTGATCAATACTTGCACATTACTAGATATAATATTTAGTAACTTTATTTTGTTCTAATATATTATATGACTGAAAAACTCATAAATAACAAAATATTTCTAAATAAAAAATCCCTTACCCAATGCTGATAAGATGAAATCTGCAGCAAAGAAGATAATTTATACTTTACATTAAACTATAACAAATGATATATAACAACCGACGGGCCCGCTATCTGACCATCGACTGAAAAAAGGATTTACTGATAAAAAAAAGAAATCACACATTTTATCGCAAATTACGTCGATTTTGTATGATTTCCTCGTAATGCCGAGAGATATGGACAGATAAGTGCCGGTGGCTTCGCAAGAAATATCTTCATTTTGACTAATTCACATTTTTCAAGGATTTATTTGAATATTGAAGGTGATTGCGGAAATTTATCTGCATAAGTGTTTGCAAATTGACTACTTAATTCACTACAAATGATAAAAGACAATCTATGTAGTTCCAAATTATTTTAACGTGTAATGTAAAGGACTATTTTCTATATAGAACTTTATTTACTTGCCTTTTATATAAGGGCATTGATCCCATACATAAAAGGCAAATAATTGTACCAATGAAGCCATCATTGGTACAATTATATTTATTAAAAGAATATCAAATGCTATTTACAAAAGTACATGTGGTTATTTTTGTTGTTAGAATATAATTAATAATTATGCCAATGATTTATAGAATCAGATGTAAATTCAATTAAACCCTTTATTTCATACACTCAAAGACCTAACTGTATTAAAGCTAATTTTCCCATTAGCTAAAGTGTGAGAAAATAAGTAATATTACTTTTTACAAAGTAGCCATTTAAATCCACATATCTTTATTTGTTCAAACCGCATAAACTGGTCCCAATTGATCCATGGCACAAACGGGAGTGATCGATGCGCCTGCTCAGCGATATAACTAATCTATAGGTATAGGCCTATCGGGCCCGATCACGATCGCATGATCTGCGTGTACGCAGTAGCAAACAGCTATAAATCATTGATGATTGCTTATGGGCAGCATTGGAATGTATCTATTGTCATTTTACATACGTCTTCACTATTTAAATATATTTGAAGCTTCGAATGTTAGTTTGACTAGGTACGTATTATCCGACTAATATGGCTTACCGATGTACCTGCGCAGAAGATTCATTTTCAAAACGCGGGGAACGCTATTGGTCGGCAGCTGCCGCCATGTTAGCGCGCGCCGTGCGAAGGGGCGTGACTTGCGAGTGAGACGGAACTAACAGCTGCAGTGTATTATGAACCTTATAGTAGTGATATAAGGTTGATTGTAAGTTTTAAGCATTCTTTCGTTAATCTTCGGGGCCATACTTTCTTTTCTGTGCGAACGAAGATTCACGACGCGCCTTAGCAGTGGGGTGGGTACTACTGTACTTCTTTGCTATCCTTTTTCTATACATTGTATATTGATATATTCTAACCCCCGTATTCATAATAAAGTTATCAAACGTTGATTAGCTAAAATTCCGAAGTCTTTATCGGACAGGTGACATTTGGTGATCGAAAGAGTGAGACGGGGCACACTATTACACTGATTTAGGTAAAAAGCGATTATGATAAAGGGGGCTATAATACTTGTAACTTGTGGTTAACGCGGTTGGTGTCACATTTGTTATTTTTTTTTTAGTTAAAACCTTTTATTTATATTTACACTATTTGTTGACCCTTGAAACAAATAAAAAAAAATTGTGGTTAATTAAATTAAAAAAATTAATATAGGTATTGACATCATTTTGGCCAATCCATTACTTTCATTTTTAAGGGCTGATTTTAAAGAACGGAAACCTGTCTATATGCTTTAATTACTTCCTGAAGCAAAACTGTTGGACCTACAAAGAATGTGTGGGTGCTGTTGCCTCAGGTGTAAATTTATAGGTATGTAGAGTCGTTTAACAAAGCTAAGAAAACTGTATTAAACAATAAACACCCAATTTTCAAGTAACGTAGTTTGAGGTTTAGGGCTATTAATTTTGAGTAACACTGGGTGAATAACAAATTAAAAAAGAATATAAAATAAATTGCAATGCTAAGTTAAGTCGGTATTATTTAATACATTTTAATATATTTTATACTTTTATGTTATTTCAATGTAACTTATGGAAGATTGAGATAGTCTTAGTACAAGTATAACTACTAAGGTATATACCTATATTGAATAGAAACATAAATAAAATAAGTATTTGTTAAGGCGCGGACTGACTACGATTTTGACAGCACTCGTTCTTCACTGGAATAAGGTTGAAAATGGAAAATCATAAATGTGTCGACTCTATGAAATGGACTATTATTTACGGGTTTTCTTTAGATTATACAGAATATACACATTAAATTGAATAAGTGTCCGGTTAACATTCTAATATAACTCTGTATCTTATATATTCTTAAAAATAAAACTGTTGTCGTCGCTGAAAATACGGAGAATTTCGACGTGAAAAATTTTTTTAGACGTAACTTACGAAATTTTTATTGGGAATATCAAAGCACTTTTTAATATTCTATTCGGTTAACATTTTTCTCAAAACCCTCTTCTGTCTACATTATTTTTTGTGTTAGGTATTTTCATTGCGTTACGTCATACTCGACTCTCAAAGAAACCCATTTTTGTGCATTTGAGCTTAGACCCCCCCTTAAAATTAGATTTTTAATTCAAACTTTTTTTGGTACTTTTTGTTGACTGTACTTGTATTGTCTTCCAATTTACTAATTTAAACCAAATATCAAGTCAATCCGACCACTGAAAGTGGGTGAAATTCGACTTGCAAGATTCCACCCGAAAATACATACATACATTGCAAGTTAATATAAAACTTGTAACAAATAAAAAAAAAATATATTAACAAACACCTACAAAAACTTGCCAACTACATGCCTAGGAGGTAAATAACAAAGATTATAATCTAGTTAAAAAGTTAAACATATTAATCTCATACACATCATGTTGATAAACACTTGGGCTCGACGGGTCTCATATTAAGATTAGGCCAACTTCCAATTAAGATAATTGATTCTGTGGACCTCCGGCCGTCGATGTGAGGCCTAAGTTTGTATAAAAAAACTTGTTCGACACTATCTCTGGACCTTATCGGAGCTCGATGTTACAATAAATTGAATGACCTAGGGGCGATATTATTGAAATATTAATGCGTTATCGTTTAAACATACCTTACCATCTTTTAGTGAATTTACTTTAGTCAGCATTAATGCAATTTAAATGAAAATTCTATAGTAGTTTTTATATGTAAAATGGCAATAAAGGACAAAAAATTGTAGCAATATGTTTCTATTAAAATCAATGTTTTATAAAGTATGTGCTCCTATACTAAACCGAAGACAAACGACTTTGTGAAGTGGTTTAGAGCAAAAAAGGTTTCTATCCAAAAAAATAGAAGCGTTGCAAAGGAGGTTGCATCTATGGCTTTTAAATTAATTAAAAATGCCTTATAGGTATGCGTAAAATGTTTGTGTCAATAAAATAAAGCCAGCCTCACTGTGTGTTTAAAGAATGAGTTTATTTTTCCAAAAACACACATTATTAATTGAAAACTGTTACAAAAAACTTAAACCGACTTCAAAGTACACTAAAAATTATCAAATCCTGGCCTGATGACTAAACGGGAAGTGTACCCTTCCAAACAAAAAAGTATTTTCCAAATCGGTTAATAAATGTTGGAGTTTTTTTTTATTGTTTTTCAGAAGATTTACAGCTTTTTGACAGTAATAATATGAGGTAACAAACATATAATCGAAATGAGAACCACCTCCTTTTTTTGAAGTCGGTTAAAAATAACGGAGAACAGTATAATTTAAAGAAAGTATAATAATGTGCTTGATATTCACTTCACCATCACTCTACCAGTGATCCTTAAATAAATATTGATAGTTTAGTACTAAAACTTGAATATCCATATCATTGTGAATATCAATGATTATAGAGCTTGATATCTTATCTACTGAGTATATCAGGAACGACTTCTATATCAAATATTTGCTATCACCAAATATAATACGCAATTGAGTATATTCCCTTTAATTCGTTTATATTAACCGTGGTTATTTGGTAATTAGTGTAATTGGAAAACTCTGTTCTTAGATATGAACTTATCAACAAAATGCAACTTTGCCTACTTTTCATGTTTAAAAAATTAGAACCAAAATATTTTTGTATAAAAAAAAACTTTTTTCTAAATACAAAAATTACGTAATAATATAAATTTATTTCGTTTTCAAGATCATTAAAATGTTTACTTGTTATTTAGTATGAAATACAAATCGTATCCAACAGATATCCATAAAATAAGCCTGTATATCTTAAACTATGCATAATTCGCTTCGTAAGAATAAATCAAGCATAATATAGTTTAAATCGAACATGTGTTATTTAATTTTATATTCTGATGTGTAACTTACTTCCAAAATATGTTAATTAAACATCAAATCAAGGAATTTATGTTCGCTATATGTATCGGGCATTTTTTTAATTAAGAATGTTGTAGTAGGTATGTGTTCATGGAGATTTTATTTAGAACTGGAGTTGCATATATGGAACTGGCCTACAGGTTTACAGAAACATGATTAACGCCATTTACTTATTAGCTACAATTTGCATTTTTTTCATGAACCCTAGGCCTTGCATGGACTTGTTCAAGTAATGAGAGAAAACTATATTGTAGAATATATGGAAGCTTTAGGGATATGTTTATTTCATAAAACAGAAAACAAAAAATGAGAAAGTATATCTATCTATCTATATATATAAAATTCAAAGACCTGACTGACTGACTGACTGATATATCAACGCACAGCCTAAACCGCTGGTCCTAGAGACATGAAATGTAGAGGGTATATTCTTTGTGAAGAGTTGGTATCCACTAAGAAAGGGTTTTTCGAAATTCCACCCCTAAGGGGGTAAAATAGGGGATGAAAGTTTGTATGAAAGTCCGTCAGTTTCGAAGTTAGGATCTTCAAATTTTGTGGTAAGGCTGTAGATTGAAAAGTAATTTATACGTGTCTCAGCGTTTTTAATAATTCCACCCTCGAAGTGGGATGAAGTTTGTAGAAAAATATGTCATTTGTTTCCTGTAGGCCACGCGGGCGAAGCCGCGAGCAGGTGCTAGTTTATTTATATTAGACATAAGAGCTGTGTAAGACAAATGACACATGAAATTTTGTTTTGGAATGATTTTTAGCGGCCCTGAGTGGAGGACTATGAGACTGAGGGCTGTACGCCCTATTTATAATGCTATCGAATATTTTAAAATAAATTATGATGATTTTTTCAAAATACCAATCCATTCCATTTAAACTTAGCTTTCACAGCTACAATTAAGCTCACCTCAAGAACTTTCATATGAGCCTAATCAGCGTTGGTGGCTGGTACTAAAGTGAGCCCAAAATTATATTTACTCTCATTTAAAAAAAGAGTTAGGTACTAAAATATTAGGTACCTACCTAGTAGGTACGCATATGAACCCTAGAATGGTCACCTATCATATTTTTCATCAAAATAACTAAAGAGCAGGCCACTGGAAATAATTACTATGATATCGTTAATTAATGTATATAATTATTTAAATCCTTTTAGTGTAACATAACTTGATACCAATAAATTATTATAAAGGTTACACTGGACGTTGGCAAGAAAACTCGCTAGTTACAACTGCCCACAAATTGATCTGCGTGTTTTGAATAAACAAATACACGTTTAATTTACGCACCTACACTAAACTAAAATAAAGTCATTTATTAAGTTTAGGCCCTGGTAAGGCACTTATGAACGTTACACACAGTTGAATTTACCACCGGTTCGGAATACACTTAAACTGAGAAGACTCAAGAAACTCAGCAAGGCTTTTTTTTTTAGTTGTGGAAAATCTTTTCATATTACAGCTTTTTTTCAAATACTTATACAATATACCATATAATTATTATGCTTATTCATACAATTGTCACTGAGCCAAGGATGCAAGTGCAGAGAGAAGCTTACAACCATATATTCTAATAGATACCTAAATTAAAAATAAAATAGATCTTGACAATTTAATATAATAATATAATATTCTTGCCGAAAACTTATGACAGCATAGTTGAAATAAAACCGTATAAAACTTTACTAAAGGCCTTAGATCAGTCAAGATACCGTTGACCGAAAGGGGTATTTTAAAAAATATTCAAGAAGCTTAGTAGTTAATTAAAATTTACATGGATAACTAGATTCTAATGTGCATGAATTTTCATTAGATTTTATATTTCATATTAAAGTCACATTAAAATAAATATCCTGATATATTCTTCACACATGGCCACCTGATCTAGGCAGGGTCTGTATGCTATAACCGATGTAGGTACTACATTATACTTATGTAGATAATTACACCCAAACTTAAAATTCACATACACCCATGTACATTTAGGTACTGGATGGGAACCTAAATTAGATATTGCTATAAGTTATCAACTGAAGCCGAGTTGTGGCTTTAAATAAAGCTATAAAATCACTAGATTTCGCCCTACAGATTTTCCCTCGTTCCACTATTTTAGTGGTTGAATTTTGAAAAGCCTTTTCGTAATTACAAAATGTCAAGTTTCTGATTCCTGAGGGTTAAATATATGGAAAATAAAATATTATTTTCGTAAAAAAATATGCATTACGTTTTTCATGTAAAATTACTTCACAGAATTTGTATAAGCGACACTATGGGATGGTGCAATAATACAGGGATGTTATTTTTAAAATATCAACGTGTTCGATTCCCGGTTTGGTTAACAAATGAAATTGCAAATATCCAGTTTTAGTCTTAATCAAAATCGGCGTCGAGGCTCCTTTGAACATTTTTCGTTATTCCTATTAGATTTGGCCATCCATACCCACTTGAAAAATTAAACCTGTATAACATATCCATAGAGTCGATGGCTAAACAAAAGCCCTAATAGTATAAGTTTCTCAAGGTATTGACAAAATTGAAGAGCCAATGTGTTTTGTCACAACACTAATAACTTTCTAATAGCCACACACCCAAACAATAGAGATTAAGCTCCCAAATCTTTAAACCGCACTCGGTAACAAATAAAACAAACAAAACATTGTTACCTCTCCACAGATAATACTATAATCTCTGACGGGAGTAACAAACTCGAGTGTTACTTTGCTTTATTTACAAGACTCAGTCGATAGGGTTTGATCGATGCCTCTTGAACTGAACAGGATATTGAATTATTTATCGAGAAATTATTATAAAAGAATTCAGTGCTGATTGTTTTACTAACAGTTTAGTTTAATTAACGGAAAATTATAATTTTTTTCTTTCTTATCTACATCTACACTAATAATAAAGAGAGAAGATTTGGATTTTTGTTTGTATTGAATAAACACAGTAACTACTGGCTATATATGAAAAATTCTTTCTAATAGCTAAATTATCACGGAGTAACAGGCTATATATTATATTGAATAAACTCAATAACTGACTGATTGCAAATCTTAAGCCATAAAATCTACAATCTTGAAATGTTGTTCTTATACAGGGTTATTGGTAAAACACTAACAACCTGTCAGGACTATATTACTAACATCATAACAACAACTTTTATTCTATGATTTTTAATAATTCATCAGACTTTCATACAAAAATAAAAATATTCGATGCTCTAAATGTTATGAACTCTACGCGTAACAAAAGACTGAGTGATACTACACAGGAGGCGTAAGTACAACAAAATGCAGAATTAAAATGTGTTAGATAGAACAAAGAAATCTTGAAAGTTTTTTATTGGTAAATGTATTATGTTTTGTAAAAAGTCATAGAACAAAAGTTGTTGTTTATGATGTTAGTAATACAGTCATGTAAGGTTGTTAGTATTTTACCAATAACCCAGTATAATATAGAAAGAGTTTTCAAAATTCAACTCCTAAGAGAGTAAAAGAGATTGAAAACGCAGGGCGGAAAGTTTAGTGTATTTATACATATGTTGGTATTACTAGTATATATAGTATACAGTATATATAGTTACATAGTATATATAGTTACTAGTATATAATATAGTAACATGTTTAACCAATTGTGTTTACTGCAGATAGTTTAATAACTTACGTATTAACCATAGTTTAAAAAGAAAATTATGTTATAATCCTTATCCTTACTTAAAAACACAACATCTCTGTCTATCCGTTTTTGTGCTTATAACTCTAGAACCACTGCACAGATTTTGATGCGGCTTTTACAGTTACGTAGGAGGTGTTTTGATGAAGGTATTATTAGGCTATGTATTAATGTGGTATAACTAAAGAAAAATAGGTAATTACTGTAATAAGCTAGACTCTAAACTAAAAATGCGGGTGGAGACGCGAGTATAGGCTAGTATTAAATATATTGAGTGGTCCTGATATTTGTAATATGATAATTAAATATACCTATAATCAACTTAGATATTTTAGTAGGTTGAGCTAATATAATATTATTACAAGGTAGGTAAAATTACTTTATAATCTATTTCTATTTCTCTAGGAAAGCCTTTCGCATTTAAAAGATTAAATGCTATAGTAAAGATTTTTTTTGTTATTTAAAATTAAAACCATTTTTTTTGTAGGTACTGAGCTGGAGTCGGTTAGTCTAAAGAATGTTAGTTATTTGTGTAGCATACTGGTAGTCATAATTTGCATTTTAAATATAAATATTTATAATATTTAATAATAAATATTGCGTAAACTCGTAAATAAAATTAATGTAATCGGTAAATCAAAATATACCTACATCTAAATAAATGTATTAGTCAGTAGCTTCGAACTCCTAAATTATCTAAATAAATTCATATTTCTAAGCATGCTGTGAAAACACGGCATATTATGCTAATGTAAAGCTAGTTTATATTATTTTATATTTAAAAAAACTTTGATATAGACAGGATGCTGGCAAATACATATGTATCTCCGGCGGAAACGTTTACTTATACCAACGCACACATACAAAAAGTTTATCGATGGTTAATCGATAGCAGCGTTTGCGCATCTCGGACCGCATTCAAATTTCGAACGCGAACTGTCATGGCGTCCAATCGTGTGCCCGAATACAACCGAACGACCGATATGAAAACGAAGTGAGGTGACATTGACATTGATTGGTCGGTGCTTGTGTACTTGAGGAATATTTAAACAAAGAATTTGGATACTCAAAGATATACATCAAGGTATCTGTATATGTAGGTACATATCCTCAATATAGCTTATCATATAGAAAATTATAATCGCTATCAGTGACAAATGGAAGGCATCTTCTTTTTAAAATCCAGCCTTAAGATGCTGAAAAAAACTGAAGCCTATTCTCTTATAAAATAAAGCTGTTTTTTAAGTAAAGGTAAAAAATGGTACCTACCTCCCTATATATAAAATTCTCTATATAGCTTAGGTAAGTAGAACTTGTGTGGAGGCCTGTTCTAATAATTAAGTACCGGTATTTTTTATATAAACCTACTGTGTACTATAGCTAAAAATGTATTTTGGTACAAGGATGAGGAAGCATGGTATAATTTTTTTTGCAAAAAAACTGTGTCTTAATTAAACGTTAATTATTTTCCAATGACAAGAAACTGTAATAAAACATAATGTTTACATTATAGGTACATATATAATATTGTAAGTAGATATAATCTCACGTTAATCGATGATTTCATAGACCTATTCTAATGAATTGCAAAATTAGCGCTCGTTTATGTCTTTTATATCAATCTAACAAACTAACATTCCGCAGACAAAATTATATCTTATTACATGACTTATAAAGTTTTTATTTGTTTACAAAATTATTAGTTAAAATTAGTCTCAATTATTAACATATTTTTTTTAATATGTCCAATAAGAAAATTACTAAAAGCGTAAAAAATACAATATAAAATTTAAATATGTTTTATTTTTTTAAGTTAATTTAATTTTAATTGTAAACAAAACGTTTAAAGTTGTAAAAAGTTAAAAATAAGAGCGCGTAACACTCTACCGGCCGACGGGTAGAGTCGCTCATTGTAAGGGTTCACAACTAAAAATAAAATCACTCTCACTTCAATCTCTTTGCATAAATATACTTTTTATAAAGCTACTTGCATAATTCAAGCTTTTTATTTAATTTATCATGCAAATTAATGCGTTTATTCTACATTAATGTCATATGAATATCTCTCTGTTTTCCTATTGGACAAAATGTAGAGATCATATTTTTTTTGGTTATCGATACGAAGAACTGATGACAATCGCATTAATTTTGAATAAATTCAGTGGATAATTAAATTGATAAATTCTCTCTAAATCTTGTTTATATTCTGTGCATGGTAATGACCGGAGATTATCATCGCATCTTTATCACTCATGAAAAATATAACAAATGACCAAATACCTCAATTGTCCTTATCAGATGCGTATCACAATGTAGATCACTATCACTATGTATCACTGTATATACTGAGCAGAGATCAAAACACACTGAAATCATGAGCTCCATTCCGTTTGCATGTTCATTTTCATTTGGAAAATCGGAAAAATCTCATATATCACAGATCACAATATTATTAAAAATGTATAAATAAGTTACTAAACGTGTACAATATCTGACCAAATGGCGTTTAGATTAGGTTAGAATTACAAAAACAGTCCATGTTAAGAGCGCAAGCGCAAGTGCTGCTTGGTCGTGGAGCGCGGCACGTGATGCGGCGCCGATGGGACGCAACCCGACACTAAACCAGTCGTGTCACTTTTTGTTGTGAACGCGCGCAATCGGCCTCCCTCGGCTATGATCGGCGCCGACGACCGACGTTCGGAATTATCAGCGATGCGATTGGTCGCCGCGGAGGACGGGCGGCCGGCGAAGGCGGGCCTTGCGCCTCTAATGGGAGTGTTCTCTTTTCAAATTTTCTTTTTCTCTTTTTGGGCGGGTAGTGTGGTGGTGTGCGTTCAGTCGACGCGCGCGCGCCGCGCTTGATGGATGGCGGGAGAAGTTATAATGGAGGCATTCTCGTATTTTGTAATGCTGGATGACGGCTGGCCGTCGGATCACATTCCTGCCTAGATAGACTTTTTGTTACACTTATTACTGACCGATTATTCCTAAGGAATCTATTATTGTTCCTAATATGAACAGATTAATTCTTCAAGACGGTCTAATTGAGTTATGAAATATGAGTAGCTGGCTAGTCGACTGATTTACTGCTTGTTTAAAGAAATAGGTAATTAACTTACGCAATCTTTGAATTAAGTTTTCCGATTGAAAATTACAGTTTCCTAACATTTAATAGATACCAATTAAAAATGGCATTGAGAAATATGTTAGGAAATTTATAGATTGTACACAAACCATGGATGGAAAAAGGAAAGGGAGGCCTTTGCCCAGCAGTGGGACAGAATAGGCTAATATTATTATAAAATTATGTACACAAAATATTTTATTAATAAAATTTCCATTTTAACATGTCTTTATCTAAACTAGTTTTCACATTTGATTTATTTTCTTATTTAACATAACAGATTTACTTAATCTGAAGAATTTTATTTAATTCGCAAAGGAATAATACTAACCTAAGTATTTCGTTAATATTATTTTTTACTTACTACATTATTCAAGTTATTTCATCATCATCTTCAGCCTATAATGTCCACTGATGACCGTTGAAAGGGAATAGGCAATACTCCACCACGCATGCCCACTGCGGATCGGTGGAGGTAGGCTAGTGGTCAATTTACTGTTGGATTTTTTCAAGCCAACTATCACAATCAAGTGATAACTGGAACCAACGGCTTTACGTGCCTTCCGAAGCACGAAAACGCTCGATTTGAAATACCACTAGGCGGTCACCCATCCAGGTACCGACCACGACGGTGTTAGCTTAACTTTGCCGATCGATTAAGAACGGCTAATCATGCTACACCACGAGCGCTAAAGTTATTTATATTAAAGTAAATATATTTAATATTAGCTGTCCCCCGTATTTCCGAGGAATCGTATGTTTTTCGTATCTGTGTGCCAAATTTCACCCAAATCCGTTCTTAGTCTTTTAGTAAAAGAGGAACTTAAAAACATCCTCACTCACATCCATACACACATTAACATTTATTATATTATTAGTATAGAATTAGGATATCTGCCTATTACATATTTACAAAGGATACAAGTAGGTATTGAAAATATCTGCTGCAATATATTTGGAACTCTCTTTTTTATCCTAATCCTACTAATATTATAAATGCGAACGTGAGTTTGTTTGTTTGTTACGCCTTCACGCCTCTACTACTCACCGGATCATCATGAAATTTGGCATGCAGATAACCTATGGTATGGAGAAGGACATAGGCTTATTTTTAATCCGGGAACGCAGATGAAACCGCGGGGGACAGCTAGTCATATAAATAAAATAAAACGTCTATGGCCACCATCATCAATGTTCAATTTTCTGACATAAAAACAAAAGGTACCTACTATACTCTATTTTACATAGAGCGAGTCGTCAAGGTCAAGGGTTTTTTACCAATATCTAGTGAAATTACATTTGATTACTCTGAAATATTACTCACAATATTACATAAAACCTCGCTCTATCAAAGTATTCCTTTATTACGACGGGCCAGTTGGCGCAGTTGGTTAAGGTTCACCTTATGCGCCGCAGGTCGTGGGTTCGATTCCCAGGACATGCATTTGTGTGCATGAACATGTCTGAATGTTCTGAGTTTGGGTGTAATTATGTATTTAGAAACAAAAAGTAGTATATGTATTATATCAGTTATCTGGTTTCCATAGTACAAGCTCTGCTTAGTTTGGGATCAGATGACCGTGTGTGAGGAATGTCCCAGGATATTTATTTATTATATCGAAATGAACTTTAACCATTGAGAAATCTAATAAAATACCATGTGTCACCGAACTCATGCTATTTGAAATCTACTAATCTAAGGCCCAATACTTCCTTGTTGTAATAAAGATTTTAGGAAAATTGGAAAAGCAACTTCTCCACCAGATATTTTGGTGCAACACGCTGTTATAACTCATTTCTTACTAGCTAATCTTGTTTAGTAAAAACAAAAGCTACGAAATACTGGAGACAGTGTTAAGACCCCCCCTACACCCCCACCACCCCACCCCGCGGGTGATTTATTCTATATACCCGCGCGCTATAAATCTGTCGAGTACAACACTATCTGGAGCTAGTGTTGCGCGTTAATGGCTAATGACGTAGCACTCTTGTACGAACAATATTTTGTAGGTCAATTCATAATCCAGTGTTATAAAAAATTGCCATGACGTTTAGTAGAATATAATAAGACCTGGAATATTTTCATTTTATTAGTTAATCTCGCAAATAAAGATTCTATTAAAAAAAAAAGATAGAGGTAATATCACTATAAGTATATTGATATACTTATATTGGGGCAGCTGCGGCCAGCATGGGACCGTGGGGGTCCGAAGCTCGCCGTTTTGCTCGTTCCTTGTCATCAAAATTGATCGAGACCTCCGGAGACCAGCGGGCGGGGAGCTTTTTTCGCCAACGCGTCATCTTGGCTATCCAAAGAGGAAACGCTGCCAGCCTTCTGGGAACCTTGCCGCTAATCGGAAGCAGCGGCAGACTTGAGGATTTTTTTTATTTATTGTATTTTGTACATATTTGTTGTAAATAAATATTGTACAGTATATCTAAGAAGTATATGAACTATATCAGTCATCTAGTTTACACAGAACAAGCACTGAGTTTGGGATTAGATGGTCGTGTGTAATATATCCCTCGATATTTAGCATATTCATTTGTATATTATAATTATATCTTCATAGGAATGAAAGCAATGTCATCACTAACAATCAGTTACAGATTTTTTTTTTAATAATAGTTACTGTATAGGTGCATGTCTTTAGGAAAATCTTTTTGCCACAAAATATAATTTTTTAATGAAATATTTTTATATTTCCTAACTTAATTAAATTTATTAAAAACATCAATAATAATACATGCTTTTTTATATTAAATATCTGATTAGATAAATAAAAATACCTAGTAGAAATTAATGTTCAAAAAGTTAGTCTCTCTTAATCTGATAATAACCATCGATTGATTTGACATCTGATTTTGACCATCGAATAGATTTTATGTTATAACTAGTTGCTGCTTCACGGGTATACCCGGTATCTATAGATTTATCGGATCTTATGTTATTTTGAGATAAAAATATATTATATTCCATTCAGCAAATAGAACATGATATTACTCCAACTTTCACATCAATATTTATTAATTACAGAGTCAATAATACACCACGTACCTACAACATATAGGGTCAAAGCTCATATGTCATCTGTGGACGGGAGCACCTGGAGACCAGCTTGGGCCTTTAGACTCGGTTCAGCGACGTGCCATCAGAATTGTTGACGATCCCAAGCTCACAAGCGGCTTAGAGCCCCTCAGTCTGAGGAGAGAATTTGCCACCTTATGTGTGCTCTACCGCTTGTACAACGGAGAGTGTTCTAAAGAATTGTTCAACTTGATGCCCACGGCTACCATCCACCATCGCAACTCTCGCCATCGACGGGGAGTCCATCCTCACACATTGAAACCAGAATTGTTTCGAACATTGCGGACTCTAAAGGAGTTTTCTTCCGCGGACGCTCAGATTGTGGAATGAGCTCCCCGCCGTGGTTTTCCCAATGGAGTACAGCATGGGGTTCTTCAAAAAGGGTGTGAAGAGATTTCTTCAGGGTCGGCAACGCGCGAGTGATGCCCCTAGTGTTGCAGGCGTCCATAGACTACGGTAACTGCTTACCATCAGGCGGGCCGTATGCTTGTTTGCCACCTTAGTGGTATAAAAAAAAACACCGAGTTTTACACACTAAAATAAAATTATTATTAATCCCCTGCAACAAAGCACAATAAAAAGTGATTTAATGGCCCTGATTCTGTTGTTCACAACTAAACTAATTTTAATGTCACTATGTCTCTTTCTAACAAAGAACATAAGAAAAGGATGTAAGAAATTTAGTTCTGTCAAATTAGTCCAATGCTTGTTTTCAATATAAATTTGTCGCCATCTATCGCGGTCACGCCTAAATACACGCAAAATAGACGGCAAAGATTAATTTGACAACTTAAAATATGTTCTATCCTTTTTCAGTCATGTTCGTAAGAAAGAGATGAGATGTGACTAAAATTAGTTTAGTGCGATTTACAACAGAATCGGCACCAATAGCGTTTTGACTAAGAATTAATTCTCAATCAGTCCAAATGATGTTTGTAACGACATCTATATTTGTAATTCTACACTAATATAGAATATGTGATTGACCAGACATGGTAGGATTATAATGGTAACCCTAATACCACTGTCTACCTACACGCAAATGTTTAATAGGTATCTATACATACAGTTTAATTAACATAAGAGCGGATAGATTAGATTATTCCCCGCAGACTAAGCTGAGTTCAATCAAATAGACCACAGGTCGATTTTAATTCGAGCTGACTGTCTAGGCACTCACCTAGATAGGTATACTTGTTGTATGTTGGTAAATACAACTAGTTATTAAAATTAAAAAGAATAAAATCTTCTGAAGGTATAATTTCTCATTCTGTAAAGTCTAAATAAATAAATACTCTGGGACATTCCTCACGTACCCAAACTAAACAGAGATTATACTATGGAAACCAAATAACTGATATACTACATTTACTACATCTAGACTCAGGACATACAGACATGTCCATACAATAGGTGGAAATTTTATATACCTATAAGTAACGTTCTTACTTTTTTAAATAGGCTTAAATTATATCTTACCATAGTAAATTAAATACTTAACTACTATTAAGAAGAAATAGTCAATGTAATATCTATTAAGAGTTAAATATTAAAGTATCATAAGAGTTCAAATTATATAGAAAATTCAAAATATAAACTGAATAGCTGTTTACAATTTCCCGGTCCCCACGACACCCACACATTTTCTAAGCGGGCAGCCAGTCTGAATAACATTTAACCCCTTTGAAATGTAAAAGCATTACGGAATGAAAAAACAGCACTTATGTACCCCGCGACTCAGATAAACCATCTCTCGTACAAAGCGCACAAAGATACAATGCCTCTGAAAGGGTTCAAGAACGCACTTTTAAATTAACTGCCCTGAATTCTCAAATGACTTACAACATAATTTAAATACATTCCATTCTCGTTCTTACTTGGTTGCAAGCTCGAAAATAATTAAGATCAATATCGCTTGAATGAGAAAAGCGATATAAAATATTACTGGTCGCAATACGTCTATTTAAAATAGGTCCGTTTACATTTTTCCTTTTCATGTCATTGTCTCTGGTCGGAGAGCGCTTGCAACCGTCACGTTCCAATTTTGAAAAGTGTCGGAACAAAATGGTAGTCGCTTTGTGTATTTGCCCCCGCTCCCGACTGCCTCGAATTTGGTAAATTAGCAGATGTTTGGTACCTTTGATGTCGACTGCATTTAGCGTTTGTGGGTTTGGAGCCTGTTACATAACTACAGACAGACGTTGAATTCGTACCATATAGTCTCTTTAAAATAATATGTAGGGACAGCTTAGACGGCAAGTTTGGAATCCCTAGAGCGTGATTCGTAATTATTCATACGGCATACCAACGTCAAAAATATCATAGGAGAAGTCATAGATACAACCAGCCATCAGTAAAGTCTGGTAACCAAATTGGAACATCACCGTGCCGTGTTTACAACTCGACAAAAAAGAACAGAATAACAAAGGAGCCGAATTTAAATTCCAATCGAACTTTGACACATGTCTGCCACCATAAACAATGGAAATTCAAATCATCGTTGTATTCGACAGCCGCCGACCTAATGCGATTGTGGCGTGAGCGCTCCGTACTCTATGGCTCTTCATCTATAAATAGGAGCCTTTTCTCTCGCTTTTTCTTCACAGAATCTGAGTCGAGATCGTACGATAAGCTATCTCGTGTGAGACGGTCTCAATATCCACAGATGGCCTTGCTCTCTGTAATCTCTGCTCTCGACGTGGATATTTTGGACATTTTTTGCTGGTGATTCTTTGAAAATCTCGCTTTGTACTCTAATAGGGACATTATTTTGACGTGGAGCACGCCGCCGTAATATTGTAAACACTGATTGAGTACAGATAAGTAAGACAATCGGGGTTTTGTCCTTGGATATGTTTTTTGTGTGGTGACGCGAATTTAAAATCCTCGGATTGACATGCAAAGCCTAATGTTACCAGGAATTTGTGACAGCTGCCTTGCCGAAGCTTACATATTATTTGGAGACTTATATATAATAAATGTTACCAAAACGTTATGTTGCAAATATCAGATAAATGGGTCATAAAAATAGTGTTTCGTTTCTACTACTTTTTTCTTAGACTATATTTTTTTTATCTTACTTTATATTGGCCCTTTATGAGTTGAGTAATGTACCCCTATATAACTACACGAAAACTTTCATAATTGTACAAAATTGCATTTATCTAAATTAGATTTATTTTTACTAGTAAGTGTTCAGTCACAGTTTTGGAACCCACATAGAAAACTTTACAGTAAGTAGCTATTTTACGTAAAATACTAATTATAAATGATAATCATTTTGCGTAAGTTATATAATCGATAAAATAAGTTTAATGATTGGAACGATTCTCTCGGTCGCGTTTGTTACTAAATACTCTACTTACCGTTTGTTTGGATTCAAATACTAATTCGAATATACAATTACTAATAATAATAAGTAATTGTATAGAATATACAATTACTTCGACTTACTAAAATCGAAGTAATTGTATATTCTATACATAGAAACATCATAGAGTATGAATAGAGTTGTACCTAGTGCCCATAATACGTACGTTTAACAGTGGTTTAATGTCCCGCAAAACAAGTTAGTTAAATCCAAACAAAGGACTAGTCGACAGTCCCACTCAATAGCACAATAAAAATAAGATTTTTATGAAAATGACGAGCTCAGTTGTCGGTTTCGAGTGTTATTGCTGAGGCAAACGCTGTAGTATCGGTGTGTTTTGTTGAATTAAGCAATAAAGGTGGCCATATCGGACCGACAACAGAAGTTACACCGTCGATCACGCTACACAAACGGTCGCAGATAAGCGACACGATCGCATTTCATTTAAAATTACCGCCAACATGCAGTCAAGGTGCTTACTTTCTTAATAGACGGGTCAAAAGGGTTTTTAATCCGCCTCGTTTATAAATCTTGTTGGTATTACCAATCTGATAAGGTTCAATTTTACGCCAAGGTTCATTAGCTTTCTGGTTCGAATTGAAACATTTTGGCTCCAAAAATTGTTTAAAGTTGAACTTAAATACGATTATTTTACAATTGAGCAAATTGTATGAATGTAAACACCATTTAAATAATAATTTAAATTCTATTAATATTAAAAAATACCTCTTAATATTAGAGGTCATTATTTTATATCAAAGACGTAATTTCACATTTTATGCACTATAACACATCCATATAATACTATCCATATAACTATTTATTTTATTTAGGACCATGTATTGGACGCCGCCAAGACACATAAAATCCCTTTTGTTTTTGACCATAACATTTCATTTTTTTTAATTAGATTTTTTTTAAATAGTATGCGTGGTTCCAAAGGTAAACTGACATTGTATATAGGTATTAGTAAATATTAGCTTAAAATATTCTTTAAAATTTACATGAAGCTTAACCTATGAAAGATGTCGTGTGTGGATTGTATGTAGTGGTGCTAAGGGAAAGTGCGATAACCGTTGGGCTTATTATATGGAGCTCTAATCCACACGACACAACCATTCCATAAAGTTATTATTATTCCATGACTTCGTTCACGTGTCCAAGGATTTAGTACGAATATGATGGATTGTTAAAAAATGCGTGAAAAATTAAACTCTTTATTGTTCCCTACAGCCGACGCAAAGCTGTGACCTGTGACAAGTCGACACGATATAAAGCAGCACCGACTCCGTCGACCCCGATACAATATACACATAAAAGTGCGGACCGAGTTTACGTCGCGTTGTTGTCCTGCTGAGTAGACGATCTCCGTACCTATCCCTTATCTGTGCAACTTAGCAAACAAAACATCGCAACCGGCAATAAGCATAAAACAAAATCGTTTCGACCCCACACACGCCGTCGCCGAACACTTGGAAAAATCCCTATGGATTTTCCGCGCGGGGTGACGAGGGAGCGCGGGGCGGGAGGGGCGGCGGAGGGGAAGGAACGTAAAAGAGAAAAGCTGCGAGTTTTTATCTCGGCGCCATAAATTTTATTCGTAGCGTGATTTAGTGCGCAGATTGCCCCGCGCGCCCCGCGCCCCCCGCGCCTACGCCTCGCGCGGGTAAGGCTGCTAGTCATTGTCAAAATTATTGCACCCCTATCTACTGAAGGTTTAAATATATGTCCCCGACACGTAGTTATGCCTACAACCCGTTTCTACGTAAAATGCGATGCTTTTGTATAAATATAAGACGTTTGTTGGCTGTATAGCAAATCACTTAACTATGTATAAAATGGTAGTAAAAGTGAAAACATTTGTTACATTTCAATCAGGTGTGCAGTGTTTGATCTAATCTAACAAAGCTAACAATACTAAGTAGAGACTCCTTTGAATTAAGCCTATTCTTTCTCTTTGTAACAATTTTGTTTATTCTAGTGTAAAGTTGCGCAAACTTCGCTTTCCCTCGCAATGAATGCCATTGAAGTTTCCACTTGATCTATTTACAATATTGATATAAACACTGCATAAGAACCAGGCCGACTGCAGCAATAATGCAATATGGGACCGACCAGTGGCGCCAACCATACCCAAAGAATAAAGAGAAAAAAACACAGCACCATCCTAATCCTCTATTACTTTTGCTTTAAGAGTAAAACTTACTTATTTGTCAATACCGAGCCACAAAGGCGCCCAAATACCCTTACACTGAGTGAAAAGCATAATACACGCCTCATAATAGTGGAGCAATTCAGAAACTGTTAAAATCATAATGCGCTATTGTTGCTCCTTTGACAGCTTACTTTGTATTTTTTCTGTCTAATCTTTCGTGGCTTCGTGTCGCGGCCTATGCGTAAGTCTGCATAACGCTCACAGAAAGACATATTTCCCGACGATTTCTGGTGAATCCTCGATCGCTATCGTAAACATGTATTTTATGTAAACACGACAAATTTCATGGTGATGTAAAACGCTGTCCGCAGATGCGCGTGCGTTATTTTTATTGTGTAGGGCCGCGGTGCGGGATCGGAGGCTCGCATTTGATCCGGGACGCTCACTCCACACTGTGTCTTATCTCGGATCTGGTTTTATGAAACCCTAAATTTACGACTGCGGCTGAGGGGTGGGGGCTGGTATTAAGCTGACTCTCGACGCTTCGCCCCGGCAGACACTTTTGTCACCGACAATTCATTGCGAAGCACGTTCGACAAAAATTTTGCGTGTCAAATTACCGCACGCCGAACGGTCGATTGATGTCGAGATTACGGTAATCGTCAAAACTGTCATTGTATTTCACATTTACGATTATTACCAATGTATAAATGATAATACTTTTGTTTCCCATGAATTCAGCGATGCCTTCCGATGTTTACATTTTTACAATGAAGTGAAAGATAGACATTGAATCGCAAACTTATAGTTTGCTTATAGTGTAGATACACGGCTTATGTCCAATGTGATCTTCAAACTTTATTTTTCTTCAGCCTAGTTACTTTTCTCCATCAGTATCAAATTCAAATACTCTAATTCGTCGGCTTTCGTAGAGCTAAAAATAGACCCCAAAGTGGTCTCTTCAATCCAAAATAAAGAATTAAAAATTATACCATCAATTATTTGGGGCAAAATTTTGATGAATTAAAACCCACAGATTATATAAGAATCTTAATTAGGAAAGGAGGTTGGTCTTAATTGCGGGCCCCGCTAGACCCAGCGTCGGGTTAGCCCAGATACAGGCGGATCCTCTATAAATTACGGGAATAAATCCCGGGAAAGAAAAATTGCCCTCTGGAGCACATAATTCTTGCCTTGTCACAAGCCCTCCTTATCTAGAGCCAATACCGGATTACAATGCGATTTTTATTTTATGCTACATTCGTATGAACTTCCTCCATTTATATGCTTATGTTTTTCTTGAATTGTCTGTAAGAATTTATGAACGAAATACCGACAATGTAAATTGTACCTTCTTTCTTGCAAAAAAGATATAGTTTACAAAAAAATTTGGCCTGTCCCTAATAGGACCTTGGATTTATAAAATTCTTGCCTTAAATATTCTCTAGATACTCTTAAAATATTACTTTTAGGTAAAGGTGTTCCTGAAAATTCATTGGTGTTCATAACATGAGCGTGCGATTGGTTGGACCACTAGATATATAGATAGATAGATAGATAGGCTTATGCAATTGGTATACTATAAAAATAAATAATCATTTTCATCATTCCATAAATTCAAATAACAATACATCGGTTAATATTTTATAATGTTAGCCAACAATATATTTTAATGGACAATGACAAATGATTCCCTTTGTGGCCAATATTGAGATGTCACTGCGACCATTGTGCGCCAACAATCGAGCAAATTCACGAAAATATTCTAGACAAAAAACACATCTAAACACGGTTTCAACGAAATATTTTGACAAGATAATGTATGAGCAGGTATATGGGCAGAGTGGAGCTAATGATCCCTTAATAGTTATCTAAAAACGGGCAAAATATTCGTAACGAAGGACTTTTTTTCTATATCAAGAATTTTACTTTCGCTAAATTACATATTGACTGGTAGTAGGTAGTCAGGTCGTCATAAGATGATAGTTAGTAAGTTATAGTCTACCTGCAAAGGTTTTTTTTTTTTCTCCTATCATACAGGGTGTTGTTTTGGTCGGCGACAAGCGACCCAGGAGCGGTAGTACAAAATATATATTCCCCAAAAATGGACTTAATTCCATTAAATACTGTAAATATGATGAGAAATACCTTATTCAATTTGAAATAAAATTACCGCAAAGTATGGTTACTAGGCACGTGCACAGACTAGAGCTAGGCACAAGCCACCATCGCCCCACCCCTTAACTCCCTCATACTCCCGTTGAGTATTATGTCTACACTTTAGCTTATTACATGATTTTCAAAATTAATTTTTTTTTATTTTTATTATTTAAAAAAAATAATGTATTTTTTTTATATTTTTTTAGCACTAGTATCATTTGTATTATCGACCCTGAGTCGCTTGTCGCTGACCAAAACAACGACCTGTATATCATTCTCAAACTAAGCAGAGCTTTCCTATGGAAACCAGTTAACTGATCCTACTACTATACTACTTTTTGTTTGTAAATTCATACTTAATATACATAATTACACCCAGATTCAGGACATACAGACAAATGCATTTCCGGGGTAGGAATCGAACCCACGATCTGCAGCGTGATAGAAACCACGGCAGTCCAGTACATTTTTGGTATTAATTTACATAATATTATCTGTAAAATTAATTTAGAAAAAGATATTTATTTATTTATACTAAAATAAATATTAAAAAATAAAATCCAAATCTATATAAATGAAAAGAAATAAACTAAATTAAAAAATCGTTGGCAGAAGAGGGCAACGTTCCAAGAATTCTGGCGGCATGGGATGGTAATGCCGCCAAGAATCAAGGTTGTGATTATTGAAAATTCCAAAAAAAGCACTATTCCCACGTCTGTTACTAGGGGTAATATTAAATTCTCCAATATCACGCCTATTTCATATATGACCACCAGTTTTCCATTAATTGCATAACAAATGCGGTGACATAGCATTGTAATGCAATTTATTGCTTTCTTTTGTCAATACAGTGGCAACACAAACCACTGTTAGCAACACAGTGGGCAATAATGACAATATTTATTTATTTTGGTTTTGCAAAAGATTATTGTATTTATATTTGTACAGCAACCGATACATTGTTGTAGAATCTTTGTGTTTACAAAGGCTGTACAAAAAGTCTCTAGTACCTCTCTAGTAGATAAACAACTCAACTCGTGAATTGTGTTATTATACACCTTTTTGCGTTAAAGAGAAGATAGAGTAGTCAGGGTTTGGGAATATTGGTACATGCCTATCAAAAACTGACTAGTAGGTACTTCTTATCTTAGAAGTGATTAAGTATCTATGTAAAACTAGTTGTCACCCTTGGATTCACCCGCGTTTCCGGTATAAAACTAGCCTAGGTCCCACCATACCATGCTATACCAAATTTCATTGGGATTTGTTCAGGTCTGTTCATTGTGTTGTGTGCTTTTGCAGAATAATAGTTATTTGTTATACAAGAGTGCAAAATTATTTTGTAACGGCGGGCTCAATTTTGATGACTTATTATAGGTATATGTATTATGAGGTATATTTGTTTTTTTTTTATATATATGTCTAAGAATAGTTACTTGTTCTATTTTGTGTAAATCTAATATTTTTAAGTAATATCCTTTATTGAAATTGGACTACAATAGTAATCCGCGCGACTAGTTACGTGATTTTTTGACGCGCGACCTGTGCAGGGTTAATGTTTTGAATTCACAAACTTAGAGTGCACACAATGTTCTAAATTCAATTTACTTTATCCTCTAGCGGATAAAAACGGCTTTTGCACTCAGATATCGAAGAGCAAAAATACTCTTTACGAGATGGTGTGATCATGGTGGGATGAAAATGTTTCTTTTTTCGTCCTTTCTTTTTCTTTTTGGCCTGAAAAGGACAAACTGAGTTTGGATAATATAGGTCTATTTTAATGGACATTGAAATTACTTGCTCGATATTTTCGATAAAGTTATCAATAGAACGACATTCGTATCGAATTAATAATGTAGATCTCTAAAATAATCAATATTTATTTATTTTGTAACGCATCTGAATAATGTGTTTTAATCCCAATAGAATTTGGACAAAAGGACAATTGAAATAAGAACTATTGTTGCAGGCGCTTGGTTTGATGCTTTTGTATCGGTCATCTTTGCCAGTCCTTCGATTCGCTTGCAACTGGCTAGTAACTTAATAAAACAACTACGATAAAAAAATACATGAAGACTTTGTGATTACTTTGTGTGTAATGTAAAAGTCTTGACTAAAAACATATAATTTCTATCAAAAAAAAGAGAGAAGATTTGGATTTTTGTTTGTAATGAATAAACTCAACAACTACTGGCCCAATTTTAAAAATTCTTTCACCAGGAGAAAGTTAATTTATCACAGAGTAACATATATATAAATTTCACCCGAGCGACGCCGGACATGAACAGCTAGTGCTAAATATAGCCACATTTAAAAAACCGGACAAGGCGAGTTGAAATCGTGTGAAGAGATTTACCATGTTGTCAGAAGACCATAGATTTATAATATGTTTTCTTGTAATCTATAACGAAAGATGTAAAGAGCTATTTTCTGCATTTTTTTTTTGCAAAGTTGGTTATTACACTCGAGGCGATAAATGAGCCGATAGTAACGAGAGTACAAGAAAACATATAATAAGTCTATGGTCTTCTGACAACCTGGTAAATCTCTTAAAATTGAAAACACATGGTCCCCCTTATTTCTGATGGCCTTTGCGACAGTAACCACTTTCCATCAGGTGGACCACCTGTCTGCCTACTGACCTGAAACTTTCCTAACAGTCTATTGCTCAGGTATCTGCAAAATAACTCCTGCGCATCAGAAACACTTAAAATAAACAAAGCAGTAAATCAACTATAACAAAACTGACTATGCAATAATTTACCAACAAAAAAAAATAAGATGGGCACCGCCACACAGGCAGGCAACATCCGAAACAACCCCACAATTGCACGCACTATTACTTCTAAAAGGATTCGACACGGCGCGCCTTGTTGCCAAACACGCCGATAGACAACAAAACACCGACATATTTATTGCAATATTAGATAATATTTAACGATGTGAACGCCTCCCGACGACCGCCGCGTAAACATAATTCGGTCAAAGTTTAATTCGTTGACAAAGATCCAAACACTTACTAATCGTTCGGGCGTGATGTCGTAATTGCAATTTTCAATTTTATGTGTAGTTTAATTGTGAGAACATTATATTTGCCCGTGTTTCGAATTATTATTTTGCAGTAAATCTTGTAGATAAAAAATCAGTAGTATATATTTCGATTTCAATCAAGCATACGGTCTACCTATACCTACGGTTACCGTAGTCACCCGTACCGTAGTCTATAGATAGAGGGATAATATCACTAGTGCGTTGCCAACCGTCCAAAAATGTCATCACAACAAAAAGTATTTTTTTTATTCGACGTCGTCGGTAAACAATCATACGGCCTACCTACGGCCGTACGGCCTACATACGGCCTACCTACGATTACCTGGCCTAGCGGTTACCGTAGCCAAATGTATGCTTGCAAACATGCAACACACGAGGCATCACTTACGCGTTACCGACCCTTCCCCCTCCCCAATGAGCTCTGGCAACCTTCGCGCAGAAACACAACATAAAGTTATTTGCCTGCGGTATTCTGTAAGGTGGAGGTACAGTCGAGCTGCTCTTTGAGCGAATAAACGTTATGCTCTACCTCTCTTTAAAGAAGAAGGATTGAAGATAGGTTGAGAAATCGCTATGCTAAAGGATAAAGCGGAGTATAAAAAATTACACTTTTTTTATGTCGACGGGCACCACTGTTTTCAAATTTCTACGTCACATTCCTAACTAACGAACTACAAAAGATGCTTGACAAAATTCATTCCATTCACTTCATGCTTTGTTTACAAACTCTTACTTCATCTCTTTCTACAACCCATCCAACTAATAACCCAGTTTGGTAGCGATAATAAAACGCAAATTACGTACCCATGTTTAGGGTCGGTGATTAGAAATGGCTCATCAGTGATTTGGTACGGTTAGTGATAAACGATGGGGTCGGGCCGTGTACGCAAATTATTCGACACACCGCGGGACTCGGTTACAAACCAAAATAGCTACATTTAAAAATGAGTTATAATAGTTGAAACATTGAATGTATATTTATATAAAAATTGAAATAATTTAAATTCAAAGCAAGAACACTTTTTTTTTTATACCACTAAGTTGGCAAACAAGCATACGGCCCGCCTGATGGTAAGCGGTTACCGTAGCCTATGGACGCTTGCAACACCAGGGGTATCACTCACGAGTTGCCGACGCTGCAGAAATCTTGCTGTTCTCTATTGGGAAAACCTTCGGGGAGCTGATTCCACAGTCCGAGCGTCTGCGGAAGAAAACTCCTTTAAGAGGACTCAATTCGTCATACTTTTTATACAAAACCCCTGTACTTATTATGGCGTTGTTAATCATTTTTCGTTAGATGTTTTGAATAAATTAGTATCTTGTGCACTATATCTAGCCGTGTATCTAGGCGTAATTTAAAAAAAGTGTGAAACAAATGCAGTCAAAGCCTCCGAAAAACAGCGTTTTTGCCTGAACTTTGGCCATATCTAATGTACCTATAAATTGTAAAAATAAAGAAAACATTTAGATACCAGGCTTGCAAATGTATTGGAGATTCTAAATAACTAACTTTTTTTTCACAAACTTGTAAGATTTTTTCACAAGAAGTACACGCCTGGAACAAGTTTTATGAATTCGAAATCATGAATGACGACCTAGCGAAGCGGCCGCGAGTGATCAGCGGAATATACCAACTGATAACCGACGGCTCTGATGCTGTCTCTCTTTTTTCGCAGTCAAACATTACGTTGGATGAAAAAACAAGCTTTTAGACTATGCTTGCGTTGAAGTTGCGCCGGCCACAGAGGGCCACCTTAAGACCGCACAGTTCGAAACACTCTGGTTTCAATGTGTGTGGATGGACTCCCCGTCGATGGTGAGAGTTGCGATGGTGGTAGGTGGCCGTGGACATCAAGTCGAACAATTCTTTAGAACACTCTCTGTTGTACACACGGCAACACATCAAGCTATACATTTCCAGTATAAGCTGATCTCGCATTGTATAGGATTTCCGTACAATGAGAGGTCAGCTTATATCGTGTTTATGTTCTGCGTGACGTCATGTTATGGTAGAGTTTTACTACGTCATGAGCCCCCACTTTGACGCGGTTTATTTTTGTAAATTATTAATAATTTGGTAAAGCAAAAAATACGTTTCTAATACTTTTTGATAATCTAACTGACGGATGTTTTTTTTTTGAATCATCTCTATTATTTCTTAAAAACGAAACGTATATCTAATAGTGTAATGGTACGTACCCGAAGTTCCACCATTCTCCAACACAAAACACTTTTGAAATAACATCGAAATCTAAACAAACAGGATGGATTGCGACACAACGAGTGTCGCAAAAGGAAACAAAATAACATTTACAATTCATTAATATGCAGATATTTGTAACGAGGTGATGATGAGGCTGGCCATATATCCTCGCATCCGGCGTAGACAGCGCTCGACCTGACCTTGTCAAAACAAATATTAATATTAAGCTTTATTACCCAATAACTAATATTTAATTTACATCGCAGCTACCGGCCTTCAGGACAAATATAATTAGTCTAATGAGATATAAATAATAAAAGATGCCGAGATGCGTTCGGAAGTCGATGTTTATCTCAATTGCCTTGCTCACAAGGATCACGTGACTATAAAATACGGTTATTAATAATTCCAATGGAGACGTTAATGTACGCTCTGGGATTGAAACCGAGTGTTCTACCGAACCTTCTAATTAGGAAAATAATGTACATAATTGAATATAAACATGGATACTTTGAAGTGATTAGGATAAGTATTTGGATCTATAAAAAATACGTGATGGAGGTTTCTTTTAATATTTGATTGGCTGTTTAATTGACCACAATTTTTTTGATCATAGATAAGATATATTTCTGATTTTAATGTTCAGAAATATATTTTATAGGCATTTATGGTCCTTTAGAGACGTAAAGAAGTAAACTCTGATATCACGAAAAAAGAATTAATCTTCCTACCAAAGATCAACGCTGCGCGAAACGTATGAGAAAAAGGTTTTTCTATCGGTATTTTAGTTTTTCCAATCGTAAAAGTTGTTGATAATGATGAGACCTCTAAAAATTTGACTACCCCTTGAAATGTAACTCAGTATAGTAGTAGTAGTCAGTGTAGCAGTAGTTCATGATGTTTTCCTTCACCGAAAGTTCAAGCTCATTGTTGGATTCGAACACGCGACCTTTGTCTCCGCATTCGACCTCAGTACCACTGAGCAATCATCGCCAGATTTGTAGAACGAGAATCAAGTCTCAAGTATCAATTGAAAATTTTCAATTGCTTCCATATTATGCAGTTAACTAGAACATAAAAAAACCGTACAAAACGTACAAACGTAAATAAATCGTAAAATATAAAAAACCGCTATATATCTATTTTGAACTGATTTCGAATTAAAACTGATTGAACATTCATTTGTTTCTTCTCCTACTACATTACTTTTCGTCTCTCAATACTCTTTATCACTTGTATACAGGGTGTTGTTTTGGTCGGCGACAAGCGACCCAGGAGCGGTAGTACAAAATATATATTCCCCAAAAATGGACTTAATTCCATTAAATACTGTAAATATGTTGAGAAATACCTTATTCAATTTGAAATAAAATTACCGCAAAGTATGGTTACTAAGCACGTGCACAGACTAGAGCTAGGCGCAAGCCGCCATCGCCCCACCCCTTTACTCCCTCGTACTCCCGTTGAATATTATGTCTACACTTTAGCTGATTACATGATTTTCAAAATTTTTATTTTTTTTATTTTTATTATTAAAAAAAATTAAGTATTTTTTTTTATATTTTTTTAGCACAGGTATCATTTGTATTATCGACCCTGAGTCGTTCGTCGCTGACCATAACAACGACCTGTATATTATAGCAAATATTTAAGCCCTATAATATGACAACTAAATAACAGCTCTAAATATTGACGTGAGCTCAAACAAACATCAAACATGGAACACTAATCATATTGCTCACAGATTCCCGGGAACAGAAACCACCAATGCAGGTATGCATTAAAATTAATTAAAGGGAGGCGTCGGGACCGCCCGCGCGCTACCGTCCCCGCGGGGCGCCCCACGTGACGACTTCATGCAGCTTCCCGGAACCCGGGATTTAGTGGAACTAGTCCCGGAGTGCTCAGCCCTTACCTGTGTATGTACGTGACATACCTGGTACCATTGGAGAAAGGTCAACGATCTATTTCTTTTGTTTGAGTAGTAGATATTGTAGTGAGTGCAATGGCGCCTAGTTTTGCACTATGTGAAATTCCAATAAGACTACCTATATTTACATAAATTCTATGGCTTTTTCCTATCATATTATCCTAATAAAAATACAAATTTGAATAAACAAATTATAAGAAATGGTATAATTAAAATCATTTGGAATTAATTTATGTTTGCTAGGTCACCAGTAAACTTGTAATATTTGTCATTCAAGATCCAAATTTACAGCCAAATTGGTTCTATTAATAGATTAAATTGATGAGAATAAGAACTTGTTTTAGCCATAGATTTGGGAAAATATATACTTCTGATATAGCTGATCTTTGGTCTATCAAATAGTAAATGAATATAATTTTCTCAAGATTTTCTAACTAAAATAATAAAATCTCGGATCTAATATTTCTCATCATTTCACATTTATTGAATTTCCATAAAGTCTCTGGAACGTAACGATGGAGCACATAAAATTTCGCTGAAAACGCAAATTCAGGCGACAGAAACTTTTAGTCAATCTTTCATACCTGACACTAAGTACCTATAACTCTTATAATTTGATAAACTTAAATAGTTATTCCATTCTCCTTGATCCTACGCATTTATTTTCGGTAACCCCTTGCACTAAAGTGACGAGACAAAAATAAAAAAAACTAAAGACGGTTTTATGAAAAAACGTAAAATTACAAGCTTTCTCTTTGCCATAAAATCCCGAACAACAAAGCGAATTTTAAAGTCATTAGCATAATAATAAGACAATCAAAATTTCATGTAGGTTTATCGAGAGGCCATGAATCTAGTGATTTGTATAACGACTAGTGACAACCCACTGTGCGCCTACCTGTGCAAACATTGTCACAATAGGCGCTGGCCCTTAACTCGCCCGCTATGAGTTATTGCGACTGCCCCTTAAATATTTCATCGATTTTATTGTGGCTCCAATGTCAACCCCGTCTCGACGATAGCTATAAAGACTGTCGTTAATTTTTTGCGCAATAACGCAAATCTTGTTTCACACCGATATATTTTGATCGAGTGACGTACGCAATCGATTTAAACTAAAATTTGGCAGTCTTCGCGCCCTAAAATATGATTTTAAATAGAAATGTTATTCATTCGAGTAGATTGAAGAGGCTCCACAGAAGGCTTTACAAATTTAACCCGTGCTCACCTGGCCCCGCACACCTACTCTCCCACAGATAAAAAACTCTTATAAAGAGATAAATTATTGCGTTATGGCTTTTTGAAAGAGTCCACTGCTGCTGAGAAATGACAATATTATTAAAAAGTACGCGTCTTTGTCACAATATCTTTTTGTATTCGATATATTGTCGCCATAATAAATGCTGCCCCTTTATGGTTCGAGCATTGTGCTCCCTACCTTTGTGGACATTATTAAATATATTTTAAAGAGTTTTATTAATGGTGGGCGTCGTAAAGAGAATGTTTGATTTATTTTTTCGACGCGTGTGCTCGATGTTAGTGTGATATTCTTCAATCATTTGTATTTAATGTTTGGGCTACAAAAAATATGGACAGACCAGACCGTAGCCTAAAAAGTACAAAATTTATTGTTTCTTATGTTAAAGAGTCAAAGGCCAGTTGCGGATTCATCGATAAGTAAAATAGCCCAGGCTGAAATCATTATGTTACCTTTAAAAAAAGCTAGTCAGTAAAATAAAGAATAAAAAATATCATCATGGCCATTATCTTCGAAGTGAAGTTAAGTTAATCAGATAAGAAACTTAGCTATTCACCGGAGGTTCAATATTAGTTTTTCGGGCTTAATATGATCTCGAATTTAGTACTCATTTCTAAATAGAAAAATGTAATTTGCAACTCCTACGATCCGGGAATCAAACCTCTAGTCTTTTACCTCTCGACAACTATGCCAAATAAAATACTTTATCATTGATCATTACAAAATATATTGACAGAACAACTTATGGGTAAAGTATCTGTCCCGTAACTTCATCTTTTTTAAATTCCATTACTTTACCCACATAATAAATGCTCAAAAAAGTCATTCCCACACAACGTCATCATGCATAAAACCTGCGAAAAATTGAGATATCGTATTCGTTGTTTTGAAATACGAAGCTTTTACCTCGTTCAAATGTATTCACGCCTTTATAAAATCATTTTTATTATGTTGATGTTCATATTTTTCTATAGAGATCTTGTTGCATACGCAGGTACCTTCGTGACCACTATTATATTTGCCCCCACATGTAGTGAATGTTTATTAAAATTTATTTATTAGTTACAATGATGTTCTTAACACCTGTGTCTTTTATGCGTAGATTCAGTTGTCTTGAAGACTGAATTATATTTATTTGAGGTTTGGGATGTACTTAGGTAGGTAACCCGCAGTTTCATCCTTGTTCCCGGGATGCAAAGTAGCCTATATTATATACTCTGTAACAATGTAAATTTCTTTCAGTGAACGAATTTTCAGAATCGGAGATTACGTCCTACAACGAATAAACGAACTGTAACTCTTTATAATATTAGTAAGATGCTTTTAGATGTAGCGTAGATCACAAATTTGTTGATAGCTTTATCCCAATTTTCCATAGCCAATATAAACAAATACTGTAGAGTTCACTTCAAATACATGATTATAAGGTGCAGCACAGACGACCGACTATCCGTGCCGCACTGTTTAGTCTTTGAAAATATAACCTATACAATTCTAAGCAGCAACGCACCAAAATTCTCTATTTCTTCTTCTTTTTCTCAATTTCAAGCACAATTTAATACATCGCATCTTTGCATGTCCCCATAGCGTGTACGTCGCTAGAGTTCCACCGATAGAATGATCGAAGATGTACGTCGTAACTAAGAAGTGTGCTTTCAGTCTGTGAAGAATCCGTGACGGACTTTTTTGTGTCCGCGGACCTTACACGAATTTCATAATTCAAATTCAAAATAATGTATTCAAATAGACCTTCGCAGGCACTTATGAAAAGTCTGACTCTAATACTGGCTCGGAAGTTTGCATTTGCTGAGAAGAGCTGGCTATAAAGCCATAGAGCCTATGATGTTTTTATCAAAATAAAAAGCTTACGAATCGATAGATATTTTCTTAGAAATAAATGTTAAACTAGTTGAAATCAAAAGCTGGCTAGGGCTCGATGCCCGTCGGAAGCCGCGGAGGTCAATAAATAATATAATAATATCACGTGGCGCTTAACAAATGGACGCTCCGTGCTTTGCCACCGGTACACTTGACTCTGTTCACAGATTCATTTAATAACAGACGGGGTTTTAGGTTTAATATGAATAGGGGTTTTTTTTACTTCTACCTAGATTAAAATGCAAAAGGTTTTACATCTTCACTCAATGTATTAGTCTGCTTTGGAGCCAGAAAAACCTTTGTTTCTTAAAGTTAATTTAAAAGAAAATACGATGAGATCAATAATATAAAAAATATCCTGGGAAATTCTTCACACACGGTTATCTGATCTCAAACTAAGCAGAGCTATATAAACTGCTTTTTGTTTGTAAATACATACCTACTTAACATAATTACACCCATACTCAAGACATGCAGACATATTCATGCATACAAATGCATTTCCTGAATGGGAATCGAACCCACGACCTGCAGTGTGATAGGTACTCCAACTGGCCCATCAGAATAAGAAACAATCTAGAACAATATAACTTGGAACTTACTTATAAGAATCGCTTGCTTTCCACATGTAACGAGTATCGCTTCTGTTATAGACGCACATTAACTACTCTATGGCAGGACCCCCGCGATTCGCCGGCAGCTGGTGTGTCCCTTCTGCTCAATACCATCATCAATATTATGAAGAATATACATACAACAATCATTTATAAAGTTCCTCGACTATTGGACTACAAAATAATCAGAATTCGGTATTAAATGTATTCCAACTGGTTTAATATAATACATTCTAATTGGAGTCACTTCCCGTCATTTGACTTGCTAAGGAACCATTAAAAACTTATTGCATCAGAAACGGCCATTTATTTTGCCAGTTGTCATTTATTTTGTTTCTTAATCTATGAATATCCTTAGGTCAAGGTTTAGTTTGGGATTGTTCTAATTATTACTTGTTTTCGCCCATGTATTAAAGTGACATAGTTTAGATACTTTATTATGATGTGAGCTTGCGTTTGGCCTTTGACTGACCACAGGAGGAATTATGACGAGGCCGAAGATGTAGCACGCTTATCCAGACAATGCTTATT
Organism: Polyploca ridens; assembly: GCA_951394255.1. Classification (NCBI taxonomy): domain Eukaryota; kingdom Metazoa; phylum Arthropoda; class Insecta; order Lepidoptera; family Drepanidae; genus Polyploca; species Polyploca ridens. The sequence continues at coordinate 5,670,771 of OX596250.1, forward strand.
CACTCTGGCTTTGCAGACATCTAGGTTATAGGTGTGGGGTAACACAGACCCTGGAAGAGAGTTTCTCATTCCGCTGTTCGCATAAGGAATGGAGAAGCGAAGCGTTATATCACCTTCTGATCTCAACCGTAGTAAGCATCAAAATAATCAAATAAATGCATTGGCTATTATTACTACGTAAATCAAGTTTTTATTCGAATAAATTCGCAATTTTTTTACAGAAGACACGATGCTCAAATACGGTGAAGGTCACGTATATAAGGGACGTATGGAAACCCTACCTTTAGAAGAACGATGAACATGAAACCCGTTAGCGACGAGTCTCCCAGCACTACGGTCTTCCATCTGGTGGATCTATTGAGCCAAGGGCTTCCAACTGGTATTTGGCAGATCCATCCCAGAGATGGTAGTAGTATACCTTCTCTACATGAACAGGTCGCAATAACTATCCTGGCGTAATCATAAAGTACCGCTTCAACTTAGAAGAACAAAAATTTATATTAGTAGTCAAGATTATGCCCAGGAGTTCAAGTTAGTCGGCAATCAGTAAGGATACATTCTGAAAAATAGGAGTCAGGTTGAAAGGCTCCTTGACTTACATCCATTACTAACAGCACTATTTATTTTTTTAATTTATCATTTTATTAAGTTAATAGCTGTCCCACGATATTTTACCCGATATCCTATTGTAGATAAAAAAACTGCCTATGTCACTATCAGGGAGCATACCACAAGCTCTAAAAACAAGGTTAAAATAACCTTATTTGTCTTTTGTCCTGTTTTGACGCCGGATGTCAAAGAGGGACAAAGTCAAATAAGTTTATAATAATATTGTTTTAAGAGCTTGTGGTTGGTCCTCTGGCCCATAAAAAATATGCAACAAATCATGTCGATTCATTACTGCGTAAAAGATAAACTGCGAATAAACATACATTCACATTAACAATAATAGTAGGCATAAAATGGTATAGAATATATTTATAATAATTTTGTAATAAAAATATCTACCACATTTGATTTCTACGAATATATATACTTAGAATTAATTTTATCATCTCTATAAATAGAGATTAGTCTACATTAAAGTGACGCCTCCAAAAACACTTGCCTCTCCTATAAGATTTTAAAGTCTATTTAGAAGTGTTATCTTTACTGTTATGAGCAAAACGCAGTAAATGTTGCCAGCTCTACACCATCGTTATATTTTAGACAAAAGATGCAATGACCTCGAAATTATACAGACTTAAGATTTTCGTTTATTTTGATTTTACTCTTGCAGAATTACTGATATAAGGTTAAAGGTCAATTGAACGAAACAAAAGTGATAGATCATTTTTATATGATCAATTAATAATAGTCTTTTATCTATTCAAATAGAGTAACAAATATTTTACTCTATAATAAAAGACTAAATGCTATTGCATTTAACAGATAGAACATGCAAAAGATAAAGAAACAAAAGAGAAGAATCCTCCTCACGTCAAGTTTATCAGGAAAATTATTTAAGCATCCGCGATGTGCTTTTGGTTGTGCTTCCTTCATAAGTGCCCTACTAGGGCCTAAATAAATGGACTTGACTTTGACTTTAAAAGTAACTATCAAGACATTGATAATTGCCAAAGTATATTATTAATAATGATTTGATGATGAAGTGGATCCACCACCCTGCTTTGTTCAATATAATAATATACAGGGTGTAAGGGACATCGCCGCACAAACGGATACCATGGGTCCAGGACATGATTCTGGACCCCCATGTTGGAGGTTTTCGTCGGTTTTTCCCAAATTTTTTAATTTTTTTTTTTAGTTTTTTTTACTTTAGACTGTTCATAATCGTTATTCTTACCTAACCCAAAGAGATTTAAAATAAATAAGTTATTAATTCATTACTTTCACTAAAAGTAGCAATGTAAATAAAACTAGAAACGGTGTAGGTATTATTGTTGTTGGCGATATTCGCCTGCAGTCAGCGACATACTACGTAGGCACAACGTTATCGCGCGTTTAAATCGCGGTGTTCACAATACATTGCGCGCTCGAAAATGACAATTTCTATAACCGATCATTAGCGAGGTGAATGACTTTCACAATTTGATTAGTGGCATTAGGTGTAGCCTTTTCGCGAAGTTTGCGTTACCATGCGAAATACACCCTGTATATATATATTAATAGGATCATTGTATGGCAGGTAGGGGAGAGATTCACAGGAGACTTTAAAATGTTTTAGGCTAGTTAGAAATTAGAATAGCCTATCTAGTCTTACTTCATATTTAAGTAAACTGGACCGTATCCCACTCTATCGATGTAAAGAACCATATCAATGACATATCTTGCCATGATTCTCTGGTCTTGAACCTAAATTTAAGTAAGGTAAGGTAAACTACCTTCATCATACAGAATACCGCAGCCAAATAACTTTATGTTGTGTTCTTGCGCGTGACTAAGGTCACCAGAACTCATCAGGGCTGGGGGGAATGACGGTAAGAGTGATACGGCTTCAGAAACCGCTTACTATCAGGCGGACCGTATATTCGTTTATCGACTACGTCATATACAAAAAAAATAAAGACAAATACTCATCACGACTGCGGTGGTCAGACCACCGGGCGTCAGCACGTGCCGTCAGTTTACCAGCTCAACACCTCTCGAAAAACTTCCGCGACAAAACAACAGCGCTCTCTACACGAGTGTTTGATACATTGAGGTGCGCATACGCAGCTGCGGGTAGCACGCGCTCTTAATGCCATGAAGTGCATTGTTTTACTTAAGTGTCAACCCTTACCGTTATACCCCGGTGGTCCACAATTAATATGTTGATCGGCTCTTAATGACTTTCCTGCACTTACGCTCATTATACAAAGTATTATGTTACGGCTCTGAATTGTAAATGTAGCTCATTATTGCGCCATTTCAGGTTTATTTATAGTATTATGACTTATGAAGAGTGCATACATATTTTTAAAATATAAAATTATGTGATGCAGCTCTCTGACGCATGCTATAAATGTATTCTAAGGACACAGTTAGTTATTTTAATTGCATCGTGATGCTTCTTGATTTTCTTAACTCATTATAAATTATATAAGATAGCGAGATTCATATATCCAGGAAACAATATAAAAAGAAATACTTTATTACCTACAAATGAAAGCTATATATAAATTCAGAACCAAAAAAGTTGGGGTAGCTCTTCGTTCTGATAATACTATGAAGTATATTTCCAATGTAGACACGCCATCTTTTCATAAATCCACTTTAAAATAATGACATTAGAATTATTCCTCACAGCATTTCACGGTTACGGATACTTTCTAAAAATAAACTGCAAACGACAAGACAATAAAACACGAACTCAAAGACTCTGATAAGTAAAAATAAAATTGCGCGTTAGGTCTTTGTAAATAGAGGCGGGCGAGGGTGGATCATCGTTTGAAGTCAGTACAAAGCCGCCCTAGAGCGCGAAATGTGGGGGGCGAGAGGTCAAAGGGGGTTCTACAGATCCTATCGGCGTGTCCAAACTGCCACAGACAGATAACGGTGTGCGTGTGTGCGGGCTGAATTTTAATATACCTAATATAAGTTGTGGCGTACCGAGTTGAGCAAACGGTTAATTGAAATGTTATGGTTTATGTAGATATTTACATTGGAGACGCTGTAGCTGATTATTTAAGGCTTTATAGCTGTTTAACATGATTAATTGAGTATTTTATTGACTTTTTTACTTAGATATGTTTCCATTTTTATGTTTATATAAATTATTATACAAAGTATTATTTTGCTAAACGATAATTAGCTACGTAAATTGATAGTTTTTTGAAGTAAAAACTATGAGTTTTCAGAGAGTATAGGGCTCAGTTGCTATTGACAACAGAGTGTTATTTAGATGTCATGGGAAGTTATAGGATTTGGATTGGTGGAAAAAATATATAGTGAGTAAACGCTACCACGGTGGTTTTTTGTATGCCACACCAATTATCGGACTAACACCGAATTATTGTAAGCAGGCCTATCAAACGAAACGTAATTAATCTAATTTACTATTTTCCTAATAACTAGTTAGATTCGCACGCTGGAAATCTTCATATTTTTATTACTTCTAAACAAACGTACCTACGGCAAGATCAAATCGTAGATGAAAACAAATATCAAGTAGACATTATCAAGTTTAACCTGAAAAATGTGCAGGGACGGCAAACGGGTCGATACTGAAACCCCCCGCGCCCCCCAGGTGCGACGAGATAATCCAAGATGGCCGCCGAGATAGGACGTGACGTCACAGCACAGCCCGCGCCTCACCCCGCGCGCTTCCCCCCCCCCTCGCTCCCGGCGCATCCTCGAGGCCTCTCGCCACCCTCCTTAGATCCTTTCAGAAATCCGCCGCAAAAGTACCGATAGCAGAGACAGTTACACTACGTCATAACGATAATTGTCAATATGCCCTTACGAAAATGGGCCTGTAATTTGGACAAACTCATATTTTACAACTTTCAGAAGCTTACTTTTGTCAGATTTTAAATTTCGAAGGTATGAAGCACTAGCAGTTAATTGCGTTGGTTACTACGTAAAATACAAGATCAAATAACAACAAAATAAAACATCGAATGATTCAAAATTAAAACAGAGCCATATCTAGATGTACCTACGCAGCATTTTGGGATATTTCACTACTATCACACAATTTTAAAATGGACGTATAATAACATGTTACAACCTCTTTTGTTTTCTTAATTCGTTTATTTGGCTACAACAGGGACTGGACATGGAAACCATCGGTTCCTCCCTTATACTTGGTCACGTAGACCTTACGATCGTCTCCGATGTATTCGTATTGGCCTTCGATTTCCAGAACATATTCACCGTCGTCGTCGCTGGGAACTAGCCGGCCGCGCTCTGAGACTACCGTGTCTGAAAATAAGGAGTACAAAAAGAATAACTCAAATGAACTACATTTTCGTTCAATAATTACTTCGTTATTTATTAAGGAACATATGTATGGTTCTAAAATCATAGTTATAACCATAGAGGTAGAATATTAATAATAAATAAATATCCTGGGACATTCCTCACACACGGTCATCTGATCCCAAACTAAGCAGAGCTTGTACTATGGAAACCAGATAACTGATATAATACATATACTACTTTTTGTTTGTAAATACATAATTACACCCAGACGGACATACAGACATGTTCATGCACACAAATGCATGTCCTGTGTGGGAATCAAACCCACAACCTGCGGGGCGTAAGGTGAACCTTAACCAACTGCGCCAACTGGCCCGTCAATATTAGTAGAGTGGCTCTACTAGAGTATGTGCCTTGAGCATGGGTATGCGCGTGCAATGGTGCCTTGAAACGATTCTCGTTTTAACGATACGTTTACTGAGAAGAAATTATCTATGAATGCAAACTTCTCAAGCATCGCAGAAGGTAATGTTATTGTTGTTAAATTTAAAATAACTATTACTCTATGGTTTTAACATACTACAATAATACGTTGCCACACATCAAATGTGAGAATCATTAACGCAAAAATTATACGTAAACAATTTCATCATACACCTTCTCGTAGGTCTACGGACCAAGAGTGAAACTGATAAAAAGGTAATCGACTACACTTTCCCAATTAAAGTAGTTTAAAAAATACATACCCTCAGCAGTGATGTACCGAAAGGCGTACTGTCCCTCCTCATCGTGGATCTCCTCATGCCTGAGAGCCGGCAGCATCCGAGTCCACATGTCAAAGGGTACATGACAAGCCACCATGGCCAATATGCAGCTGAGTACGATAAACTGCGGAAGAAAACAGTGATCTGTTTAATTTGACGTTTTTATATGAATAATCCTACGGATAGTAAGGTCAGCTATGAGTTTCTATGAGTTACGGTAAACACTTATCAACAGACGAATCGTGGCTATTTCCACCTTAGTGGGAAAAAAAGGTTGTGACCAAGTGAGAAAAAATATGTTTTAAGAACTCACTGTTTTCATTATTGCTATTTTTGTACACTTCTAAACTGCACTGTAAGAATTGTCAAATTAGAGTGAATACTTAGTGTAATACAGATGCTTTTATAGAGACAAATGATTCACCTGCAAATGATGTTGTTGTTTGTTTGCCTAATTAAAAGACTGGATTACAAATTGCATTTACAAGCATAATTAACTTGAAGATATTTTAATAATACCGACAAATCGTTGTTCAAATTAGGAACATACATAGCACTTCCAACGCACAAAATCACTAATGATGATTCAGAAATTGGACTGTTTTACAAAAATCTTAAACTGACTTCAAAGTACACGAAGAAGTAATCAAACCCTGATCTGACAATGGGACAAATAAAAAAAGAATTTTCAAAATCGGTTAACAAATGACGGAGTTATAAGGTAACAAACATTAAAAAAAAACAACCGAATTGAGAACCTCCTCCTTTTTTTGAAGTCGGGTAAAAAATAAGGAGTGCCGGGAAGAAATTCAACATAGTAATTTCGTTGAATCTTACTTTTCCATTTTGACACTTCACTAGAAGGATGCAGAACACAGCTCTTTTGATATTTTTTTACACTACTGAGGTAGCATGCGGTCCGCCTGATGGTAAGTGGATACCGTAGCTTACAGACACTTGCAACCCCAGGGATATCATCCTACAAAAATCTCTTCACACTCAGAAAGGGTAAATAAAATGTAAGGTTCTACTTATTACGTCCTGTTCTGCGGACGGTACCCGTGGTGGGCGGGTAGGCGCTATGTGCTCTGAGCTATGTAAGGGGTTATCTCCGCAGTCGGTGCTCTATCTAAATCTGTATTATCGCAACACGCCGCCGAATAATTATTACTACATATACAACTTATACATTGATATACTATCTCGAACCAAACTGCCGACGCGCGAGACCAATGGCTTCTGCTTATAATTGAAATTACATTTCATGTCGGAAATAACTGGTATGAATTGACAGATTAATTAGTTTCCATGGATGTTGTGCTTATCTGGCAAGGGAAACAAAATCCTGAAAAAAAAGCTTGAGTCAAAATTGATTGGCTACTTTTACTACCAATCCAGCACCATTTATATCCATTCAAACATAATGCGAATCAATTAAGTGTCGCTCCGATGATATCGATAAGGCATACCAGTTAGGTCCTCATCAGCTCGAAGGTAGCCACTCCGAGCCCTCCTTTTGTTCGGTGAGAGGGAAACAGGATTGTTGGCCGAGGCAGGATGATTATGCTTTTATGTGATTTTTCAGTCTAAGGATCGAGTGGTCTTGAAGACAATTGACGATGTCTGGTCGAAAGCCTGTCTACTTTGTTGAGAATACTTGAATGCACGAATGCGTAAGGTACTTCTTTTAACTTGTAATTCCTAAGAATGCATCACGACGATGTACTAGACCTAGACAGATTTCAGATATTTTATGTTGAAAATCTCCAAACATAAATTCTGTTCCTTGAATAGTTGTGTATCATTATTTCTAGTTCAATATCGTTGCACTTTTTTGTTTGTTGTTGTACCTATGTTTGATTTGAATTATTTTGAACTCAAACTATGTAGCAACAAAACTATAGCCTAGGTAGGTACCTACTAGACGCAGTTTTTCCTGGGTTTCCGTGGAATCTTATAGTTATTTGATTGCGGTAAGGTGGAGGTACAACTTTAATCTGTGGTGGAGGTACCCACGTCAAGCTGCTCTTTGAGCGAATAAACGCTACGCTCTACCTCTCTTACGCTTTTCTGATTGAGTCACAATCAATTGATTAGTAGGTAGGTATGATCAATTTTCTAGGTTTCCATTTTTAAATCGCTAGAAAACCCTTGAGGAAGCTACAAAAAGTTCTAATTTCAAATTAAAACCCCGGTACCGCGAAAATTCTGCTGTAAAAATTTGAAAAACCAATGAAAATGCCTACAGTTTTTTTTTATTAAGGTCTTGTCTTGGACATTGAAGCAGGCTATAAAGAGATACCTACTACCTCCCAGACAGTACCTAGTTATTTAAACACAGACCATATACCATAAGAGACCAATAAACCCTAAACTACAGTTGTACAACGCCCTACGCTCGTTGTAATGACCTCGTAACACATTTCTAAACAATGAAACTCTGATACAAACATAAACAATAGTTTCAACATTGTCGTAAATCCACAAATCGCCAATATAAAATCACCGTATGCTCAAGTCGTATTTGCTTAGGGTTACCATACGTTAGCATATATCTAAGCTTCCTGGGTTATTGTTATGATTATATATCTACTGGCTGTCCCCCGCGGTTTCACCCTATTAGCCTATATCCTTCTTCATACCATAGGCTATCTGCATGCCAAATTTCATGATCCTCCATTGAGTATTTGAGGCGTAAAGGCGTAACAAACAAACACATTCGCATTTATAATATTAGTAAGAATTATTACTTGGTGTTGATTTTTCTTTATTATATTCTATAATCAAAATATTATTTAAGGTGGTAACCCTATATACCTAAAGGCATCCACACACGAGTCGTCTCGCGGCGGAAATGGCGTCTAACCGGATATTGTATCGCGCCTTCATCTCCGGCGCGCTTCCGGTTCCGGCGCCCACCTCCCACTAGCTCGTGCGTCGCCTAATTACTTACCCTAACGTTCGTATATCTATGTAGCTTGTGATGTGTGTACTAACAGGAGAATACATGGTTTGACATGTCTTTTTATATAAGTAGACTCCAAATATACTTTAATTTTCGTAAAAAATACATCTCTATAAAAGTGCTTGAAATAGTAACCTCAACATCATAATTTTAAACAATACTGGCGACATAATGTCCTATAAATATAATTGTATACCTACCATCAATCATATTTATTTCATCTTTAATGGCAATATTCCTTTTTGGACCTGCCAATGTCGATGTTGTTTTTTTTTATATTTTATAAGTTCTAAACTCGTTAAATTACTTTCTCAAAATCAAGTCAGCTATATACTTATACTTTTGAAGCGAACAGGTAACCCTAAAAGTGCAATGACGTTAATTTTGTTTGAAATCTATTCAGCCAATTCGCCACCACCGACAATGCACTCTGATTGACTAACTCAAGAACACTATTTGGATTGGTCGGTACTGTTAAATAATCAGTGCAAAAGCACTTACTAGTTGCGGAATTACCTGCTACTCTAAAGGATTTTTAGGTACTCGATGTGAACGGTGTACTACTGTATATAATTAACAGCCAGATACAGTTTATCTGGCCACTGAAAAAATCAGCGCTAAGTATAAGAAAAGAAGAAAAGTTTCAATTCCTACATTAAATACTTTATTGAATTTCATGGCCAATATTTTATTTCCTGGCTGAAAATAAAACACAATTCTTTTTTCAAAATCCGATATAAATGAAACGTTTAGATTGTAATGTAAATTAAGTACCTAATATGCTAGGATAGTTATGTTTTTCTTATACATAAACAATATAAACAACTCTCTGACTTAAATACTTTTATTGTGTAGTATGAACAACCCACAACAACATGGACATGCCAAACAACTGTCTTTGGCAATAAACCACCCTAGTATTGAACCTCTGGGGACGATTAAAACCACAAACACCTCGTGTAATGTATGTCAACACCCATTTATTGTATCAATGGAGTTGCGTAACATCTGGCCATTGTGGTGATCACATCATTTAGTTATAGTCACTAGAAATCGAAATAGGGCTACTGAACAAGCAATGTTCACTACTGGCTTGATCACAAATAATTCTAAATTGATCAAAATAATCTGAAAAGTTACTTATGCAACAAAACATTTTTATTCAGTTGGTAAGTAAAAAACAGTCAGATATGTTTATCTTTCAATGCTTCAATTTATAATGCCCATTCAACTATACGCGCAAAAAAAATGATCTAATCAACCCTTTAAAAGACCACACACTAACTGCGCAGTACCTAATCGTGCGTTATCATAGTCCATGCCACAGTATCTCCGTGTGGGGTAGGAAGTTACAGGAAGCGGGAATTAGCGCGGTTTGATGCGCAGGCGCCGCGACGCGTGCTCTTTGTCTATGCCCACAGCCGCGAAAGCGGGATACTTGACACTTCCCCCTACTTCATGTCAAAAATGACATCTTATTAGTTTGCAATTGTTTATGGTTTCAAAATGTGGGAATAAAAAATTTATCAAAGCGTCTCTCCGAAATAGATCGCCATCAATCTTGTATAAAAGATTAATTAATTGCTTTCATAAATAGACACATTTTGTCGTAACTCAAGCAAGTGATATCAAAGCGATTATTTTCATTTCATTCTCGTAACACCACATGCTTGCATCGAAATAAATAAATAATGACTTAATTAAATCCAGATGCACTTAAGAGTAACTGATTATTTCTTAACAATATCGTCTTTTATAGCGGTGTTTTGATTTAAGTTCCTCACACAAAGATCGGATAACATCCAGCTTTAGGCTATGTGAATATAGAAAATCGAACTTTTTTCACTGAGGATTGGCAAAACCGTAAATAAATCTTAGATTAGGAAAGCGGGCCGTCTCTAGTCCATAACTACATAGTTACATTGTATTATCCAATGACCATGGGTCATCATCTGATTATAAAAGAATTAAAATTGGCTAATAAGTTATTAAATTGATTGATGGTCAAAGGAATATATTTTTATACGACGACGTTTGTAAACAAGCGTACGGCCCGCCTGGTAGTAAGTGGTTACCGTAGCCACGTGGACACTTGCAACACTTGGGGAATCACTCACGCGTTACTGACCCTTTCCCCCTCCCCAATGAGCTTTGGCAACTTCACTCACGCGCAAGAACACAACATAAAGTTATTTGGCTGCGGTATTCTGGTAGGTGGAGGTTTAGCCAATCATGTTGCTCTGTGAGCAAATAAACTATAAACGCTCTACCTATAAATATAAATCTCTAAAAATATAATATGAAAACTAAATTTTTTTATACCACTTAGGTGGCAAACAAGCATACAAGCAACATATTTTAAACAATTGTAATTTTTTTACTTGAGAATAATCTTGTCATGATAAGCAATCTACGCTGATGTGACCGAAGCTCAAGCCCATATAGGATTAGTACCTACGACTTTCGCCATGGCAGCGGCATTTGACACAACCACACAGTTATGAATCTATCGAGATCTTCAATAAATGTACTTGCTTTCTGCTCTTATTTATCATCATCATCATCATCAGCCTTTATCAGTCCATTGGGCATAGGCCTCTCCCAGAGCGCGCCACTCCTTCTGATTTCTTGCCACCCGCATCCAGCCCAGCCGGCCACTTTTTTGAGGTCGTCAGTCCATCGGCCCGGGGGTGTCCCACACTACGTTTGCCACACAGATATACATCTATATAGATGACGCGAGTGTATGTACTTCGCGTGTCAAAATCTGTGCAAAAATGGGGCACAATGTTCTTCTTTTGAAATTGTTTCGCGCGGTCAGGGAACTCGCATAAGGCTGCATGTCCACCAGAGATGTGTAGCGAGGAGTGAGGATATGTTTAGCTGACAAATAGTATAGCTTCATTTTCACGTTAAAAATCGAATGCCAACCTAACTAAATCAATCTTGAGACATTATGGTAGGTACAAAAAAGTTACACGCTTGATTTCCAAACGGATGGTGGGACTTGCGTTATCTATTTAGATTTATGTCCGTGGTTTGCCAAGACGCGGTCTCCCTCCACTCTAAGACTAACCTGCTCCATTGACCATCGTTTCTTCTTATTTATCAGTACAATAATACCTATATGTATACCTTTCTTCAATTAAAGATACTGCAGCAGTTCCATATATAAGTAAATATGAGCTCAAAACGACTGGCGGCAACGGCGACTGGATTGCCCCACAATTTATCTGATTTATAGACATCTCTTGTTACATACCACCCTTGGTGACCTACACCCCGCGGTGATATGACACTTATTCAATCAAGGTTAGTTTGCTGATTATTACACCGTATGATTCTACAGCCAAATCTACATTTAATAGGTTATTTAAGAAATAAACAGGTTAATCGCTTGGCTCGCGGTTAAAAATATAACAATGACATCAATTGTTATAATAGGACGCGCATCCCTCGCGAGAACCAACGGGTTAAATTAGGATGTCAGGTATTTACTTACTCTATGACTTCTCCAATATTTTTATGAATTAGTAGCATTTCGAAGGTAAAAAATCCAAATCCTGTCAGTCATTACAGCGTGATTAAATACCACACCTGACTATACAATACATTGTTTAATGAGAACTCACTCCTAATTACTTTTACATAAGGCACCTACTATCGCTTTATTCATGACAGTAGAGAGCAAAAGAGATTTAACTTAAAATAGTATACCTAACTACCTTCTGAAATTATTATTTATATATCTATCATTATCTTGTATTTGACTACCAAAATAGTTAAATAGCTTTATGACTATTAAAAAATACTCTATGAACAGCGTCCCACAGTGTTAATTACGCGAACATTTTTTCCACCCGTCTACATGTCGCGTTCAGTCATTCAAACACAATTACATCTGTTTAAAGTTAAACTATCCCCATCTCCCGGCGTCACCCTTCGATATTCTAGGGCTCATTTAACCCCTCGATCATATAAAGGGAACAATAACCGACTGGTCGTTAAGCGGTTGCAAGCAACTGATTGCTTGTGTTTGAATCTCAGGCGTATCGTATACGATATACAAAATATAGGTAGATGTGGTTTTCAGATTCTTTTTGATTATTATTTGACGGTTGCGGACGATAAATACCTATTAACTTTAATGTTGAACCCCTCCAAAAGGATTTTCATAAATCAATCAAAGTTTCAAACAAAGATCATAACTCCAACGCAACGACACTTCTAGAAAACTTAAATTACTCTTTTTTCCGCATTACGAGTGCGAATAATCTTCTTGACGGGCTGAGAAATTGACGGCGTCTAAAAAACGCCGACTCAAAATTCGACAAACTTTTTACGTCAACCGAGTTTCACTTAGAGAAGTTTCTACATCCATTTAGAAGTTGCTCCCTATACGACAAGCTGACAAATTTTAATGAACCCGAGAGGGCTGCTAATGTCTGCGAGTTGCGTAATGGGAAAACTTCCACCACTTCGCCCCATCACCCCGAACGATCGCGAGACAATTTTTGCTTCACGTATTATGTTAATTTCCATTATTTTCTAGACATATTTACCCAACTCACAATAAAACAACCATTTTAAGTTTGGTAACTCGCATTACGCACACCTAAAAGGTTTTATTGTTTAATCTTCTTATAACAACTTATTCACGTACCTAACATATTTTCTTCATGTGATTGAATGGTCAATTCATAACGTTATATAGCTTTCGTGGTAACGTTTGTAATATTATACCCCTGGGTATGACAATAAAAAGCGCAATAACTTTGACGTGTGCCATTTCAACTCTTTCTATAAATGAACTCCTAGTATAAATTACATTATAAATTTCAAACGTTCAGTGACCAGCGAAAAAGTGTATTAGGGGCCGCATGATTGTGATTTAAACGGCTAACCCCCGCTTAAGGGCGGTCTAGAGTCATCCATCATACGCTTTACATATGTTTGAATAAAGCTCGTGGGAAAAGGATTTCCTCTCAGAAGTCAAAGCGACATTCTGCAATAACGTAGGGTGACCAAATAGTAGGAAATTGAAAAAATGCTATAGGTATTAAAAGCGTATAACAAATTCTGTAGTTTAGAGATGGAGAGAATTTTTCTATTTAAAATATTATAAGATCAATATTCCAATAGATTTAATAGATATTTTTTTATCTTTTTCCTGTTAGGACGTTACTTAATGATTTTAATTTTATATTATTTAGGTCATGAACAAAATCATGTAGGTGATATATTTTTATTATGTATATTATTATAGATACTCTACTCTATACATATACAAATTCAAATTCAAAAAGCATTTATCAATTTAGGCCCTGATAAGGCACTTGTGAACTTTAACAAAATTAATCTACACTGGTTCCAAATACAACTTGAACTGAGAAGACTCCAGCAAGAAACTCAGCAAGTCTTTTTTTTTATGTGTACTTAGAAGTATGTATTACAATTTACAAAATATATATAACAATAGCCTGCGAAGCGAACAATTCATTCAAATGCATTCTTGTCACCTACAAAATCCGAAACATTATAGTACCCTTTCTTGCATAGCTTCTGTTTTAATATCTTTTTAAATCTATGTATACGTGGCGGGTGTTATTTAACTATTATGATATTCATTAACTAACAAGTTAGTAATTAAATTTATATATACAGTAGGCTAACTACAATTTAACCGTCCTCCTATACATTATTAATAAGATGTGTAGTCCTCTAAAAGTCCTAATATATGGTGTACCTACATTACAAATAGCGGATTAGGGCAGTTTGGCAAACAAGGCGTCGTCGGCGTGTGTCGGCGCCCTTACAACTAATGCTGTATTAATGTCTATTAGGCCCGCGCTTTGTTCTCCACTGACGATTTATTTGGATTTATACAGCTAATGCCAATATAAGCCGGTGACTTTCGCACGGAGACATTAATGTGTCAACACACTTTGGTATTATACAGTCAAGTACCTACTGCAAATATTACGTCGACCTTTAGACAAAGGATAGAGATCCTCCAACGTAATGCGTTTCTTTAAATCGGACTGTATTATTTTGCATTGCCTGGAAAAAATTTCATCATTTGGAATTGGAAAAAATAGTAAGGATTTGGTTATTACAATTCATTTTAGTTCGACAAAGTGTGCTCTACTTAAGCTTCATGTAAACCCTACAAAAGTATAGTTTCAGTTTAATCATTCCCAAAGTAACTGACAGGCATTGATTTCCCATAAATGCAGCAATGTTAGCATCACCTTGACAATAGGACAAGGATCATAGATCGATGCAGTGCAAGGTCTGATACGACGGGGTACGCGTTATCACGATAAGGCACGTGGCGGTTGTTGTTCGGAATAGAAATTGACAAAATTTTACTCTACGGCTTTACTTGGTTTTTGTTTCTGACCGAAGACCGAATTTAAAAATTGTATTGGGAACATAAGGAGATGATTGCATCCAGCAGCCCCGATGAAAATTTAAATTATAAAAGAAAAGGTAAAATAAAATGGCTATAAGAGAATACATTTCAATCCGCGTCATTCCACAAAACGATCTCATTACCGGAGTTTCACTTTATACTTCCCGCTCATTCGTGTGCAATCTGTAGTGTGCAAATCCGTTAATCTTATTTGGCGGGTAGTCGGTGAGCACGTGGCGCCACGTGGCGCGAAATCGAACTAATCTCCAGTCCGTACGCGTCGGCGGGCAGAGCGCGTGCGCCATCCCGATAACGCCAAGAAATGCCATTCATTCCCGCTCTTTTGTCGCGAACAATCACTTATTTATTTATGATATTTGCTACTAGTCAACCTGCCACCCTCGTGAGTTAATGCGTACTTAACTGAACTAAAACCCCACGCTTTTCGTCGTTATGAGGGTGGATGTCTTAGATGGGAGGCATTGGGAGGTACGGAGCTATGATTAAAGCATGTTAGTATTAATAATAATAAGTGATGTGTGAACCTATGACCATGAAAGTAACAGTATCAAACCACTGGCCTCTTGAGTTGTACCTAAACTTTAGGTACGTTCAAATTCACTATTGGCTTTTCGGTTATCTCACGATTTTTGCTTCACATCACATATCTGAAGATAACACCATGTCCAGGAACTCGCATAGGGCCTGAAATGCAATGCCGCTCCCATTTTAGGTCTCATCGGATCTCATCGAGCGCGGGTGAAAGCTTGTAGGTATAATAACAATAATTTGTTATACATAATATATATGTCGGAGTCAGCGACAGCCAAGCGATACAAACACCACGATTAGGGTTCAGTAGTATCGGGATTCGGTGGGCGCAGTGCAGGCAATAAAACAACGTTATACCATCGCTTCGTAAAAGTCCCGTATGAGGAGAAGAAGCGACGCAACAAACTCCTCACGGGCCCAATGTGTTTATTACGTTATTGTTACGACATAATCACTTCACTTCACTTTACTTCACTTCACACATGTACAGTCTTAAATAATTACAGGCTACAGAACCGGCTGTAACAATGATTGCACTGAGATGTGTATAGCTCGAGCGCTTGTGATAAAACTAACTATCCCAAAAGCAATACGCATCCCCTTATAAACTTTGTTATTCACGTTATAGTCAAATCAATGTTCTTAATATTACGCATACCCTCATTAAGTCTGTTATTTACGTCAAAGTCAAATCAGTGTTGCTACTATTTTACCCAACCCTTGTACCACGATAATATCGTATTCCAACTGAATCCGACCAACGATCTAACTCTCCGACATATACAGGGTGTATTTCGCATGGTAACGCAAACTTCGCGAAAAGGCTACACCTAATGCCACTAATCAAATTGTGAAAGGCATTCACCTCGCTAATGATCGGTTATAGAAATTGTCATTTTCGAGCGCGCAATTATCGTGAACACCGCGATTTAAACGCGCGATAACGTTGTGCCTACGTAGTATGTCGCTGACTGCAGGCGAATATCGACATAAGACACCGTTTCTAGTTTTATTTACATTGCTACTTTTAGTGAAAGTAATGAATTAATAACTTATTTATTTTAAATCTCTTTGGGTTAGGTAAGAATAACGATTATTACCAGTCTAAAGTAAAAAAAACTCAAATTTTTTTTTTAAAAATTTGGGAAAAACCGACGAAAAATTCCAACATGGGGGGTCCAGAATCATGTCCTGGACCCATGGTATCCGTTTGTGCGGCGATGTCCCTTACACCCTGTATACACACCGGCACAACTAGCGGAACACAAAAAAAGCAGGATTTTAAAATCTTTTACTTGAGGAACTGGCCAGTTATGATATTTTTTTAATTTTTTGTCAAATTTGAAAATACAAAATTAGATGACATACACTTTTTTCATTCATTTGTTTTATTTTCCCGAACAATACGTTTTGTCAACTTGTTCGAGTAATAACTACGTTATTGTAATTTTTTTGAAAAATTGCACTTAATTGTTTTTTATAAATTTGTTATTCTATAGGCAATTTTGTTTATTAAAAGCTCTTTATTATGCCTGACTTAACATCACTGGAAATCATTAGGGCTGATGAAATGAGAAGAAATGGCCATACCTACAGATCGATTGCCTCAAGGCTTCGTCGACCAGTATCAACGATTCATCGCAGCATCCAGCGGTACAGATCGTCTAATTCTCTTGTGAGGAGGAAGGGTCAAGGTAGAAAAAGATGTACATCGAGGCGAGATGACAGTTTTTTACAACTTGGAGTTCGTAGGAATACGCGATTAACGGCTGTACAAGCTCGAAATGAACTGGAAGACGTTCGAGGAGTACGAGTAAGTGAGCGTACAGTTCGCAGGAGATTTGAAGAAGTTGGTTTAGGGTCGTATATACCTGCCAAAGGCGCAAAACTTGAGAGACGTCACCGCGTAAACCGATTAAGCTATGCGCGAGAACATCGTCATTGGGATTTGAACGAATGGCAGCAGGTTCTCTTTACTGATGAGTGCAGAGTTCTTTTAAAACAGATCGATGGGAGACAGCGAATATGGAGACGCAAAGGAGAATGCCACATACAGTCTAATTTTGAACACACAGTGGCTTATGGTGGCGGCTCGATTATGGTTTGGGGAGGGATATGTTTGGGAGCTCGCACGGAGTTAGTGATAGTCACAGGAGGGACCATGACAGCAAATCGATACATCAGAGACATTTTAGAAGAACATGTTGTACCATTTGCCCCATTTATTGGTGACGACTTTATTCTAATGCAAGATAATGCTCGTGCTCATAGTGCACAATCGGTACAGGCATATCTGAGCCACGTAGGTATACCGGTGATGCAGTGGCCAGCAAATTCCCCCGATATGAATCCGATAGAGCATGTCTGGGACTTGCTAAAAAGAAGGGTTAAATCCAGAATGCCACCCCTCAACAATCTGAATGAATTTGGTAACGCATTACTTGAGGAGTGGGAGCGGTTGCCTCAAGAAATCATCGATAACATAATCTGTAGCATGCCCAGACGAATGAAAACCGTAATCAGAGCAAGAGGGGGAAACACTCGTTATTAATTTTGCTTTAATTTTATTGTTAAATCATTTAATGCTTACTTTTTTTATTTTTTGTGATGGTTCATAATCATCTAAAAATTTCACTTATTTCAAATTTCTTTATTTTTCAATAAAAAATAACGAAGACTTTTCAAAGTCGTTGTTAAAAGATGTTAATCAATTTGTTATTCTGTGTCTAATTACATTTTCGTCAAATATATGCGTTATTATCTCATAGTCTCACTTTTTTTTCTGTTCCGCTAATTGTGCCGGTGTGTATATATTGTGTATAGTGTATTTAACCTGTAGCGCCACAGACCGCATAGCAACATCAAGATACTCACCTTTACCTTTACCTCAAAACGTACCACATTACCAGGATATATAAATGAAACAATATGCAAGAAAGAACATTTAATTCAAGACAGGAAAATAAAACTCAAGATAGTCACCCCAGTATATTTCACCATAACCTTTTCACCATGTTTGACATCATGCACAAACAGAAACAATAGCATGCGTGTTTCGAAAGAAACATTCATGCAATAATATGTGCCACGCAGGAGAAACAAGTATGCGTTTGACGAAGTTGACGACAACACCGGAACACTGCACTTCATCTTCGTGACTTGGACACCAACACTTCACTTCAACACATCACCATCTTCACATCTGCAAGCTCCGAGCAACACTTCCGTTCCCTTCGGCGACTGCGGCAAAATGGATGCGGCCCCGCTAGCGCCGCTATTTTTATACACAGCGCGCGGGCCGCGCATGCGCGCATGACCGTGTCATGACCTTGCAATTACTGTGCGAGCGAGATGTCAAAAGAGCGAGACATTCAGCGCGCTCATTGGTCGTTCGTCTCGCTACGTTATTATTATTTTAGCATGTAAATATTGTATATAAATAGGGCCATTTTGTAAATAAATTCATTCCATTCTGAATACTTGAACCAAGCGTTTCACTCTCACCTCCGAACTCCAGTCCCCAAAGTGGTGACCCCTACAAGAAAAAAAGAACACAAGAAGAAGCTAAGAAAACAAGATGACAGATCAAGCAAACCAGATGATGGAAGACCAATCCACCTCGGTTCCTGCTCCTGCTGCCCCACATCAAGAACTTGCTGGCATCGCCCTCTCCATGCGGATCCCAAAGTTCTGGCGTGACAGGCCTAGCCTGTGGTTCTTCAGCTTCGAAGCCGCTACCGACGACATGAAACGGAGTCAGAAACAACTAGCTCAGATGGTAATCGCACAACTAGACAAGATGGACATCGAACAAATCAGCGACCTACTATATCATCCGACCGACGACATGTACAACGTCCTGAAAGAACGACTCATTTCTGTTTATGAAGAGTCTGACAGCCAGCAGTTCCAAAAACTGCTCCACGACGTTGAGCTCGGGGACCAGAAACCATCACAACTGCTGCGACGGATGCGAAACCTTGCTCGTGACAAGATCCCCGACTCTACGCTCCGCCTCATGTGGACCAGCCACCTCCCATCACACGTCCGATCTGTTCTTGCTGTCAGCGAAACATTCAAGTCACAGGCTGCGCTCAACGAACTGGCACTGCTCGCTGACAGAATCATGGAAAGTTCCAGCACGCAAGTTGCAGCAGTGTCAGCACCGCCCACGCACACAGACACGCAGTTATTGATGGAAGAAATTAAAAAACTATCGCTGGAAGTCGCTGCTCTCAAATCATCAAATTCAAAACCACAACGATATGACTCACAGCCGTATTATAGACGTCCACCATACCAGCAAAACCGCTCTCCAAGCCGAGAAAACACCCGCACGCGCAGTGTAACACCACCACCTTTTTGCTACTACCACCGTCGTTTTGGCGCCAACGCAAGACTCTGCACGACGCCGTGTTCGTTCAAAAACCAAACGTCGGAAAACTAGATGCTATGCTGGATGAGGCGGACTCCGGCATGAGCGAATATTCATACCGCCTATTTGTCACCGATCAGAAGACTGGCCTTACTTTCCTCATCGATACTGGCGCAAACATCTCAGTCATACCTCGAAGAAAAGGCGAAGCGCTAAAACCACTAGACTTTCAACTCTACGCTGCAAACAACACAGTTATTCCCACCTATGGCGAACGAACCCTGGAACTGGATTTGAAACTCAGGCGGCCATTCAAATGGAAGTTTATAGTAGCAGACATCACCAAACCGATCATCGGTGCAGATTTCCTGAAGTACCATCAGCTCATCGTCGACATCAAAAATCGCAGACTAATCGACGGCAAAACAAATCTAACATCAAGTTCATTTGTAAAGGCCACAAACATTCCAACAGTACGAAGCATCGACGTGCAGCAATCCTACCACGACATCCTAGCGGATTTCCCTGGAACTACACGGCTGACTGCAATGAACTTAAGCTCGAAACTCGCTGTAGAACACTTCATCGAAACAACTGGGCCACCTATTCATTGCCGTGCCCGACCGATCGCACCGCATCGCTACGAGCAAGTGAAAAAGGAATTCGAAAATATGATTGAGCAAGGCCTATGCCGACCAAGCAAAAGCCCGTGGTCATCACCATTGCACATCGTACCAAAGAAAAATGGCGATCTCCGAGTCTGCGGTGACTACAGAAGACTGAATGCCGTCACAACACCCGACCGCTATCCAATCCCGAGAGTCAAAGATTTCACATCACAGCTCACAGATAAAAAAATCTTCAGCACCATCGACCTCAACAGAGCCTATCAACAAGTGAATGTCCGGAACGCAGACATAGAGAAGACTGCAATCATAACACCAATGGGACTATTCGAATTTCCACGCATGTGCCCAGGTTTGAAGAACGCCGGGCAGACTTTTCAAAGATTCATTCATGAAGTGCTCCACGGACTCGACTACGCTTTTTCCTTCGTTGATGACATCCTGGTGGCTAGTTCTGACGAAATCTGCCATAAAGAGCACCTCCGCACAGTTTTATCAAGATTAGAAGCAAATGGAATCACAATCAACCCCTCAAAATGCATATTTGGTCAAAAAGAAGTCAAGTTTTTGGGTTTTACAGTCAACAAAGAAGGCATCAAACCGCCTGCAGAAAAAGTCACAGCAATCAGCCAGTACCCGAAACCGAAAAACATAGAAGAACTCCGACGTTTCCTCGGCATGATTAATTTCTACCGTGACCACATACCTAACGCAGCCATTATTCAAGCACCTCTCCACGCATACCTACACAACGGGAAGAAGAGAGACAAAACAATTATAGAGTGGGACGAAGAATCAACGAAGGCGTTCGAGGCGTGTAAAGTTGCAATTCAAAACGCAACTTTGCTCGCTCACCCGTCACACTGTGCAACACTAGCCATTTTCTGCGATGCGTCTGACAAATGTGCGGGAGCCGTCCTACAACAATACGTCAATGAAAAATGGCAACCACTGGGGTATTTTTCAAAGAAGTTCTCCGATGCACAACGGAATTACAGCACATTCGACAGAGAATTACTCGCTATCTACATGGCAATCAAGCACTTTAGAAAAACATTCGAAGGCCGAGAAATCATCGTGTTCACCGACCACAAACCGCTTACCTTCGTTCTTCAAAAACCACCATCTGCGACAGAAACTCCACGCCGTGCACGACAACTCATCTTTATCAGCGAATTCACCACTGACATCCGTCATATCAGTGGGTCACAGAACATAGTCGCCGACGCACTCAGCCGCATTCCAATCGAGTCGATTGCCTGCCCGTCATCGTTGGACTATGAAGAAATCGCAAAAGCACAAGAAAGAGACAGCGCTATACTTGAAAAACTCAACAACCAAAGTAACTTATCACTGAAACGAGTTACTCTACCGCAATCTCAAACAGCCATCTACTGCGAAACTTCTACGTCACACGATCGACCATACCTACCTGAAGAATATCGAAAAATCGCCTTCGACGCCGTACATGACATAAGCCACCCAGGGATACGTACTTCACGCAAACTTATGTCTCAACGATTTTTTTGGCCTTCTATGAACGCAGACGTCGGAAATTGGGCAAAACACTGCATTCGATGTCAACAATGCAAAGTTCAACGACACACGACGAGCAGTATTTCTTCATTTCCAACAACTACAGAGAGATTTCATCACGTACATATAGATATCGTCGGACCGCTACCTACTTCACCACAAGGTCATCGATACCTCGTTACAATGATCGACAGAGTATCGAGATGGCCGGAAGCAATACCTACCGACAACATCACCGCCGAGGCCGTCGCGAAGATTGTCTATGAGAATTGGATAACTCGTTTTGGCGTGCCTAGGGGGCGTCCATAAATTACGTGAGGCGATTTTAGTGCTTTTTCCACCCCCACCCCCCCTTTGGTCAGATGTCGTGAGATTTGGCTCGACCCCCTCCCCCTCTCCACTAATCTCACGTGAGATTTTTCAATACCTATGCTTATTTTTTGCGTAAATATGTATGTTAATCAGTGCTTTTTTGCGTTTGATTTATTAAAAACAATACTTTACTCATTTTTTAACGTAGTATAGAATCACAGTGAAAATGTCGAACAATAAAATACTTTAAAGGAGCTACAAATATTGGAAAATGGAACCCAGTGTTCTTGCAATTTTACACTAGTTTCTTGCGAAAAAAATTACGTGATATTTGCCGAGACCCCCACTCTCCCCCACGTAAGATAGGGTGAGATTCGGCTCGACCCCCTCCTCCCCCTAAACGCCTCACGTAATTTATGGACGCCCCCCTACAGTACTTACGAGTGACCAAGGAAGACATTTCCAGAGCCAGCTGTTCGCCAAGCTTATGACCATCATGGGAATCAAGACTACACGTACTACACCGTACCACCCACAGTCAAACGGAATGATAGAACGCTGGCACAGATCACTGAAGGCTGCATTGAAGTCTCGCCTATCCGAACAGTCTACGTGGATCGACGAGCTACCTACAGTACTCATGGGACTACGCGCCGCGACGCGCACCGACACCGGCACAAGTGCCGCCGAACTCACATACGGTCATTGTCTGCGCTTGCCTAGCGATTTTTTCATCAACGCGCCTAGCAACAACGACATGGACTACGACTACGTGAATCAGCTGCGCGCCACTATAAACGCACTGAAACCTAGTCTACCTACTACATGGCACGGAAACAAACGCCCAATATTTGTACATGAAGACCTACAAACCTGCGAGTACGTGTTCGTAAGAAACGACGCCGTAAAGAAGCCACTACAGCCACCTTACGACGGTCCTTACAAAGTACTAGAGCGAGATAGCAAGAAGTTTACTCTACAATTGCCTGAGAGGCGCTCCGCTACTATTTCAATTGACAGATTGAAACCAGCCTACATAATCAATGAAGATAATGAGGATGAAGACAATTCAGATACATTACCATCAACACCAAATAACCTTACCGTACCAGCATCACCACCGAACCAAGTTACCTCACAGAAGCCAATTTTGAAAACTACACGTCATGGGCGCAACGTGAATCTGCCGGTACGCTTCCGCTAGGGGGGGAGTCATGTAGCGCCACAGACCGCATAGCAACATCAAGATACTCACCTTTACCTTTACCTCAAAACGTACCACATTACCAGGATATATAAATGAAACAATATGCAAGAAAGAACATTTAATTCAAGACAGGAAAATAAAACTCAAGATAGTCACCCCAGTATATTTCACCATAACCTTTTCACCATGTTTGACATCATGCACAAACAGAAACAATAGCATGCGTGTTTCGAAAGAAACATTCATGCAATAATATGTGCCACGCAGGAGAAACAAGTATGCGTTTGACGAAGTTGACGACAACACCGGAACACTGCACTTCATCTTCGTGACTTGGACACCAACACTCAGTGTTCACAACCTGAAGCCAGGCAGCTATCGTACCAGGGCCGTAAAATTATCGTATATGCTCGTATATGGATCAAAATTATCGTACCCATCAGGAAAATGGCTAAAATACTTTAAAAAATCATATGAAACGTGACAATAATATGTTGCAAATACTTTATAGTTTAAATCTTGTAAACTTGTTTTTTAAATGAAAAAAATAAAAGTTCCCGCCAACATCTCGAATTTATACGGAAGAAAATAATGTTAAAGGATAGAGACACATGAAAACAAGCAAATTTTTTAAAAGTTTAACTGAATAGATTTTATATTTGCGAGAACAGAATACACAAATATTAATTAAACTTAATATTTTATATACAAATTCGAAAAGACAATAACTGCCAACACTCTACCACATCGAACGACGATATCGATATCGATCGCTGATTGGAAGACAGTAGCAAGATTGCGCCATTAAGCAACAGCATGTGTTCCTAATATGTTCCTAAGAAAGAAATGAGCCAATAGATGGTGCTGACACTAAAAAACAACTGTAATTGTTATTGGGCTATTGGCTATCTGCGTAATCATCCAATTTTTCATCAGAATGGAAATTATCGTACAATCAGCGTACGATAGTCGTGTACCATCGTACATCGTACGTGGTTATGAAATTATCGTACATGTACGATAATTATCGTACGGTTGCGAACACTGCCAACACTTCACTTCAACACATCACCATCTTCACATCTGCAAGCTCCGAGCAACACTTCCGTTCCCTTCGGCGACTGCGGCAAAATGGATGCGGCCCCGCTAGCGCCGCTATTTTTATACACAGCGCGCGGGCCGCGCATGCGCGCATGACCGTGTCATGACCTTGCAATTACTGTGCGAGCGAGATGTCAAAAGAGCGAGACATTCAGCGCGCTCATTGGTCGTTCGTCTCGCTACGTTATTATTATTTTAGCATGTAAATATTGTATATAAATAGGGCCATTTTGTAAATAAATTCATTCCATTCTGAATACTTGAACCAAGCGTTTCACTCTCACCTCCGAACTCCAGTCCCCAAAAACCTTAAATTTTTAATTTTTTTTTTTTATTGTTTATAGACCTGTGTTTGACCGCAATTTCACCATGGTAAGTGATGATGCGGCCGATGGTGGTAAGCACACAAAGCCTAGAAGGAACTGGCTCTGAAGTGCAGCTGTCGGAACACACCGAAAGATGCTTGGCGACAGATTTTCAACTTGAGGGTGGTAGCCAGCCAGGCGGGTACTACAAAGTACCCTACCACCGTGCTATGGTTTCCTCACGATGTTTTCCTTCACCGAAAGCTCAAGCTCAATGTAGGATTCGAACCCGGGACCTTCGTCTCGGTATCCGACGTCACTACCACTGAGCTATCATCGCTTTAAAAATTAATTAATTTCATTATACTTTTTATTTATACAAAAGAAAATATCAATAGGTTGACAAACAGGCCGAGGTCCACCTGACGGTAAGTGGTCACCGCCGCATATACAAAATTTCAATTGCTTACCAGGGGAGTGCCGATGTGTTGCCGCGCCGTGAAGAGCTCTTATTACGCCCTTTTTGAAGAACCCCATATGCACGGAGGGATTACCGTAATGGAGAGCTTATTCCACAGTAATGGTCCGCAGTAGGAACATTCCACTGAACCGTTGTGTGGGCGAACGTGGCGGCTCGAGGATATGAACTCCACGTCGCCGGCGAGCGGTGCGGTGATAGAAAGGTGATGATGGTACCAGGTCTAAAAGCTATAAATTGGCAGGGGGTAATATAATGTGTTTTTTTGGAAATTAAGTGGATTAAAGGCGCCACATATTATTTAGATCTGAGACTCTCAGTCTGTTACGTTGGATGTCGTGGGTTCGAATGCTACAAAGAGCGTGATGGAAACCAACAAGCTACCACCTACATCCTATATACATAATCTGTCACCGAGCACCCATCTGCACCTGGGAATTCCAGCAGCTGCACTTGAGAGTTGAGACGCGTTGTATGCTTAGCACCTTCGAAAAATAATCACATTCTAGGATTGGATTTAGGATAGGAGATTGTGTCAAATATTTACCTTTAGTCAAAGTAGTAATTTTTTGTGATCAAATACAAGCCCTAGTTAAATACTGCGTTACTTGGTTACAATCAGTTTCAATTTAAAGCCGGTTCAATATGGTTATTATTGTACGTGGAGTACGTAACTTTGTTGCAATAAGATTCAGATTGAAGCAACCTTTGAATCGGTAGAAATATTTCAAAATCGAAAATGGTTCCAATTCTAATGAACCACTGTTTGTATTTGTAGTTACCAGAACGTTAAAATAGTTATCAGAAAACCGCAATATTGGACTGATTTCTATTCGAAAATGATTGAAACTTATTGCAACAAAGTTACGTAATCGCCCCACTGGAATCATTATTATCATTGTAATATTTGCATCGATAAAATTGTTATCTCATAACTTATTGTGTACCTATACAGGAGAAAATCTATCAGCTAATAAAGTCAAATTCGACCATTAAAAAAAATATTTTTCCGAAATTACATACGCATCAATGTGCATGTAGTATTGAAATCATTAATTATTCATAAATTCGTGTATTTTGAGGTTTATTGCATATTATCGGTGGTATTTTATCCAATAAAGATCAATCCATGTGCACCAGTGAAGTGAAATGAATTATGTGTATCGTGACTTTAACAGTTGTATCAAAAGTCCGCGAAAAGTTTTAGTACAATGACCACCATTTTACTAAAACATGACTGAATGGTGACTGATAATGCGGACTATATGAAAGTTTATGTGCGGACTATATGATAAATGAACGTTATATTATAAATAAAATGTATGCGACTGAAGGACTTTGTATTCATGGTCATGAACAAATCAAAAAAAAAACAGTTACAGTATTGCCGCTTTGAAATTTTGAATACTTTTGGCATATTTTCTCCGTAGCATGTACACACGGCTACAGATCAAACTATACATTTCTAGTATAAGCTGACCTCCCATTGTTCGGAAATCCTATACAATGCGAGATCAGCTTATACTGGAAATGTATAGCTTGATCTGTAGCCGTGTGTACAATTTAAATTAGCATGTTGCAAAGGTCGATACCAACAACAATATTGTTTATGTTTATGTTCAAAGAGCGTTCAGTCATTTAATAAAGTGACATAAAACTCTTCAGTCATTTAATGAGATGACACGATAGCTGTTAAAGGTGGTGTTGTTCTAGAAGATTTAAGTTAATTAGTAGAGGTGTGTAACTCATCAAAAATACGCGAGCTGCATCACAGCTCACGGCTCAAGTGTGTGAGCTGGTTCAATGACTCAGCTCGCAGATCAGCTCAATTTTTACCTAGTCCACGATACGCACGCACGCTCACTGCTTACCGCAATTCAAACCGAGCCAACTGAGCTGCGGCGATTCGTTTGACTCTGCTGAGCGGCTCTTTTCATACCTCAGAGTTGGAATTATTTGTCTTTTTATATTATCTATATATGTTACATATTTATTTATTGAATTAAATTATTATTTACACACCGCGACAATAGTATAACCCACTCCCCCCATTTTATGATATCTGATAAATAATTATAGTTATATTAATGTATTACTAATACATAAAATTGGCATGTTAGTATGATTATTATATTATACTTACATTATTTCTTAAATAAAAAATTTACAGAATTCAGATAATATTGAGTTATGCGGTGCGACAAAAGTATAACCCAGGACATTAAACGTAAATAAAAACTCGAGAGAAATATATCAAGAACAATTATTTATTTAAATTAATATTTAGTAGATCCACCACTTTTACTTATCACTTCAATCATTCGATTTGGTAAACTGTCATAAAGCTTTTTAATTGTGTCTTGACTCATATTCTGCCATTCGTTAATGATCACCTTCTTCAACTCTTCAACTGTACTAAATTGTCTTGATCCGCGATAGACAGCTCGTGATAAATCTCCCCAACAATTTTCAATGATGTTCAAGTCAGGGGAATAAGCTGGCCATTCAAGAATTTGAATATTTTTTTCAGCAAAATAGTCTTTGACTACCTGTGCTCGGTGAACACTGGCATTATCTTGTTGAAAAATAAAATTATTGCCAGCAATTCGCGTTGCATGGGAAGTAATCTGTTCATTTATTACTTCTATATATCGTTTACTATTCATTTTTGCAGTACAGAACTTAATATCCATTTTCCCCGAGTATCCAATACCAGACCATATCATTACACTACCACCTCCAGCTTGTCGACGACTCAGTATAAAATTGTCTTTTCTTAAATCGTGATAATAGTAATTAAAACCATCGGGTCCATCTAAATTAAATTTTTTTTCGTCAGTAAAAATAACTTTTCTCCACTTTTTTTTCCATTGAACATGATCTTTAGCAAATTGTAATCTAACTAATTTATGTTTATCCGACAACGGTGGTTTTCTTTGTAATTTCTTACGTTTTAGATATTCACAATCATGTATAATACGTTGAACATTTCTTAAATTAGTATTAACACCAGCCTCCGCTGCAATTTGTCTTGCTGTAAGCGCAGAATTGGACGCAACTCTTAGAATTGACCTTCTTTCTTGTGGTGTTGTTGCTTTTGGTCGACCAGTCCTCTTTTTTTTTCCATAGTTTTCGGGATCTTTTAAATAATTTCGCACAACACGATGACTTCTATTAATGATTTTTGCGATTTTGACCTTAGAATAATTTTCAGAATGCAATTTTTTTATAATATTAATTTCAGTTTCGTTTAAGTGTTTTCCTCGTGGCATTATATTTAAAAAATAGACAAAAATGAACCAAAACAATTAATTTATGCGTAGTAACTTACGAGATACACAAGACAAGTATAAACACGAACTGACACGTCCAGTGCACCGAGCCTCTTGAGCCAAAATGACAAATGGGTTATACTTTTGTCGCACTATCAAACTAACGATCTCGCTCTCTCATAACAATGCAGCATCGGAACGTAGCTAAGTATATACCATAATATTAGAATCAAGTCATCAATGCTGGTGCATTAGTAATATATTTACTTATATTTAGTTTTACAGTAGATATGAAAAAATTAGGGGGGTGGGTTAAACTATTGTCGCGGAGTGTATATGTTTTAGAACGAAATAATAATTCGTAGATTAGAATCACAAGAATAATCTATGGAGGGAGTCGCAGATACAATAGGAGTTGGATTGAGCCGTGAGCTAGTCATTTTCTTGTTGAGCTGTAGCTCAACGGCTCAAACCCGTGTGATCTGATTCATTGAGCTGGTTCAAAGCTGAGGTACACACCTCTATTAATTAGGTACTTAGTTTTGTTTGCTTTGTAATTACCTATTCTTGGAATTCTTATAACAAATACTTTCATTTATTAATAATTTCGTATATTATTTATCACTTCAAAAAATACGCCTTACATTTTTGGCGGAAAATTAGCATTTTCCTCAATTATAAAACGACAACACTGATTATTGGATGTCAATCAGACAGAACTTTGACGTGAATGCAATTGACGTGCAATTGCTTGTATTGTATCAATGTTGTCTCCTATTTGTTTTAGGTAAATTCACCACCGGCCACCAGCGTCATATTTGGCATTTATAAACTTTTACCGATCATTCTCCTTCGTGTATCCTCTATAACCCTGACACTGGCGGAATTGTGTAAATGATACACATCTGGTGCCATTCAATTAAGAAGTGAAGTGAAGTATTGTATCAAATCTTAGTATCAAATTGATTTTACTATCCTGTAAAATAAAGCAATAATTGGATTTCTATAATATTTTGCATGATTGATAAATGTCTGTTAACTTTTCCAGGAAGTTTATTTAGTTGTAAAATAACTACATACGTTTGACCATAATGGGGGAAGATGATGAATATGCATGTGTGAATAGAACCCAATTGAAGATCAAGGATAATTCAGGAATAAAAAAGAAAAAGAAGAAGAAATCAAACAAAGATATTGAGAAATTAATGGAAAATGAAGTAAAAGAACATATAAAACATATTGCAGACACGGACAAAAGGACTAAAGCTGAGATCGCTTTTCAGAAAATGCAAGAGAAGATGGTAAGAATGTTATTGTTATTCGCTCGTTATTTGGATAAGCTTACCCTTCCCTACTAGGTGGACTGAGAATCCCACTTGTGATTGAATGCAGTAGTGCTCCCAGTTGAATGTACTAAGAAGATAATTGTAGATTTAGGATTAATTTGCACCTACAAGAATACTGACCAGATTTCAAACACCTTAGTTTTCAAATTCAAAACTTCTCAAATATTAGTATAAAAATACTACATGCATCTAATAATCTTCCATTTTAATTCCAGCAAAAGCAAAGAATTCAACAGAAAGCAGAAATGACACACAAACAGCGAGTGGAAAAATTCAACCAACACCTTGATAGCTTGACTGAGCACTTTGATATACCGAAAGTATCATGGACCAAGTAATTCAGGCTCCAGTACTTCCTTGTGAAGATAATAATATAGAAAACACTATTGGCCACATTATAAGATAATTGAGTTTCTTCACAGTGGATAAAAACTTTTTCTTAACTTACTCTATGGTTCTACAAACACCATGATATTTCTGTACCAATATTTGAGTCAATAAATTAACTAGGTACTAAGTAACTTTTTTTTTATATTTGTAATTAGACAACCTTGATAGATTTACATTCCGAAAGGTAAGCTACAGAAGCAATGATAATTTAGTGGAACAATTTTGAACTAAGTAACATACCTACATAACTTTCTGCAGATTCTTTCTGAATTGCCTATGTATGATAGATTAAAGTCAAATGTTACGATGATCACAATATAATTCGAATTTAGGCATTGTTGGGTACCCCAGACAACTCACGAGTTTTTATGTTATTTTTTTAATAATAATAATGTTTATTCAGCCATAACAAAAATCTTAAAATAGGTAACAATTTTATGAATTAAGATATATAACCGGATAAGTTATTATAATTTGTAGGCTATATAAGTTAACAAAGAGATATGCCTCTTACTCTCAAACTAGGAAAAAACCTGTGTTTTGAGTCAATCAGTGGATTCTCGCTCCGAATACTTTACAACACAACAGACTGGACGTGCCAGATTAATTCATTACATTCTTTTATATTTTTTAATCAATTAAAATTTACCTACTAAACTACTTATCTTAAAATAAACCTTATTTTATTTATATAATATAAATATATATATTTTAGATTGCAAACATTTTGTCAGTTGTGTGAGCATGAGTATATTTGTGTGAATGTGTGTGCGTATGTGTGTGCGTGCTTGTTTATTGAAGTGTGCGGATGTGGGGTAAGTGAGTGTGTACGAAAAGGTAGCGGAGAAAAGGATGTTTGAGAAAGAAAACTACTTAAGAAGTGCCTCCGTAGCGTCATATTCAAGTGATTGAAGCCATTTACTGACTTTCTTTTTGATGTCATACTTGTTCAATGGGTAAATGTTTAGGATTCTATTGACCGTGTTATACAAATGACTACTTAGGTAGTAAGAGTGTTGCTTGGCTAGGGCAGTTCGACAACGTAATATAGGGCAGACCCTATCATGTCTTCGTTTATGGGTATAAATTGACGGGTCATATTTTAATTTAGAGTGGGTTTTTATAATAACGTGAAGGATGAAAAGTTGCCTAACAGTAAGAACCGAAATGTCTTTATATAGTTGAGTTGTTGAGTACCTGAACGGCTTTTTGATTATGACTTTAAGAACAGCTCTCTGTGACCTCTCCAATTTTAGAAGGTGAGATTTAGACGCGCCTGCCCATGCCGAACTACAGTATGTAAGCAATGACTCACACAGTGACTTATATACCATTTCCAGTGTCTTGATGTCAGCCACCGGCCTTAAATTCCTGAAAACATAAATACACTTTCTAAGTCGCGAAGAGAGGGCATGAATGTGAGGGTTCCATCGAAGATATTGGTCGATAATTACTCCCAAGTATTTCACCTCTGGGGCCATCGAGATGATCGGACATGAACAGCTTGTAGTTGGACTTGTACACGAATGTGCTTTAATAATAAGAGAATTAATTGGAGGTAAGCTGGTTGATCTGATACCGAAGGGAATAAAAAGAGTCTTGGATAAGTTTAAAGTTAATAGGTTGGATGATAGCCAGTGCATTACCTGAGAAAAAACTTTTTCCGCATTTCGTCGCGTATCATCCCAATTTTTTCCATGAATAAGAAGTGCTGTGTCGTCGGCGTAAGTAAAGATGTTGCAGTTTGATGATTGTAGTTGGCACAGATCGTTGATATAAACGATAAATAGCGTTGGTCCCAGGATACTTCCTTGAGGCACCCCCACTTTAAGGGTTTCATCTTCACTCAAGTATTCGCCAATGCGTTATACAATGTAATAGATAAAATTCAAAATGCAATATATAATACAATTCCCAAGATTTGCTCTGCTTGCATTCTATTTGGCTATAAAGTAAATTGAGAGAAGCTATAAGATAGATACATAGCATGAGACCAGTTATTGGTTGTTCTCATATTATTAAAGATACTGGAAAGTTCTAATAAAAAAATTGGTTATAAAACATCATTTTATTTGTATATGAACACATAAATATAAATAATATTTTGATTTTGGACGGATTTAGTTACACAATAATAAATCTTATTAATAAACCACTTGGGTAAATAAGGGTGTGTACTGTGGAATGATTGTTCTTCAGAATCTTATAATTACTACTACTTAGGTTTTATAAAATTATTCAACTACACCATTCCTATTTACATAAAGAATGGTACAACACAAATGCATCATAATCCAGGGTGTCAGGGGTTTGCATTCCAGAATCATTGTATAAAACTTGAAAATTTAAAAACAGACAAAAAATTAATAAACTATTGTCATTTGGAATTTATAACTACATTAGTACTATTTA
Organism: Polyploca ridens; assembly: GCA_951394255.1. Classification (NCBI taxonomy): domain Eukaryota; kingdom Metazoa; phylum Arthropoda; class Insecta; order Lepidoptera; family Drepanidae; genus Polyploca; species Polyploca ridens. The sequence continues at coordinate 5,703,732 of OX596250.1, forward strand.
ATACATGACTTCATCAATTAAAGATACATAAGGCACACTAACATTCTCATTTATAAAAGGGGTTAAACCTGTTAACACATCAATAGGCCTAGACAAAGTACATTTCGTTGCGTTTGCGCGAATAAGGATCTGCTAGATCCTAACCAAATGTCAATCTCATACATTTTGTAACGTTTCTATTCGTGCAAACGCAACAAAATGTACTTTGTCTAGGGGTACTGTTCTGTTCATAGTCTCAAGGACTGATAGCAGATTAGCACAGAAAAAATAAAAAAGTAGTTATTCTAAATCAGGGTTATAGGGGCTTCCATTTCAGCTTACCAATCAGTGGACGTCACATCTCAGATAGATTTTGAAATATGAATATTTTTTTATCAATCACATCAGATAAGTAAGCCTGCTTACATCATCTAATACACAATGACAAATGTATGTTTATATTAAACAATACTTTATGAAATAATATTCCAGTTTCTCAAATGATGAGACATAAAAAATTATACATCGATGACTCGAAGCATTTAGTTGAACTCATTACTTACAAGAATTCTTATATCATTACATATTTAATTAACTCTTTAAAAAAAAGATGATAATCGTATCTTATTATATAAACTACTATCTATACTTATATTATAAAGCTGAAGAGTTTGTATGTGAGAAGACTCTAATCTCAGAAACTACCTGATATCCCATTTATTCAGGAAGGTTATAGTCTATATAACATCTGCATAATGCAGGATACGGTAATTCCTAAATAGAGCTGCGAATAACAGTGACATCTGTAGCTGTTTTTAGCAATGATATGATATAGGCATTCAATTACATACAAATTCATCCTATTCATTTGTCTTAACCATTACATTAAATCTTATATCTATATGTAATCTTGATGCTGCAACTGCAGTTAACGGTTAACCTTCGTAAAATTTACATAAGTTGTCTCTCTTAATTTATTGAGTGGGAAACGAATAGCAATAGCAAAATCTTCATCCTGATAAAAGCAGGTGCAGCTTAAAAGATCACATATGAACCACTTACTACATTTTTGCCTACTCATCTTAGCTTACTAATATTTAAGTAAAGGCAGTGTAAAGGCACATACATAACCATAAGTATAACAAATTATGCTTATGGCATAACACTAAACACGTAAAAAAGAGATTCATTATTAAGTCACTGTACATGTAAAACAGATAGTAAAAACCAAATAATAAAAATAAAAAGTGTAAAATATTTCCGCGTCAAAAAACATAAAAACTGAAATAATAAAGAAGGTATAAAATAAAGAAGTACAATATTGGTGATCTAAAACAAAATACTATTAAAAATTATATCACTGTAAAGTTGAAGTTTTCATCAGTCACATGGTATCAGTCTATATTAAATATTTAGTAAAATTGATGTCAAAAGTGTCCAAAAACTGATTGCCATAGCTGAAGCACCACTCACTCCCCAAGGAGCTAAGATTTTAACATCATTTTTCTTTTTTGCCCATGGATAGCTGCCGTCGTCGAAGTTCATTGGACACTGGTCTCGCTCTCTCTCATACTCTTGCATCTCAATCGCGACTGCTGCGCCTTCTGTATAGTTCCACGATGTAACGTCTTGTTTTAGATCGCAATATGGACCTAACGCTTGGGACATGAGGATTCTGTAATGGTAAAAATGGAAAATTAGATTTATTATATTATTAAAATCTGAATAAATATAATTTTAAATTCCGTTTCAAATCGACTATTAACAGTCACAGAATTGGCTGGATTTGTAGAACATTCTAAAAATATGTTAGCAATTTATTTTACTTACCTATCAAGATCAGCTTTCTGGTACACCCAACATCTATACTTCGAGAAAGGGTCCAACTCGTCGTAAGTAATCAGATACGATTTTAAATTCTCCTTCCAATATCCTATGCATTTCATCCTGAAATCGGGATCACTGTAGATATCTACAGGTCTACCCAAATGATCTACTGATAAGCAGTAATTCTCCTTAATTTGTATGATTTTCTGATCTTTATCACATACTGAAAAATCACTTAAATTTAACTTGCAGTATAAATTAGGACGGGGACTTAATGTGACTCCACCAAGTATCCTAGTCTCAAACTTTACGTCTCCTTTCTGAGTAAAATTGAATTTCCCCGCCACAGGACAGCGGATTGGAGTAGGGTCTTTTTTTAAGAAGATATCATAGCGCCATTCTTGTTTGTTAGGAAATTGTACCCATGAGCAGACCGTGTGGAAATTGCTTTGAATCATGGCTAGACCTTTTCTGAACCTGAAAGTGAATAATAAGTGAGGTATTTCATAAGTTAACCTGACAACGGCCCTGAAAAAACATAACAAAAGGATGTAAGAAATTGTCAAATTAGTCCAATGCTTGTTTTCAATATAAATTTTGTCGCCATCTATCGCGGTTACGTCGAAATACGCGCAAATGAAGACGGCAAAGACTAATTTGACAGCTTTAAATATGTTTTATCCTTTTTCAATAATGTTTGTAAGAAAGAGATGTGACGTGACTAAAATTAGTTTAGTGCGATTTACCACAAAATCGGCACCATTGGCAACAAATAAAAATAGCTTACAAAAAAATATTTAATGAGTATCATAGTTAACTACTTAAGTAGAAACTAGCCAAAATTATTTTAGTGCAAAATTACCTGATAATGTTATGATGTTGAGGTACAAAATCAAAACAAACATAATCCTTCTGACAACCATCAACTGTGAGCCGTGCCATCATCACGCGACTGTCACGTTGTTCTCTGTAATAGGAAATAATTGAAATTATTATCGTTTCAATTAATAAAATAATATTATCTTTTTTATAAAAAGTAATTTAAAATTATCTGGTTCCCATAGCACAAGCTCTGCTTAGTTTGGGATTAGATGGCCGAGTGAAAAGAATGGCCCAGATGTTTATAAATACAAACCTGCACACATATATAGTTCTCCTATATCTGCCTTCATCTGGGTAATATGTTTCTATGATATGTGTTTCGTTAATGAAAACATCAGCATCAATATTGGCTGTATTTATCCAATCTCCAGAAAAATTCTGTGGTAATCTACATCCTGGTTCAACCACCTCAGCCTATAAATTAAAAGATAGCAAATTAAGTCTTTTTGTCCAAAAAGTTACAGAGCAGGTGAAATTACAATGAAAACTGAAGCTAAAAATGCTTATTTACAAATTGTTTGGGGGATCAGTTTACCTTGACAGGATTAACTCTATATCTTTCAGGTGACTTTTCAACAGTCTTCAATGTATTACACTCGGGTGTAATTGATGCACCAATATACAGATCATCATCACGATTTTTTAGAAAACAACGGTATCTCTCGTCCTTACGTGATTCTTTTGTGTTTGCCACAGCAAAGAAATGATTTTTATCAACAAACCAATGACCTGCAAAAAGAGTTATTTAATTTATGCATTAGAAAATGTTGGTAAACATATTAGTTGGTAGGTACCAATGAATATCATCAATAGATGATCTTACCTAAACAACTGTACTCAACAACACCATCAAATGTGTTAGACATTCCTGGACATTTTCTGTATGTGATGTTGAACTTCTGATTTGTAATTAAAAACTGTGTACCGGCTGTCTGACATGACTTAATTTGAGCATCTGGATGGTTGCATTCACCAGTAAAACGGAAACGATTTTGATATGCAAACTGCCACACTCCCTCCAGAGATGAACGACAATTGACCTAGGGGAAAAGCAAATACGTAGAAATATTTTCTTATTAGGATGTTTTAGTTTCAATGACCTTAAAATTTACCAAAATGAATGATGAATGCCATCATTCTACTTTTACTACATAGAGTAGCCAATCATTGGGGTAGCCAATCATAGAGTAGCCAATCATTGGGGTAGCCAATCATAGAGTAGCCAATCATTGGGGTATTTTTTGCAACAATTTGTGATTTTTAGGACCTCAAAAGAAAAAAACGGGACCCTTATAGGAACACTTTGTTATCAGTCTGTCAAGACCCTTTAAATCTAATATTTATATCTTTATCTCAAAAAGTTAATGTTCATCAGGTTAATTTAAGAATTATTTCAAATAAATAAAAAAAAATAGTCCTAATCAAAAACTCACCGGAACATAGTTTTCTGAAAACAATGTAATAAGATTCTGATCAGGATTAAGGCCTTTACAAACTCTCTCTACTGTTGGCTCTTCATGGGGGGCCACATCTACACACGGTGTTTCTATCTTCTCAAGTACATTGACTGTACGGACAAGTAGTTTGACACAATAGTAACAGTTGGAATACTTGAAAACCATTGTGTAGTTCACTCGGTAGTCAGCCTTTATGTTTACACACACACCTCTGAAATAAATTGTTATTTTATAGCAATTTATGTAAAAGTTATTATAAATTTATTTCAGAAAAAGTACCTACTAAAGTTTTTGTAAAAAAGTTAATCTTCCATAGTCAATCAGATTCAAGTAGGAATAAATCTAATAGGTTTTCAAAAAGCCTTCACATTACGAAAGAAAGATAAGTTTCGGTTTAAATTTAAATTAAAAGATTTCCTTGAGCAGTTTGTGAATTATTAAAAGCATTTGGTTTACCTTCCAGTCATATCACTGGCGTTGATATCAGTAATAGTTTGTTTGCCATTTTCAAATGAAAACCATGTATTTCTCAGCACTATAGGAATCGAGCAATCCCCATAAATTGCTGCCACTGTAACATAATTACGTTCGTTATAGGGCGTTCCCCCTTTGTAATGCAAAACAACATAAAAATATCATTTGACACTACTTACCGCCAAAGCATAAAATACAAATTGGTGCTAATAAATATATTTTGCGAGTCATCTTATAAAAATATCTCATAAAAATACATCGAAAAAGGATATTTTAATTCATCAATACTTTCGGCCTTTGCAAACAAGTTAGTAGTTATTTTTTGTTTTCTGATCCCTACTTGTAAGCAAGGGAGATAACCATACAGCCTACATATATAACCTTTGAAAGTTTTTTTTCTTGTAATGGCAATCTTCTTCTTAGTTTTCTTCACAGACATAATATTATATAATATAATGTTTTCTTCTAATTTTTTTAAAAGAATTTGGTGATAATAATATGTCGGGCCGATCTCCTTGTCATACAAATTTTGCGTCATGTTGCCTCCTGACATGCCAATTTCACAATAATTTGTCGGGTACCTTCCAATCGAATACGCCTTAGCGCTTATTACACTATCTTATTTGTAGAAAATCTAGTTAGGAACACTCTAATTAGGAAGTAGGAAGCTAGTGATCACAGCTGGACTAAATTGAATTCTAAATCGGACCGAACGACTCACAGTCGTAAAATAGGAAGTAGAGCGGTCGGGACCTTCCAATCGCACTAAATAGGATTATCCTAACGATAATGTAATAAACCATTAATAAACGCATTACTCGATAGGCAAGGTAGGTAATAGTTCCACTTGGGGTGGAGGTCGTCGTTGCCAAAATCCATGAGTTGGGTCTAGAAATAGCGCCTCACAAGACCGAGGCGCTATGGTTCCACAAACTGCCAAGAAGCAGGGAACCACCCGACTCGTGCGTCCGAGTGGGTGAGTCGAAAGTCAGGGTGGGGCGGTACATGAAGTACCTGGGCCTCACCCTAGACAGTCGCTGGGGCTTCGAAGAGCATTTTGATCGCCTAGTCCCCCGAATAGAACGGGTAGCGGGTGCCATGCACAGACTGCTGCCCAATCTCGGGGGACCGAGGGAGGAAGTTCGCCGCCTCTATGCGGGGGTCATACGATCCGTAGCCCTTTACGGGGCGCCTGTATGGGCGAAGAGGCTGGCCATCCGACGCTGTAGAACGAAACTCTACAGCGTCCAGCGTAGGATGGTACTACGGATCGTACGGGGATACCGTACCGTATCCTTTGAGGCGGCAACTATTCTGGCTCGCTTTTTGCCACTGGATATTCTGGCGGACATGGATGCGAGGGTCTATGACCGAATCCGCATCGTCCGCCAATGTGGTGGAGGCGAACCAGAAGAGGCGATCAAACGGCAGGAGCGACTTATCGCATTCGCGACGTGGCGTGCAAGGCTTCGCGAGGAGCGGTTTGCACGCAAACGCGTCGTCGAAGCAGTCCTGCCGGTCTTCGAGGCCTGGATGCAGCGACAAGGTGGACGACTCACCTACAGACTTACACAGATAATCACCAGGCATGGGTGCTTCGGTGATTATCTGTATAGGATCGGACGTGAGGCGACGGCAGCCTGCTTCCACTGCGGTGGAAGTGACCAGGATTCCGCATCGCACACGCTCGCGGTGTGCCCTGCGTGGGAAACCGAGCGGCGGATCCTGGTCCAAGAGATCGGACGGAATCTCTCCCTGCCAGCAGTCGTGTCGGCGATGCTGAGCGGGGATACAGCGTGGAGGGCCGTAGCCTCCTTCTGTGAGACCGTAATGGTCCAGAAGGAGGCTGCTGAGCGGGATCGGGAGAGGGCTGATCCCACTCGGAGGCGAAGTCGCCGGGGCGCAAACGTGCCTCGTCACGGCCCTCCTGCCCTGTAGCTGGGGCGTAGAATAACAGCTACGGTGTTTCCCTGCCTGTCGTAAAAGGCGACTAAACGGGGCCTTTGGGGTCGTGGGCAATCAGAGCGGGGGCTCTGTGCGCCCAGAAGCGACCCCAAGGAGGACGATGAGTCGATGTGGTCACGACTCATCGTGCGATAGCACAGCGAGGGTGCTGGGGGGAGGTGTCAGACTTCCCCCAGGACGAGCTATCAAAGCGCCGCGCTTGGAGGGGTGAGCAGGTACGCGTTCAACACGAGAGCCCGCCCCCCTCTCTACAGCGCAGATGGCGACCACCGTGGGGTTTTAGCCGGTAAAAGTCCGGCATAACCTGGCCGCTACCCCCGGGGCGGTAGGGTATCCTATGAGGATTTCCCCACGAAAAAAAAAAAAAAAATGTAATAGTTCCACTGTGCAATGATTCTGTCAGGTGCTGTCAGTGCTGATGATGCCATGATTTTTGGACATGTCTCCTTATCTCCTTATTTATTTTTCAATTCAATGAAAATCTCCTGGATTATCACGATTTGAGCGAATTGTACGATATTTTATATTTGTCTAAGAATAACACCTGTTATTGACATAAAATAAATCAATCAATTATCTCAAAACAAAATAAATCAATGTAAAGTGACTCAGATTCCGAATTTAACTGTGAAACTTGCAGAGTCGTGTATTATGAACATAAATTGTTGTTTTATCTAATAAAGATCAATCCATGTGAAGTTGAAGTGAAATGAAATAAATTACGTATATCGTGATTTTTCAAGTTGTACAGTTTTAGTACAATGACCACCACTTTACTAAAACATATTTTTATGGACACTGACAGAGCGGACAATGTAAAAGTGATTTTTGTGACTATAGTTTATACTATAACTTGACACTGGAAAAAATAAAACCTAATAAAAAGGATTTGTTTGCCAAAAAAACTAAGAACAAGAATATAAAAATTCCTACTACTCTAAAGAAACAAAAAGGGTAGTGTTTTGATTTCTCCTTCTTTTTTCCCTGTCTCCTGGAATTTAGGCATAAATATACTTCTTTTTTGCAAGTTGGGGTTTGCAGCACTGGGTGCTGTTGACAGTGGCCAGGACTTTTTGGCGGGAACTTGCAGAGTGACGTTGCATTTTCATTTTTATTTTCATAAATTCGTGTATGTTGAGTTTTATTGCATATTATCGGTGGTATTTTATCCAATAAAGATCAATCCATGTGCACCAATGAAGTGAAATGAAATGAATTATGTGTATCGTGACTTTACAAGTTGTCTCAAAAAGTCCGTGATAAGTTTTAGTCAATGACCACGATTTTACTGAAACATGACTGGACAGTGACTGATCATGCGGACTTTGTGAAAGTTAATGTGCGGACTATAGGAAAGTAATATTATAAATAAAATATATGCGACTGAAGGACTCCATGGTCATGAAAAGATTATTAAAAAAGAAATTGACAGCTGCCAGGCCCTTGTCACGTTACTGTCACCTTGACGTATTGTATTGTGGTTTGTTGAATTGAACGAAAGCGTTTTACGAAGGTATTTTGTTTGAAAAAAAAGACTCTAATTTAATACTAAACAAAATAACTTAGTGGGCGTCAGTAAACAGGTAAATACAACTAGAATCTTGACACAATTTAACAGTTTTTTTTACCAATGTGCCACGTATTTGTTAAATATTCAACGAAATTAAAGCTTACAGGTATGGGTCGCCGCAAATCAAAACGTAAGCCTCCACCAAAGAGAAAAGCTATTGAGCCGCTAGATCAGCAATTCAACTGTCCATTTTGTAATCATGAGAAGTCATGCGAGGTGAAAATGTACGTATTTGCATCTAGAAATTTTGTCATTATACAGTAGGCAGTCATCAGCTGTTCACGCCTCTATTCATTTCAGGGACCGGGCGAGGAATACGGCTCGAATACAGTGTCGAGTATGCTTAGAGGACTTCCAGACAACAACAAATGTATTATCTGAGCCCATTGATGTATACAATGACTGGGTGGATGCCTGTGAGAGCGCCAACTAATTTTAGATTATACTTAACTATGTAATTTAAGTTATAATTATATATTTTGACAATCTCATTTGTTTATCAATGTTCATCATACAATTTCTTAATTAAAACATGTAAGACTTCGACAGTCCCTACATATAAACAGACATGTTCCATACATGATGTATGGGACATGTCCATTTGTACATAGGGACCGTCGACTTGATGGTACCATGTATCTAATTGCAAGGCTATGAAATAGCAAGAGGAAGTTGTATATTTGTGATGGAAATTTTTGTAATTATGTTTATGGGTGATAAATAAAGGAAATTATACCAATAATTAAGTTTGTCAATCACTTTATTTTCAACAGTAAAGGTCAGGTCAATGCTTAACATAGCCACTGCAGTAGAAGTAAGTTTGATTAATTAATAATTCATTGTTTAACTTACTGTGTCATATTTAAAGTCACAATATTCTGTTTGATTTATTTCCTTTTTATTAGTAGTTTGAGTGTGATTAGTTTGAATACTGTAATGTAATTTTTTTATAGACAAATATTTCATAAGCTTCTTTGCATGAAGATACCTTTATGGGTAATATGCAAAAGACTTATAAATAGTTTAAAGTCAAATATTTATGAGGTTTTATATTGTTACCTACTAGTACAGTGGCTATACTTCATTGGCTTGTATAGTTTCACAAGACGTACAGATAAAAATATAATTATATAGGCGATAGAACATTCTAGCACTACAGAGATAATTCATTTAAAAGCTGGCTCCTGATTGGAGATTTTATATCATAAAACATTGTTACATATAATTTATGTGAATGTTGAATTATTGAAATTATCATTATGAATGACTGTGAAAATGGAATGTAATAATACTATTTCAGATACATCAACAATGCAAACAAGCAATTTATAGTATAACAATAAACATACTAATATAACATAATAGCAACAATATTAAATTGATTAATCCCAATCATATTAATTAAATGTCTTCAAAATCTATTAGAGAGTAATATTCATATTGAAGAATTTCATAAACATTTTTCTACGCAAGCGTAGATATAACATGCAACTTTTAAACACAATTTTAGATGGGCAATTGTGTTTTACTAAAGATCATCTTATTTTTGCGTGCACAAGTAATTGACTGTGACATTTGCTACATGCAAGTTCATTACTTACCTACTTTATAAATTGTACTAACGCTTCAGAGTCAAAAGCTTGTGTTGCATCCTATGTTTACAACAATATTTTAAATTGTTTATATATTATAATACTATATAAGTTTATATTGACATCATCATTCCCTTACACCTACATAATAATATTACACAATGATCAAAATATGCCTATTTAAGTATTAACACAATAAGACAGCGTCAAGCTGCATTACATTTCAATAACAAACTGAAATAAATAAAATCTTTCTAGTAAAAAAATATAATACACTGTAGAGGCATTGAGCTATTGCCTAAACTTACAACCCAGGGATTTCTGTAACCATGTCATAGTTCGTTTTGGCTATAAATACTAGATTGCACACATAATGGATACAATATTTGCATAATACTAATATTATTTACAAAAAGTAACTACTCAACAATTTAACTACAAGGGGAAGGGACATGACATGGTTACAAGAGCCGCATACCACCGAGCCCCTCTGTGCACAAGCTGTGTAGAAGGTATATAAGGTATCAGAATAGCTCACAATACAAGTTAACCACGCTGGCATCAAACAAATCCAAAAGATATCATATAAACTGATTACACCATTTGTTCATTCAATAAATAGATTTGAATAAATAACATAATTATGCAGATCATTTTTCTTTCATGTATCACAATTATATATCCACAGAGAAATGCATTACTTCATTTAATATCAATTAATATAACCATACTGCAAATCGGAGCTATCATACATTTAAATTCCATACAGTATGATCTTTGTAGTCTCTCGGAAAGCAAGGAGACTGCATGTTATAGTCAAAACTGTATTGATAGTAAAATATGATCATACTAAAGTAATCCTCGATTATTAAAATCTCCAGTAAATAGTGACAACAAACACATATTTACGATTAAATATATCCATCGAGAAGCGTAACATTTTTATTGCGTTAGTTAACTTTAAACGTTTTAAATATTAGTAAAGTTTAAAATTTGCCCATGTCTATAAAAGAATCATACTGTAGATCAGAGCCATCACATACAGTATGTTCATCATCGGAGACTGTTATACTGCTGAGTGACGTAAGACGTTGGGTTGGTGCATATTCCACATCGCAAGTGGCCGTGTTGTCAGAGTCGGTGTCGCTATTGCTATCGATATATTCGAACAACCTTGACGTTGTCTCCGCAGATACACTGCACAGATCCGACATTTGAAGCGTTAATGTCGATGTTTTATCAGCAATTATATCGATCGCTTGTGAAAGCAAAGCATCATCGAATGCAGCGATAGGTATTGCTTCGAAATGAGATGAACTCGCGTCTTCGGTAAAACGACCGGAGTCACCAATTTCCGACACGTTAGGCGACAATGTGACGTCATCGTTCGCCAAAGTGATACTATCGCACTGGCCGCGAGTGCTGTCATCGACGTCTTGGAAACTTAAATTCAGATCATGAGCTACATCTTCAGTGTCTCTAGTTAATGAAACCGAATTGTCATCAGATAATTCTGCCTCCGCATTCAACGTTATAGAGTCGTATTCGTTCTTGTCTTGTAAGTGTTCCAAGTCGTCAACACATTTGGTGGAATCGTCGCTGCTGTCAGTAACAATCAATTCGATACTCCTGTCTAATATACCTGTATCGGTACATGTGGACATTTCGTCTTCGAACACAATTTCGACGCTCCGAATCCTCATTAGGGGCATTTTTGATGGAGATATTTCGTTGCCTTTGGCTGTCATACCTCTTTTGTGACAAGGATCGAGTAACGATTCGGTACATTCGCTGATTTCGTCGTAATCGATTTCATAGCTTCTTAGATCGGAGGCACATGGGCTGCTCTCTGTGGCTCTAGCGATGTGGATTTTGGATGAACAGGTATGTGCATAAGAGTGATCAGGTGAGGGCGATAATGTGGTATGCGCATGTAATCCCTAAGGTTGCAATGATTCTTATTGTACATTGGTACCTAGGTCGAGACCGCCTTCCTCCTGCATTTTTGTGAGGAATTTGAATACTCTGCTTTCTTCGTCCGTCTGCTTCACCATGTCGATGAGAGCTAGCAGTTTCTTGATTCCAATAAAGATTCTGTGGATACGAGAAGTATTTACTCACATTAATTCTTATTCTTACCATACGATCATCATATCATAGGGTCCATTAAGGTCGTAGATCATTACGCCGGTCCGATTAGGTTACTTGTCGATGTTTTCTTTTGACGAAAAGTCAGTTTATACAGAAATTATTTGTGACAATGCTAAGATTCGAGTTGGACCAAAAAAAACTGGATACAGTTGCAGTTTCGGTTTTGGGCCGAAACTAAAGTTCGAACAGATTCTAGAATATACCGCTTGAGTTTAGGCCTCATATCAGTTTCCTTAGCGGCGTATGCGCCTTCCTTGCGTTGTTTGGCTCAAAAACTTTACTTTTCAAACCTGTTAATATCTACGGTTAGCTTACAAACATGTTTAATTACAAAATTTTGGTGTGTTAGTAAGGCAATTGACATGTCGCATGGCGGTATGAAGTGACGGTTTCGGCTGAAAATCGAGTTTCTGTCGGACACTAGGGATTAGTGTTACTTTAGTAGGAGGTAGATATACCTGGCGCCGCGCAGGTCGTTCTGTATCTTGGCCAGGTCTCTCTTGGTGAAGGCGTCGCTCTCCTCCAGCACGCTCATCACGTGTTCTGGCTGCGACAGGTTCGGTACATGCAGGACGCCTGTGAACGCTGACAATATCTCCATGTCTTCTAGCACTTGCCTATCAATACAATATTCATGTTAAAAAAACAGTAGAGTGACATCAAAAATATAATGTAAACGAAGATTGCTTCGCCTTAGATGGGTTTAAAAACCATCGCTTTTAAACCCTTACGCGGACAAATCGGCGAGAGCAGAAGGCTCTCAAATTTTAGGTTACTACATTTGAGGGCCCCCGAATGGGGCACGAACCTCGGCTCACGACATTACCGGGGAGGGAAGGTCTCGGTAGGTTAATCCTTCGGCCATTGATTGAATGAAGCGCAATGGTTCATTTTGTGACTAATTTCGCCAATTGATTGGCTAAGTCAAAAACAACACAAACGAAAGCAATTGATTGCGCGATATTACCATAAAGGGTTTTCCTGGATACCTTTGGGCAAAAAAATCACATGATAAAACAGGTAGTCAAATAACAACAGAATATCACCTCCGACTGCTAGTGCACAATATAAGCAGTTTCCTGCCCTTAGGCGGCTGTTTCTTGAGTAGTACCAGCAGAGCTTGCAGCGTGAGGTTGGAGTACCTTGGCCCAATGGGCCCGTAGTCCAGCAGACGCTCGATATTGTCCACCAGTATGCACGACAAACTTGAGCGGTACGCGTCGTCGAAGTACTAAATGTGGAAGATTGATGCTTTGATTATGAATATAGTCAATATTCAATCCACAAACTAAATATAAAATAGAATCAACGCCGAATAAAGATACGCGACCATTCTGTTACAAGGACTATCTTTCACTCATTTATTGCCGTGGGCAAACTAATACATATGGAGGACTAAAAGTGAAAGAAAACCAACATTGCAAAAACTTAAAGGCACTTCATAATTAATGACAGAAGGTTTGCAATATATGCCTTTTCATTGCAAATCGGGGCCTTAAGCAGTAGCGGATTCACAGGGTGCGCTAAGGTGCTCATGCTCTCCCCAAAAGCATCTGGGTCCTCACCTGATAAATCTCGATAAAAGCTACCCTCAGTATGGTTAAGCTCTTGGTTAGCCTTAGGTTTGGGGGGGAGGCTGTGCTCCCCCTCAACCGATATTCTGAACCCGTCACTGGTCTTAAGTACATTTTACGCGATTAATTAGAAATTTAGCATTTATGCCTTTTTTCTAGACCCCGGCGACATCATCACAGACAGAACACAATCCTGTGTAACCTAAAAAAAAAGGAATAGTAATATCCACCTACCTTCCTAATCTGCAAGCACTTGGAAGTCTCAGTGAATCCGACCATATCTTCTGGCGAGCACACCTTAACGAATGGGAAGTCTGATAGCTTCGCCAGTTCAGCTCCAAGAGCTGTCTTACCACTGTTCGGTGGACCTTCCAGAAGTACTGACACTAGACCTACATGGAATTACAAAATTTTGTTGTAGAATGATATGCCATAAGCGACTTTATGTAAGGTTGACATTATGTAAGAAAAGTAAAATAAAATTTTTGAGAATTCACTATTGTTCCCATAGTAAAAGCAGCATGACTAATCCAACAAAGGTTTTGAAAATATGCCATCTCGAAATCTCCACCCAGTATATAGATAATGAGTCCAACAAACATGTTCAAAAAGACAAACTTGTTCAAATAGAGTTGCTGGGTCTTCTCAGCAAATGCTCCTTAGGAAAGAGAACCGGTATTAGGAAAAGAGTATTCTTAAGTGCCCTACCTTTAGGCTAAAACTTTGAAAAAAAAAACATATGTAATGTACCTAAACATGTGTTTTAAATACTAATGTAATAATTTATAGAACTTACCGCTAGCCTCAGTCGCCCGGGCCTGTTGAATATAAAGCTGTCCATCTTCAAGCAACGATGACACCGGGGTACCCCAGTTGATGATTCCTCGCGATAAGAAATGCTCCAACGCTTCAGCTGCTGTGCCGAAGGCCTACGAAACATTTACATTTGAATTTTGTATAATAAGTGAATAATCCGAAAAATTCTGAATGCCTAAGAAGTTTCTGGAAGGAATTTCCATGTAAAAGTGACCAAAGGCAACTCTCCCTTAGTGACGTGAGCCTAAACGATGCGGTCTGCGCACGTTCGCTGTCACTTTTATCATGAAAATCACTATCAAATTGGTTTGGTCTTCAATTTTTATAAATTGTTAAAGACATATTTCAGGTTTCATGTTTGTCGGTCTTCTATAGAATATATTTTGGAGAGTGTGCTTCAGAACTGTTCAATTTAATTCCTCCATCCCCATTTCTCCATTGAACCACAAGACGCCGGGAGAATTTCCACCCACACATTGTCGACATTCCGCTTCGCTTCGTCATCCTTATGCGAACAGCAAAGGAGTGGACCTCTCTTGCAGAGTCTGTTTCCCGAAACCTATGACCTAGATGTCTTCAAGGCCAGAGTGTAGCGTAGGGTAAGCATGTTACATCCTCGGCCTCGTCATAACTCCTCCTGGGGTCAGTTGGACAAAATATAGAACTATAGAAAAAATTGTGTTACCGGTTTGATATCATTCTCGAGGGCGTGAAGAAAGTCCCCTCGTTCCACCATGAGTTTCTCCATGGCTTCAGGGTCAACCTCCACCTTACTGGACGCCTTGATCAGTCGGTTCATGGCAGTAGATTGCGCGGCACGGACTAGACCTTCCAATTCCGCACCAGAGAAGTTCTTTGTAAGTGCTGCTAGCTCCTGCGTATCATAAAAAGAGTTTGTAAATACAGTAATGGAGGCTGAAAGAGTGGTATTTTTAGTCTGGATTAGTACTGGCTACAAGAAAAACAGAAAAAAATATCCTGAAAGATTTTTCACATGACTTGTCTTATCCAAAAAAAAGATGTTTGTGCCATTGTACCAAATAACTGATATCAGCAGACGGAGCATCGCCCTATACGAAATGAAGCACCCCAAGTATGCCGGGGCGTCTTGTAAATACAAGCCTCACGCACATATGTACACCATAGTATGCCAATCGGTTGTCATTCCACATTGAGACATTGACAATGACAATAAGACTCATTATCACTTGTGCCTGCTTGGACCAGTACTGATTTTACTCACTTGTATGTATTAAATACTGGGCTTCACTTTCTTATAAGGCCATGCTCCATCTTGATTTTTTATACGTCCATGTATAGTACTTTCTTTATATACAGGATGTAATCGTTAAGTGTGATCAGGCGATAATTTCATAAATAGACCTTATACTTATTTAAATAGATACTAGCTTAGAACATAAACAAGAGAAGTTTAATACCTTAGAATCGACATTCTCAGCAATCTTTTTGTACTCTTTCATGCGTTTAGTATGTATGTTCAATATCTGCACCCTGCCAGTCTCGTCGGGCAGCCCGATCTCCATCTGCACCTCGAGCCGGCCGGGCCGCATCAGGGCTTCGTCAATCATATCGCGACGATTCGTCATGCCAATCACTAGGATGTTGTTTAGTTGGTCCACACCTACGATATAAAGCTTACATTACACTAAAGTTAATAAGTAATTAGTGTCCGGCCGAAGGTTGATTTTTGGCCTAAGCCGAAACCGATTAATCCGCTATCGCCACAGCCTTCCGCCGAAGCCGCAGAAATAAAACGAAGAAAAGTTTATGGTATAAACAACTAAACGAGATGATTGAAATTACTTTGCAACTTGTCAAAAATAATAATGATCTCTCGCGCATTCGTAACAATTTTGGCGCTTGCTAGAAATCTTTGGCTTCGGCCAAAACTTCGGCCCCTTTTGACCGAAGCCGAAGTTTGGCCGGAGTTGGCCGATGTCGAACTTTCGGCACCAATATAATTTGCAAATTTCTTGAGACTTGGCCATCTGATCCAAAACTTAGAAGAGCTTTTACTATAGAAACCAGTTGACTGATATACTACAGACACTACTTATAACCCAACGACCTACCGGTGTGTTACAGCAGATTTTTGAAAGCCAATTTCTTTTAAATCATGATTACCACTTTCGGCCACAATATTGAGTATGTATATGGAAAAAGGTTAGCCAACATGAAAAATTCATTACACCTAAAAAGATGAAACATAAAATTGATTTGAATAATCACCATCGATTTTCGACAGGAGCTGATTGACGACAGTATCGTGTACTCCAGTATTTCCGCCAACAGATCCTCTTGCCTTACAAATTGCATCGATTTCATCGAAAATAATTATATGTAGGCCGCTGTTTGGTCCACACTGTAAATGAAATTTTTATTAGAATAATTGGCCATCAAGTTGCTCATCTTTGACCAAACATTTGACCCAATCCTTACCTTCTTTTCTTCCTCCTCAGCGTCAGCAAATAGTCGTCGGATGTTGGCCTCACTCTCGCCAACATATTTGTCCAATATCTGTGGACCGTTGACGATTTTCGGCTCTCGTGCGTTCAACATCTTACCTATCTGTCGAGCCATCAGAGTTTTACCGGTACCGGGAGGGCCGTAGAGTAAGATACCTTTAACGTGTTTGCAACCTGAAAACGAAACACGTATTACTTGGCACAATGTTAAGGCGTTCACAATAAAGCTCAAAATGGCAAAGCATGATACGAAAATATACTTAAATAAACCTTTATTAACAATAAAACGTACCCAACTGCTCGACCACCTCAGGTGGAAACACGCGGGAAGCGAACGCTCGCCTGAAGATCGCATTGAACTCTCGGTCCAAACCACCGATGCCCATTTTACCGAAATCCCAGTCTGGATTGATGATGGATTGACGCGGCTGTTTTCTGTTTTAAATGAAAAAATATATGTTCTTGATACTATGTTGCGTTCAAAGAATGATAACACTCATTGAGCGAAAACACAGCTCACATCGCGTCGTTTTCGGTCTTTGAGCGTAACATATACATACATATAAAGTTGTACTCAAATCTGCGAAGTAGTTATATGTCTTTAGTTTTGTCTGATGGTTGAAGTCGAGTGTATGTTTTTGATATATTTTCATAGTTCTTAGAAGCCCTTACATTCGGAAGATTAACCTAAGTTACTCGTAAGCGGGTGCCCATCTATACAGCTCCGAAAATCTCTTTTATACGTATATTGACCCTCCTATTTATTTATAAATACTAGTAACTCACCCCTTAGCTTTTCCAATAAGATTGAGCGATGAGTTCTCGGCTTTATCAAACTGTATGCAGGCGTCTGGAAGCAGCCGGCCCATCCTTACCCGCCGCGGAACTGCATTAGAACCAGCTGCCAAAGCTTGCAGGTCCACCGCTAAAAATACACGCCTGACTTAGGTAAATCTTTTTAAAAATCTGAGTCTAGATACTTTTAACGTCTGGCCATCGACTGACCCCAGAAAGAGTAATGACAAGGTTGAGGATATGTGCTATCTTGTCCAGAAAATACCTCTGATTTTTGCAAGAACATCACTGTTTCAGTTTTTCAAATCGGACTATTCGTTCTTGAGATAAGCGCGTTTAAACATACAGAAAAATAAAATAAATCTGAAGGTCTATTTATTTATTATTTATTTATTTGTAATTATTACCTTCCAAATTCTTGACGATCAAAGACAGAACCTTCTTATCCTGGAACGAGAAAGCCAGCTGTTGGCCAACTGTGAATATCTGACTGGAAAACTGGATGAGGAAATCCCGGGCCATCTGTTCTGAATCGTATGGGTCCAATGATGTTCTGAAATAATCATTACAAGTTCAAAGTCAAAGCCATTTATTCAATTTAGGCCCCAGAAGGGCACTTATGAAGGACACCTTTACTGAAGTTACCACCGGTTCGGAAGTCGGCCTTCAACCGAGAAGAATCCGGCAAGAAACCCAGCAAGGTTACATTTTTTAAATATTTTTTGGACAATTTGACTATGTTAGTATAGCTTTCGCATTACGGTTTCACACGTAGGAAGTGTATGGAAACTATATTATGAAAAACTATACATATCATATTTAACAAGTAGGTACATAGCACAAAATGACTAGGAAATTACATGGTCTAAAAGACAAATCTGAGGGCCTACTCCGAAAAATTATACTCTATTGTTGGATCATCGTTGTCAAATATTAATGAATAGTCTTGCTGAATTGCAGCAAAACAACGAATAATGGTTTTGCTGTATTTCTATCTGTTTATGACATAAAATAAACACTTACGTTTTCTTCAGCATAAAATCTGCATCTAAGGTGACACTGCATAAGCAATCTGCATTTTGCGCTTTGAAGGGCTTTACGTCGATTGACTGGAGAGAAATATTCAACATTAATGAAAAGCTGTTATTTGTACATTCACACAGGATGTAATCTTTTTTTTTATGTGTATATGCCTGTGTTTGACCGCAATCTTACCATGGTAAGCGATGATGTGGCCGAAGGTGGTAAGGACAGGAAGAAGAACTGCCTCTCAAGTGCAGCTCCCGGAACACACCGGTGGTAGCCATCCAGGTGGGCACTTTACCACCATGCTATGGTTTCCTCACGATGTTTTCCTTCACCGAAAGCTCACTGTAGGATTCGAACCTAGGACCTTCGTCTCGGCATCCGACGTCACTACACTATCATCGACATAAAAAAATTGATACAAAAAGAAAAATGATGACGTAATTTTATTTACATTACGTCATCATCGCATTTGCCAAATGACGTAACTACTCATGACGTAATGTGATGTGAATTGTGATGAAATAATAACATATTAATCTTTTTTATGTGCCTTTGAAGATTTTTTCTCTACCAATGACACATTATATTACTTATATGCCTGGAAATCCTGAAATGCATCACATCCTTGATCATAATAGGAAAAGATCTAGTCATAAGTCATAGACCATAAGTGTAAAAAATGGGTTATGGTATCATTAAAGTACTTATATGAAAATCTTTAATTTGAACAGACTTACTTGGCCGATAGAGAGGGTAGCCCATTTTCTTTGTGGAGCAGAGAATCCAACTGTACCACGATCTACGCCGCTGTAAAATCTGATGCTAAACACAAAGTGCTGTGATGGGCCAGTAGCAACTTCTATGTGCCTGCAAGGAAAATAGGAACATGATTTTTGTACTACTTTTTAAATTAATGTTTATAAGTTGCATTGCATTTTAGCACGAGTTTTGTTTGCATTTCATTTTCGGGAAGATTAAATATAATGCATAAATGCTTCCAAATTTAAAATCAGACTTTCTTAGAATACAAGGCTAAGGCGCAGCGCAGACGACGGACCATCCGTGACGCACTTTATAAGTCTGTTAAAATAGAACCTGTACAATTCTAAGCAGTAATGCACACGACGCAAAAAAGTCTACGAAAGATAAGAAAGTCGAAGGAGTCTGCGGCACACAAAAAGTCTGTCATAGATTTTTCACACATTCAAAGCACACAACGGTTTCTTCAATCATTCCGTCAATCCCGGTGGAACTCTAGGAACGTATATGCTATGGACATGCAGAGATTGCGATGTATTTGTACTTGAAATACATAAAAAGAAATAGATAATTTTGAGTACATCCTATTATTTCACAGCCTTTTGTTGCGTTGTGTGTGTACTGCTTAGAGTTGTATAGGTTCTATTTTCAGAGTCAAACTGAGGCAAGGAGTCTGTTGTCTGCAGTGCACCTAAGAAAAGATATTCAATTCTTCTTGTTCAAGATCAATCACGAAACTACTGGTAACCAGCAGTGGGTTTGACTTCCATAAGTGACATTCTACAAAAATTGAATTTATTGATTAATGATTAATTTATTAGATTATTTATTTCTTAGGATATCTAAAAGCTATTTTTTTTTTTATACCAATAAGGTGGCAAACAAGCATACGGCCCGCCTGATTGTAAGCAGTTACCGTAGCCTATGGACGCTTGCAATACCAGGGGTATCACTCGCGCGTTGCCGACCCTAAAATTACATTTAATTTTACTTGTTTATTAGAGATGATGACTAATATGAATTAATTTTATTTGCCTGTATTTGGTTGCTCAAAGAGAGATCAGTAATACATTCATCATCAAATAGCTGGGATGAAAAAATGTGAAGTGATCATTACTTACTTCACATCACTGGAAAAATCATCTGAGTTGATCAGGGCGCAGTTTGTGATGGCTAGTTCGTCCGACGGACATTTTGCTGCCTTCATACGCTATGGAAAATACATTTGAGAATAAGAATGAATTCAATGTGAGCTCCCATATCACAAATAAAGGGTACTGCCATGTCCATGACCTAGCTTTCATCACAGTTTTAACCAATCCTTTTTCTAAATATATTTTATTTTTGAGGGTTTCAAGTTTACTCTTTACAATAAAATATTTTTGCTACTGTTTCATGCATCAACGGCTAGACGGTTTTGGATAAAATTTGGCACACAGATAGATTTTTTCTGGAAAAACAAATAGGGTATGTTTTGTTCCTGGATAACAAAAGATCCCTCTGGAAGGCAGGTGAAACTGTGGGGCGGAAGCTAGTATAATAATAAAGCTGTTATTTTGGAAGTGACCATGGTTACAAAATTCCAAATTGTATTTTTATTTTTCAATTTCTATCTTTGATCAATTTGATCATTCTGAATTGCAAAAGTAGGAAGAAACGTAGCACTTAGGCCTGAAAATAAATATTTATTCCCATTATAATTTAGGGATAAACCCTTGGATAAACCATGTTGTACTAGTAGTTTTGAAATATTATCTTCAAAGATAATAGAAATAAATAAATATTTCACTCTTAGAAATAAATTAATGAAATATTAAAATTTGATAAGGACTCACCAATGTGGACATGTTTTAAATGTATTTATTCCTTTTTATGCACTATTTTGATAAATGATTCACGTCAGCCACTATTGGCAAATCGACATAGAACAACCGAGCCGTCACTAAACAACGAATGACTGCAATGAATTCATTTTGGCGAAAAACCATTGGTTGTTGAACGATCAATACAACAGAAAATTTGCGCTGTCCGCATTTATAAATTGCCACGTAGAAAATATTTTTTAAAGGCAGAGACAATGAGACAGAGAGGCATGGCCTAAGCACTTATTACACTATCCTATTTCTAGGATCACTCTAACTAGGAAGCAAGAAGCTAGTGATTACACTACACTATCGTGCTTGAATTCTAAATAGGAGACAGACGACTCGTAGGGATGCAAGATCGTTCTTGAAAACATCGGTAAAATATAACGATACTCTTCATTAGATCGATCGATCGCATCTTAGGCTAAGCAATGAGGAGCTTCCTTATGATACCTCTATGCTTAAAATACCTGGCAAATCGTGCACTGAAACTGAAGCAGACATAAGGTTCGATTTATCAAAAGTTTGATAAGTATTTTGAGCAGAGAGCTATAGAGGTATCATAAGAATACTCCTCATTTTACCATTTTCCAAAAGCTACCATGAGCTGACTGAATAACGGTAGAGGATTTCAAATAAATATTCAATAATGATGGCGAGTTTTCTCGAGACGGATATATGGGAATTTTGCTAGTGATAAATTTTTTTTGCTGGGTGGCAATGGCAACACAGCAAGCCTATCCATCCAAAACAGTGTTGCCGAACATACGGCAATTGCCGTTTCATACGGCAATCAGACCCTGATAAAACAAATTGTACGGTGTACGGCAGAGTGGCTTCTGCCGTACGCTAAAATACGGCAATTGGTCAGAGCATAAAAACTTCGATAAAACTTTAATTTTACTATTGAAACAGTACGTGAAATGATAGCCAAATTAAAAAAGCCGTAAGATTTTAAAGATGTCGGTACTGTAGATATATTTGGTATTATAGTAGATTTAATGAGAAACGAAGATCTCTAAAACCGAAAATTGTTTTATTGATTTTGGTTTCAATACGGCAATTTTTTACTTAAGTATGGCAACCTTATATACGACCGGCGGCAACACTACTGTCCAAAAATCTAAAACATTCTATGATCTAAAATTACAAATGGCCGAAGAGAGTTTGGTGTGTTTTTATTTTTGTGAAAAAGTGAAAAGTATAGTTTCAATATCGGACGTGCTACATTAATAACCAATCTTTCAAATTAAATGAATTTATTACACTGATGCGTAAAATGTTGTACTTGCACGATTGTTCATTTATTCACTACCATTGAGTTGTTAACTTAGTAACCTCAATTTTCGGTTCATAAAAATGGAGCTACCACAACCACCGCAAGGTATGTTACGCGCGGATTTTCTGATCCAAGTTTTGAATGAAGCCTATACATATTTTACAATTACAATTTACATCCCATTTTCAGATCAAGATCTTCGCAACATTATAGACAAACTAGCCCAGTTTGTCGCTAGAAATGGCCCCGAATTCGAGAAAATGACCAAGAACAAACAAAAAAATAATCCAAAATTCAGCTTCCTGTACGGCGGCGAATACTTCAACTACTACCAGTACAAAGTCACGACGGAGCAAGCAAGTAAGCATTGTGAAATGACGATGTGAGAAATGTGATATTCCAATAAACACTGATTGGGTGTAGTTATAACCGATTTAAGTGAACCTCCGCTGTTTATAGTTCTAAAGCAATCGGCCGGTGGCCAGGCGGCTCCCGCACCCGCCGGGGCTTATATGGCACAGAACAGGCAATATGTAATGCCCCAACAGGGCGGCGCGACGCCCGCACAGCTGGGGCTGGCGGCGTCGATGGCAGCGGCGCCGGCGCTCCAGCAGTGGCTGGCGGCCAACTCGGCGCCATCTGGCAACGCACCGCATTCACACCCTCATGAAAACGACAACATCACCGCACAGATCAACATGTTAAAAGAGCAAATTACTCAGTCTGAGAAAAATCTCAGTGCTCAACACACGGTTAGTTTATTTTTATTGGATAGATTTATTAATTGACAAGTGCTTATGGTGTAGCTTGATTAGCCATTCTTAATAGATTGGCAAAGTTAAGCTACCACCATTGTGGTTGGTACCTGAATGGATGACCACGGTATGGGTAATGGTATTTCAAATCAAGCGTTTCCATGCTTCCCTTTGCCGTTGGTCAGTTACCGTTGGTCCCGGTTATCACTTAATTGTGATAGTTGTTAAGCTAGTTAGAGGCTACTAGGCGGCTTGAAAACTCCAACAGTAGGTAGACCACTAGCCTACTTCCACTGATCTGGTAGGCTGATGATGATGATTTATTAATAAATATTTTCATACATGGGGGTAGTGTCTTTGCCGTGAAAACATTGCTGTAACAGCTTACGTACTTAAATAACACTTTCTTCTTTAATATAAAATAATATAATAATAGCCATTTATTCCGAAACATGGGTACATTGTATGGTCACATTAATTTGTTTAGAACAAAAGACAGTTATAGAATGTCCCGCAGTTCGGTGTGCCTTTTGGCATAGGCCTCCTCCAACTCTCTCCATTGTGCTCTGTCATTCGCAACTCTAGTCCAGTATGGCCCCAAAGTTGTGCGAATATCGTCCTCCCATCTGGTTTTAGGATGACCCTGTTTTCTTTTTCCGTCTCTGGGGTACCATAGGGTCACCTGCTTGTTCCATTTATTTGCCTTACATCGTAGCATGTGTCCCGTCCAGCCCCATTTCAGATGGTCTATACGATCCAATACGTCTGTAACTTTGGTTTTCTTCCTTATTTCTTTCTTCTTTACTGACATTAAAATATTCCTATTAGACATTATTACTGTTTATTTTTGTCACCTTACTTACTTATTTACAGGCAGTACATGATCTTGCAATAGGAGGAGCAGTTTTATATTATTCTTTTCTCCAAAAATCTGTATGGACAATCTAAAAAAATCTATGTTTTTGATAATTGTTAAATTGGATATGATACCTAATACTTTTTAACATTATTTTATTCATAGTGTGTGTAAAACAAAGTCAATGCATGAGAATTAATGCTTTTAAATATTTTTAGGTGCTAATACAGCAACAGCAAGCTAAGATCAATGAGTTGGTGAGCAAGGCTCAGCTGGAGACCATACAGATGATGGCGGAGGAGAATAATATCAGCCTCTCCGAGCTTGACAACATCCTGCAGCCAATCATAGACACATGCACTAAGGATAGTATATCATCAGGTAACAATCAAAACAAAACAGGATAACAATATCAGGAATTAATATTATGTTGAATAATCTACATGATAAATATTTTTTGGATAAATATAATAAATAGAAGCTTATAAAATTCTCAGTATAAATGCCATGTATTTAGTGTGTAGTGTGGTTGTGATGTCTATACATAATTGTCTCCTTCATACTCATAAGCTAGACCGCGCGCGAGAGACTGCAAAACCTTATAAAATTCAAGTTATATTCAAAATTATTTTTTGCTTTTCAGTTTTTTCGGTGGTTTAATTTTATTTGTTAAAATGTTTTTCATGATGTACATACAGTGCGACGTCACTCCGCGCGCTTATTCGTAGACACTATACAAGCGCAATGTGTAAATGTATTGAACGTGCCAGCTTTCGGTAGCGGATTTGTATTTTGTGTTGTGTGCTTTGAATCTGTGAAAAATCCGTGACGAACTCCACTTGTCCACACTGGCCGCAACGCACGCACGGAACGCATCGGATTTTCGCTTTATTTGTTTGAATTTGTATAGGACTGTGTATATATCGTCAATTGGCCAGCTTGCAACGGCCCCACTGCAACGCATCGGATTTTCGTTTGCTTTGTTACGTTTATGTTTAGTTTTACGTTCTTCTTCATCTACTAACAAGCAACTTAGAATGATATCTTCATCAATATCCCTGATAGAAGATGTCAATAAATTAACATAATCAAGGATAACTGACCAGTGTAGCTACCGCGTAACTAAATGGAAATGAAGCCCAGTTTAATGAAGTTCATTACTAATGACTTGTGTGGTAGCCCCGCAGTATTTAAAATAGTTCAATGTTCATTAAATTACTTTTACGAGATAGGATAGGTAAGAAGAAGTCATATGCATATTAATGTGACAGTCCTATGCCCTATTGATGCTATGCACTCACATGGGAGTTGAAACCTAACTTGAAGGACCATCTTTCAGCTATCGTTGTGCATACAAGTCAGTCAGTTTATGTATGTTTTAAAAATACTTCAAAATCATACAAGAACCACTTTAAATTAACGAAAATGAACCTTATTATAGGGAAGGGTTGGATATTACAACACGCGACATCTCACGACTCCGGGAAAGTGATATCGCAGCATCTACTCAGAAAAGTAACGCAGCAAGGTGCAGCGTTTACACAGAAATTGCACATCATATACCTCGTGAATGATGTCCTACACCATTGGTTAGTACCTACAACTAGGATATTACTAAATCATGGGCTCTTATTACTTTTTCACCTCATATCTAATCAAGAACTCATTTCGCGGTACAGGGTCTCGTCTGTTACAATTTAAAAAAATATATGGTACTTTAGAAGATGTTAGTAAATCTCAGTTTTAATAAATCAATTTTATAAAACGAAGTCAAGAAAAATTCTTTATTATATAATTATAGATATGCAAAATTGTTACTTATGTTCATAAAATACAATATCGTTCATAAAATGCAATGTCCGGGTGCAACAATGACCAAATTGCAAAAATCTACTTTATATGGATGCATATGGAAGCATTGATAGTTTTGTGCCCTCAAGCGGAAACTATGTGAACCAGTAAAGTGACAATCTCGCACAAATTGCAGGCGTAAATTACGCGATTTACCGCGTCTTGTCATTTTTTGCTATTCGGTCGTTGTTGCTTATTGATAATACTGATACTAATGATGATTCGTTTGAGTGAACCTATTTTGCAAATTAGTAGGGTTTTTCTTCATATTAGTCTGACTACTTCTTCGTATTAGTCGTATTTTATGAACTACAATGGATTATCTCCATGTACTTTAAAAGGCCGAACTTTATTCAAAGCAAGCAGTAATTGCTCAAATTGGAATTAACTCAAAATACGTATTTTTATAATGCATGTGGAGGTTTTGGTATAAGACTACAAACTATTACCTCAAATATCAATTATTTAACTCTTGTTCCTTACTGTCATTGTCAATCCGGTGTCTATGATACTATTATTCCTAATTACAGTGCACGCAAAAACGCAGAAGATCTCAAGAAAAATTTGGAAAATGTGGTGGTTCCAATGTTTTGCAATGCCAGTATAGGTAACATATTTATAATAATGCCCTCAAGATGTAGGTCTCTCTTATTTGATTGTGCATTGTGATCAGTTTAAAGCATCTCTAGAACAACACCGCCTGTGGTTTGCGCCAGTCAGGTAATTTGCTTAGTGTCACCTCGGCTCATACGACAACTCTTTAATTATTTGGCTGTTTCAGCGGTCACGGAAGAGCAGGAGGCTAAGTTAAACAAGCTGCTTAGACTATGGGAGTCCAAGTCTAACTATTTCGAGTCTGCAGTCATTGAGAAAATGAAGAGTCCCACCACTTCCTACCAGGAATATCAGAACAATTTAATAGCTCAGCATTCTAATGCTTTAGCTCATTTAACGCAACAAACTAAAGCCACCTTCGAAAAGTAGGTACATACATGTTGTTATTGGAAAAAGAAACATGTTGTCCATTACTGACATAATTGTTGTTATTTCAGCTATCAATCGCAGCATCAAGCGTTTGTTGCTCACACGATGCAGCAAATACAGCAGCTAGAAATGCAGAAGCATGCCATGGATATGCAGAACAATCATGATCAAAATAAAGATAATATGCAGCAACAGAACTCATTTCAAAATAACTTTAATGATCAAGGTTTTCCTCAAATGGGTGGTTATGATCAGAACTTCAATTCAAATAATCAACGTTATGGCAGCGAGAGTGGCGATAACTATCCATCGAACAACAGCATAAGTGGGAACGACAACAGCTATGATAGTCAGACATTTGATCAAATCACAAGTCAAAGGAACAATGAAATTGAGGAGCCCGACTTATCAAATCTACCAAATGTGAATTTTTCCCAACCGCCCCCCGGTTTCGCACCTAACGATAATTCTGCGTTGTTAGCATTCCAAAATGGTCTTCCAGATTTGAGTAAACCCCCACCTGGCTTCCCTCCATTCCCCGACATAAATAATGATGATCTGATGCCTTCAGTTCCATACTTTGAATTGCCTGCTGGATTGATGGTTCCCCTTATTATGGTGAGTTGAAAATCTACAAATTGTCCTCATTAAGAGGCAGAAATGGGCAAAAGTCTCTACATTGCAGCCCACATTATATGAAACCTGCTAGCTCTACGGTATTGAAATTGAAATATATGATACTTAAGGATATAACAAACACATCGCCCGAGCCGAAAACACGATTTCAATTAAAAGCCTCGATAAAAAAAAATACCAAACATACCTCTGAAAATCAAGAAATTCCCAAATATATCCAACGCCTAAAGGTATTTTAATACGATTTTTTTCATCAATAGGGTACATATCATAAGCAAATAAACGCCCGATTTAGTTTTTTGAATTTGCGATTCAGTTTTTTATAATAATGATTTCAAAAAAAGTCGCTTACGTCAAATTAATCTAAGCACCATGAACATCATACCGCACTCTATTGTCCTGCAACTCGCGTATTTTGCTTCGCGCTCACTCGCATTCCGCGGCGATCCGCGTTGCTAGACGGACCTGTGTAATTTTTTTTCAGAATTTTCACATACATAAAACCCTCTCAAATTAGTAAAAAATCATATCAAATTATCTTTAGAAGGCACTGGAAAATGCATGCTAGCCAAATTAAGGCAATTGAGCCTATTATTTGCTTGTTATAAATAAAAATATATAAAATAAAATCTGTTATGATTGATGCTTTTGATAATTGTCACCGAAGCATGTCGTGGTACTGACAGAGACTAATTCTTATTTTCGTCCATGAAAGGTATGGTTAGGGTAGCCTAGGGGGCTAAGGCGCGGGGTATTTATGTACTCCCGACTGAAGGAGGATTCAAATCCCACAAAATGTTTTTTTTTTTTTTTTTTTAGCAAATCATGCGAAATGAAAAATCAGCAATATATATTATTTTTAATGAGCAATTGCCTATTTAGTTAGTTACCTGATTAAATAATACCTCATTAAATATTGTTTATTTTGAGATCAAAGAAAAGGTATGAAAGGTAGGTTGACTGATACTGGTAACAGTAGGTGCCCCGAAGTCGGGGCGGGCATGCCTGCCTCTATTGCGGTCATCGAGTCATCTGTAGTTATCGAGTCGAGCCGGTAAACTTTTATATTCATTGTATTATTGTGGTCCACTCGCGTAGTCGTCAAATGACAATGGCACAGTAAAATTAGAACAGTAAGGAAAATATTACACATCTTACGTTGACTAAGTTTCTAGTACTTACTGGACTGATTAGTTGGAATGTGAAGCCATCGTATATTTACAATTACTAGTAGTGAGCTCGGCTATCATTGTGCCGATTGTCGTAACGGCCAATGGCCTGATGGCCGAAAGCCTCTCGGCTCTCGGCAGTATTCCTCGATACAGCTCGTATTGTGAGGAGGTTCCTGTTTCTGTAACCCTAACCACCGGTAGCTTAGTTTTTTCAGCCAATCAGTGAGCCAGGCACAGTTTTATATCAATAAAAGTAATAAAATTGGAATAACTTTTTTTCCAAACCATTATATAATACTTCCTTAAGGTGGATTCTTAGCATGAGGCGGGAAATGTTATAATATTTGGGTCAAAATAGCTTTTTGAGTTAGATGCCTGCAATAAGGATCATTCACAAAACAAAATGATAACTTTTTTATTACTACAGAGGATGCACATATGTTTTTTAAATTATTAATATCCATCAATAAATGACGAAGTTATTAAAGTTTTAAAAACAGCTTAATTAATACGCTCGCTCCCGCTTGTACATTAACGTTGACGACATAATTCGGCCACCACGCAACTGGATATTTGTCAGTTTGTAACCTTTTCACGGCTTAACCACTGAACAGATTTAAATACAATTTGGCAGGGAGATAGTTCAATTAGTGGAGAAGGACAAAGGATACTTTTGAACGTAAATGATCCTCATTGCTCAAAAATGCAATTATGTTACATTTACATACCTCGGTGATGCCGCTCAATAAATTTGACAGCGATAGCTCACAAGTATCACCTCACCTGCCAGCTTTATAAAAATAAGTCCTTATGCACGGTGCCGAGATTCCAATATTGCGATATTCCGAGATTTATGCCCTAGGTACAATACCAGAAGTATGGAGAGGAAATAAATGGTGGTGCTCTTCTTCAAAAAAGGCGATAAGGCCCTATTGAAGAACTACCGCCCCATATCCTTCCTAAACTACGTTTATAAGTTGTTTTCGGGGGTCATTACGAATTGTCTTGCACGTAGGTTTGAAGACTTCCAGCCTCCCGAAAAAGCTGGTTTCCGTAAAGGCTTTAGTACCATAGATCAAATACATATATTCAACCGTTATGCCTTGTGTATGATGACTGTGAAAAAGCCTTAAATTCAGTTGAGACATGGGCGGTATTACAGAGTCTACAGCGGTGCTAATCGACTATCGCTATATCGAATTGTTGAAAGTGATTGTACAGCAAAGCCACTATGTCAATCCGAAAACAGGACGAGAGTACGAGATCAATCCAGTTGCAGAAGGGTGAAAGACAGGGTGACGTAATTTCCCCGGAACCTTTACCACTGCAATGGAGGATGTGTTCAAGCTCTTGAACTGGAAGGGTTATGGCATCAACATCAACGGTGAACACATCTCTCACCTTCGACTTGCCGACGAAATAGTCATAATGGCGGGAATCGCTGAAAGCTTTGAACATCATGCTCAATGATCTCAAGAGTTTCTTAACAGGTCAAGATGAAAATATACAAGACAAAAATTATGTCTAATATTCATATTCCGCCAATACCCGTGATTATTGGGAAAACTGCTCTCGAAGTTGTAGACGAGTATGTTTACCTAGGACAAATTGTCCAACAAGGTAGGTTCAACTTCGACAAAGAGGTCAACGGAAGAATCCAACTCGGCTAGACAGCGTTCGGGAAGCTACGGCATATCTTCAAGTCCAGAATACCTCAGAGTCAGAGTCTTAAGTCGAAAGGATTTCAATCAATGCGTGTTACCAGTGATGACATACGGAACATAGACGTGGTCTTTCACTGCTGGCCGCATAAATAAGCTCAGAGTCACTCAGCAAGCTATGGAATGAGCTATGCTTGGAATTTCTCTACGAAACAGGATCCGAAAAGAGGACATACGTAGGAGAACAAAAAATATGTATATAGCTCGTAGAGTTAGTAAGTTGATGTGACAATGGGTAGGCCACATCGCTTGAAGAACCGATAACCGATGGGGATGGAAGTTTCTAGAGTGGCGACCACTAACTGGAAGGGAACACCATGCAGGACGACCTCCCACCAGATGGACCGGCGACCTGGTCAGAGTCACTGGGCGTTGCTGGATTCAAGCGGCCCAAAACCGCTCGAAGTGGAAGTTAATGGGGGAGGCCTATGTTCAGCAGTGGATATCATTAGGCTGATATGATGATGACTAAAAATGGTAGGTAAAGAGGGCATTTTATTGAGAAATTCTACAATTATTGTAAAACGTGATGGAAGAAAACCTGTTTATTTGTCAAATAACATATAATATCTCGATTAAGGGCTGTATTTTTGCCTCAATTTTCATTTTATGAGGACGCCTTGTTTTTTTTAAATTATATTATGTTTGTTGCATTGTGATATATCGCTAAGTTTAATAAGTAATTAAAGTTACATAGTTTTGTTAACGTGGTGATCACTGTAGTGAACAAGAATTTAAAAAATACATAAAAAGTAATTTAAAAAACGGTCGATAAAATTCAACATAGTTTCCCTCCTTTTAATTTGTGCACATTATGAAAGCTCACAGCTGTATACGAGTAGGATACTCTCCTGTCTGTCCATTTGTCACAGCCTGTTTTCTCCGAATTTATAGAATACAAATTGTATTTAGATAAAACGCTTAGTTTCGTGACCCGACGACAATTACCTAAGTAGCGTATGTAAAAGAATTCTGGTTTTGGGAGACAATTACCTAACCTGAGAAATATTATCGTAAGTATCAACTTTTAAAAATAAATATCTTGAGACATTTTTCACACACGGCTACCTGATCCCAAACTAAGCAGAACTTGTAAATACATCTCTAAATAGTATAAAAAGAAGTCGTTTTCCGCGTCTGTTTGTCTCTCTGTTTATCAACTCTAAATCACGCAACGGGTTTTGCAGTTTTAAACATCAGATAGATCCTCATTAGTACTACGTAAAGAGAAGATGCCACACATCACAACTATGTTCCGTTCAAGTGAGGCCATCCGGCCACACTGAACAAAACACACACAAAACGATGAACGAAACGCGTAAGCGCCGTGAAAATAACGGTGTTTGCGAGAAAAATACTCCTAAAAGCTTTCTAATAGCGCTACGTGTTTCTACTGTCTGCTTAGACGACTAATTATTGTTTCAGTGCTAAAGAAACCTTTAGTCGACTCTAAAGAAATGGGACATAAGCTTTGCTTATGATAGCATCTCTATACGTGGTAATAATAGCTCAATGCTTTACAGCAAATAATTATCATTAATATTTTAAATGATATCACAGATTTAAAATTAGCAAGAAACAGTCGCGATACCGTGATCGGGTGGCGTGGGCGGTCGCGCAAATCGCTCCACTGACACCACATTATGACATTGTACCCGTGCGAAGCCGGGGCGGATTGCTAGTACTTACTATACATATTTACACTCAGACTCGGGACATGCAAACATGTTCATGCACACAGATGCATATCCTTGGTGGGAATCGAACATAAGATCGGCGGCGTGGAATCTTAACCAACTACGCCAACTGGCCCGTCAAAAGTTTTTTAAAGTATTTGAAAAATTTTATTTGTAATGTTTGTCTGCAGTTTGTCTACTGTTTTCATTTTTACTGTGTCCAATTCAAACAGCGTCGTTCTCGCGGAAATGTTTAGATGGCGGTGTATCATGTTTAATTGTTTGTTTGCAATGACGCACTTCTAAATAGAGGGAGCTAGTATTTTTTGTTTGCTTAGTTCCTGTAATTTCCGCTAATATTATGTGAAAATGTGGCGCAAGGGTGAAAACTGAAATCTGCTCGAGAGTATTCTGGGCCTTAAATAAAAGTGAATCTAAATCCCACCAAAAACATTCTGTAAAAAACTAGCCAAGTCTCGATGGAGCTGCTTGTTTATCTCTAAAAAGTAATGAAATCTAGACAAAGTCGTGCCAAGTCTATGGTTCCTTACTGCGATTTCTTTATTATTATAGTTAATGTTGTGTGACTTGGCCGTTAAAGGGTACAAAAGGGTACAAAACCTTGAATGTTTTTGGTGGGATTTCACTTCTTTTTGTAGAAAATGAAGCGGCCCACCAAGTTGAATATTTTTTGTAAAGGCGGTATGTCGATCTCTAATAGTTTGGTTGGGCACTTGTGTTTTCTAATCAGGGTCACCAGGTACTCCAGATCTTCGATTATCCTAGTTTTTATAGTTTTCCCTTTATGTGGCCATTAAACCCTAACTCTGTACCAAATTTCAGCTCTCGTGAGTTTATGGGAAGTACTAGATCTATTTTGATGATCATGAGTGAGTGAGTGAGTGAGTGTCATAAATGCGAAACTTTGCTTTCGCTTAACTTCGGAACTAAATGACTTACAGACTTGAAATTTTGGATTTTAAGTATGTGATTATAGCTTACTGGATGACGAAAATTTCTGCGTTCTGGTCTTATCCAGAGGTTCTCAAATAGGGGCCTGTAAAAGCGGCGAAATTGTTCCAGTAAAGGATGGTACGGCAGTGTTTGCTTCGCGCTCGAATTGGCGGGGGCACTGCCGTGCCCCCCGATCTCTTGCAGAATTATCTAAAAAGTTAATGAATGTTTCAGTTAGAAGAAGACAGATACCGGCCGCTAGAGCCAGCGAGTATCCGCTTACCCCCGCCTGCCCCACCCAATGAGAGGCTATTGGCTGCCGTCGATGCGTTCTATGCATCGCCTAATCATGAGCGACCGAGAGACAAGTTAGTAGCTTAAAATCGTCTATTTTGAGTGTTATTGCAATATATCCAATAAACATCAATCCATGTCGTATACTGAGTATGTAGATATAGACAGGCTGTCGGCGTATAGCGAAGAAGACGGCGATAGTTCGACATAATTTCATAAATAATTGGGTTTTTATCGTATTTAGACGAAATTATCTATTAAATTTGCATGATATTGACAGGAAAATACACTTGAGACTAATCCTTTGATTTACTTATTGTATCAGTTAAAAAACTACTGACCGATGAAAGGTTATGTTTGGTTCATTTCGTTCACTACGGCTTTTACAGCCAATGACACAACGATTCACCATCACTACACAATATCTTTGAGAATATATACAAAGTCACAAATAACATGCAATTAGGTTTTCACATATATCTTTTGCCTCCGCAAACTTGTTTGCCACCAACAACACTGAGGGCAAACAATAAAAACCAATACGCTAGATAGGGACAAAAAATATGCTTAGTCCTGCTCACACATACACGTATCTCGCTTTCGTAATTATTATTATATTAGTAGCCTGTCTATATCTACATACTCAGTCTACGATCCATGTGCACCAGTGAAGTGAAATTAAATGAATTACGTGTATAGTGACTTTTCATGTTGTCTCATAAAATTCTACTGCAACTCATGTTCATGGTCATATTCATAGTAATTTTCAGTTCACTTACAATCATATTTTTTAATCACAATTGAACTAATAATATAAATTTAAACTGGCAAAAATAAGTCCTAAAAAGGTATTGGTTGCCATACTGCAAAACTTAGAAGAAGTCGGCTTAAGTCTGAAGGCAAAGATCCTATATCTTTTGTAGAGGGCACGATATGTTTGGCTTTATTCCATCATCGGAAAATTCTCTACCCATATATTTTGTCCCAATATTTAGTCTTCAACACACTTCTAGCGTCAATGTTTACTGACACCTACAATCTGCTAGAGTGAATTGACATGTGTAACGAATATTTTTGTTGCAGTGAGGGTTGGGAGAAATTAGGTTTATACGAGTACTACAAAGCAAAAAATAGTGCTAGGAAATTGAAGGAGGAAGCTATTGCTCAGGGCTTCAGAGAAAAGTCCAAGTCTCCAAGTCCAATACCAAGAGATTTGCAGAAACAACCCACACCACCAGGAAGGAGATACAGGTAGGTTCAGTTTACAATACTTACTATTTATTACCTATCTACATAGGAAAGTAGTGTCAATGTTTTCTTGCTAAGTTTTCACAGAAAAGAAACAAATCTGTTTTGACGGAATTTGTCAAGGGTAAGACTTTTTTTTATCACGGGATCGCGGTTGCAGCAGCTATTAACTCATAAAACGCTATTTAACTAATGTTCCGTATTGTGTACAGATCAAAGAGTAAAACACCCGAGAAGCCGTCGCCAGCGAAGTCACGGTCGCGGTCGCCTTCTCCCTCGCCGAGACGCAAATCGTGGAGGAGAGAAAGAGAAAGTAAGTATTAATTATACTTTTGTTGTCTTCTGCTGTTTAGTAAAGTTCTGTAGTTTTAAGGCTCTGACTTAACGGAAAGACAATAGCGTAGCATCAGTATGAATGTGATATTGGTTACGTAAAAAGTATTAATGTTACAAAAAAACTACACAATTTATAGGAAATTGTGGCTTGTTTAATTTAATAAATAACTTTTTTCATCGTAAAATGAGATATTGTCATAATAACTATTTTTAGAAGCCATTTTTCCATGAAGTCAGCAAAGATCGAAGTGTCATGAGGGAAAATTCGAAAAGAGTACCCCAAAATCGAGTAACACACATTTACAAAACTTCCGTAACACTTTCCTGATAAAACTACCAAGGTTATTATACATTTGTGCGTGTCATAAAAAGATAGTACAGTATTACCCAACTAATATGGCTTAACGATGTACCTGCGCTGAAGATACATTATCAAAGCGCGGGAAACGCTATTGGTCGGCAGCGTCCGCCATGTTAGCGCGCACCGTGCGGAGGGGCGTGACTTGCGAGTGAGACGAAACTAACAGCTGCAGTGTATTATGAACCTTATAGTAGTGATATAAGGTTGATTGTAAGTTTTAAGCATTCTTTCGTTAATCTTCGGGGCCATACTTTCTTTTCTGTGCGAACGAAGATTCACGACGCGCCATATCAGTTGGGTACTACTGTAATATTGTTTGTTGTTGTTGAAGATCGTCGTCGGTCGCGGTCTCGGTCGCGGTCGCGGTCCCGGTCGCGGTCCCGCGAGCGCCACCGCGACTCGCCGCGCTCGAGACGCGTCGAGCGCTCCAGATCACCCACGCCGCCCAGTTTCCTGCAAGTGCTTTATAACTTACTATACATACACGTTTATTTGTTCACATGGTAAGGTATGATGTGGCGGAAGGTGGTTAACTTACGAGAATTTGAGGGCGGCTCCCTTGGATAGGGTCAAGCTCAAATGTAGTAACTTAAAAAAATTAAGTCGTCTTCAAAATACACTAAAAAGTATGAAATACATTTATAGTTTTTCTTAAATGCACTAGAATTTGACCAAAGTTTTGAGATGTTTTTCCTTTGACACCACACCCGTAGCTCGTATCAATAAACCAGACCGTCACACTTATTTGTCCATATCTTGAAAACTACTGAATCATTTTTAGTTTTTCTTTAATGCACTATAATTTGACCAAGGTTTTGAGATGTTTTTCCTTTGACACCAAACCCGTAACTCGTATCGATAAGCCAGACCGTCACACATATTTCTCCATATCTTGAAAACTACTGAACCGACAGGGACCATCTGCGATAGGTCTTACCGCCAAAACGTCCAATCTGGTTTTGTGATTACTGATAGTTGACCATGGTAAATAATAATGCGGCCGAAGGTGTTAAGCTCACAAAACCTAAGGATTTATTACCAGAACGAATGAACCGCCTTCGCTCCCTAGCCCCGCTCTCACGCCACCTGTGTTGCTACTTGCCAAATATTTACTTAATTTCGTATGTTATAGTGGTGGAGCATATCCTAGCGCATCTAGCGGATTGGATTCAAGCAACAAAGGTCACCAGTTATTACAGAAAATGGGTTGGAGTGCAGGCGGCCTGGGTGCTTCCGGACAAGGCATCGCAGAGCCGATCAGTGGAGGCATGGTGCGCGATAAGCAAGACCAATACAAAGGTAAATAAGTGTTTGTTTTGTATTTGCAATGAAGACAGAAACAGGATGCAGGCTGAAGATAAGTTGATGGAGGTTGTTCGATCTTGATTTGGCACTTGTCCTTTAAACATTTTAGTACCAAAACTGGAATGAATGTTTGACTACTATATGAATAAGAAACGTAGTAATTTCGTATGCTGACAAATTAACTTTCCGTCCCATAGGGGCTACCTGATTTGAATTCTGAATTTGTCACAATTTTTTCGCTGATTATCAAGATATTTTTGGTCTCTGGTTAAAAGTAATAAGGGCTTTTAGAAAGCCCTGCTAGGATGAGACGCTAAATTATCGACAAATATTAGACTTGCCTAGTATACCTAACAGAATACGCCCATAGGTGCATGCTTAGCAATATATTTTCTACTTGAACCTGGCGAGTCCTACAAAGTACCCTACAACCAAAAGTGTATACCAGTGTAGTAATTCACGATTCACACAGGTTTTAAAATAGTACATTTCGATCCAGACTTTTAACACCAGCAGTTCTTTTGGATTCCTAATATATAAAGATATTGGTATTACACATGAACAAGGATTTTTATTTTCTAATTTATTATAAATTATTTTTCCAGGTATTGGTGTAAACCTCAATGACCCTTATGAAAACTTCAGAAAGAATAAAGGAGCAGCATTTATTACCAGAATGAAGGAGAGGGCTCTTGAACGTTCATCGTGATCAACCATAGACTTGAAATTGGATGTAAATGTTGTATAATTGCATTTGTGTGGATGGGATATGATTTATTTTATCTAAATCAACAATAAAGATATATGAAATATAAATCTTGTTTAATTGCTTCAAATATGTGGAGCTTATTAAAACATAAACATGGAATGAATGATGATAAATACTTGTAGTTATAATTCAAAATCATCTTCATAGTTATCTTTGAATTCAGACAATTTATCTAAACTCTCAGTAAAATCAGCAGATTCCAGACCCTCTTCCTGAAACTTGTGTAATTTTTGGAATTTTATTCTACTAACTTCTCTATGGAGTTTCTCAAGCATGTCTGTTAAGAAGTTCCCATTATGGTATCCAGCAATGACTGGGACACTTGTAACTTTTTCTTCATTATTAACAGTTGATATAAAACCATACTTATTTACAGCACTGGAGAAAATCTTTGGATATGGAGTCTTTACTTCTAAAGCTTTCTCACAGACCGTTACATTTGTGGCTGAGAGGAAATTGTTAGCTTGAAAATATAATTCAAACATCTCTTTAACATTACTACATCTGTATGCAGGTAAATTCATTTGTTCTTTAGCTTCTTTAATGGGTGCCTTCAAATAACTCTCTGGTATGCCTCTAACTGTGATCAACTGGAATAGTTTGTCTGTAGCAATTCTACAACTGGGTGTGATGGATGAGTAGAGAGGTCTAGTGGTCTCATTCAAATACTCAATTAGATATTGTGATTCTCCCATGGAAAAGGGTAAACCTAATGATGCTGCTGCCATTTTTCGGCCATAACCAGTCATATCAGCACAAACATCTGACATTGTATAGAAGTTACTTTTATTTCTATATTTTTGACTCAAAGAATCCATAGCTGAGGCTAGCAATGCTGATGAATGATAATACATTTCAGGATTATAATTAAGATAGTCAAAAGCTCTGGGATTCCCTGGTTTTCTCCATCCCCTCTCCCCGGTGCAAAGCGGTACAAACAATGTAGCATGTTCTGATAATCCCTGAATGGACAGAGCTATATTCACTAATCTTATGGAATCCTTCAAATTAGAAATGTCTCTTTCTTCCTGTGTTGTTGTATTGTTATCAGTAAAGTGTGATGCAATTATTGGGTATGCAAGTATTGATTTTGTGTATTCATCTGCTAGGTACTCAATACATCCCATAGCAAGACCTGAGAATCCATCAGTGCAGTCAAAATTTATGTGAAACCCTTGTAAATTGTCACATTCTTCCAGGTATTTTCTAATATTATCACTGAATGTATCTCCATAATCTCCTTTCCATATTGATTTTCCAGAGTTATAGACATCAAAGCTCTCCTGAAAAATAAATTATCAATATATTTAATACATATAAAAAAAGAGAAATGGAACTTAACTAGGGCCTAGGATCATAAGAGGTCACTTTTGACACCTCATGTACATTCATATGCCAAAAATACAAAGAGTGTGGCATGGAAAGAGACCCTCTTGTCAAATATGACTTCTTTGTTCGACTTTAAATAGACCACCTAGAGACATATTTAGTTGACAAATAGGATTGCTTATTTTCATGCCAGCCTAACTTAAGCACTCTTGTGACATGGTAGGTAGAAAAAAAGTGGCACGCTTGGTTTTCATATAATAAAATAAATAAAAAAAGATAGGATGATGAAATCACTGAAGTAGCAGGCAAAACCTGGACTAGGATGCCACAAGATAGGGTTAAATGGAAAAAGTTGGAGGAGGCCTTTGCCAAAGGGCACAGATTAATAAGGATGGAAACTTAAATAAAAATATATATATTTATGATAAATAATCTGATATAGGCTATAAATAAAATATTTTTTTTCCATATGAACTTCTTCTACGTCTGTGCCTCCCATGTAAAACAAAGGGTTCAATAAAATTATTTTATATGTATGAGCCAAGATGCAAGAGGAAACTTTACCAAATTATCAAATACACAGTTGTATATCAAATCCTATTTATATTTGGCCTGTTATAAAATTGATGTGTGTAAAAAGAAGGGAATACTTACACTTTCATTACCACTTTGATATTCTTTGACAATGTTTACTGTTCTAGAATGAAACCTTGGATATAGGAAATCTGTCCAAGAATGTACAGTTCCTTCGATATTATATTCCTTTGTTGCTGCACTTGAAGTCCCTTCTGTATCAATGTCTTTTAAATATTCATTTTTTTCGGCAGGTGGTTCTTCTATTTTTTCAATAGAGTCCCATTGAATATCGCAATCTGATTCATGTGACAGATTACCAGTTTCTGGTAAAGTTTTCAATGATCCTTTTAAGTCCGCTATGAGTAGTCTGGGAGTGTATGTTACCTCTCCTTGTACAGTTCGTCCTTCGCGGTATAAAATATCATGATTTATTTCAGTCTTCACAGTTCCACTGTAATCAAAACTTAGCTCTTGCAAGTTCCAGAAGTGGGTACCGACGTAATTTGAGTAATTACCAAACTGTAGGGTGATTATTTCACGAGTAGACATGACTACAAATCTTAAAAGTTCATGTTTTTATCAATCCAACCAAAAAAACACTGACAGGCGAAAGGAAGGCCGGAGCAGCTAGAGGTGGGTAGCTATTCTAATAACTAGCCAAAAAACGGCTAGACACAAAATAGCCACGGCTATGTTATCTGTCAACAAGATAATTGGCTATTGGCTACTGGGTGGCTACTGGCTACAGGATGGCTACTGGCTACTCGCTAGCTAGAAAGAATGAGGAGTTTTCTTACCTGCCTAACTGTTGATAATTCGAACCAATTTGAACCTTAAGTGCACGTATTGACAAGTATTTTGAACATAGAGGTATCATAAGAAATTCTCCTCATTACGAGAAGTTTACGTCACACACAGCGGGTAGCCGCCTAGCCGCCACTAGCTGGCCGGCTAGCCAAAGCCATTCTAGCCGCCACTAGCCGGTAGCTGGCCGGCTAGCCAAAGCCAATCTAGCCGAGTAGCTGGTAGCTGTGAGTGCGTGCGTGTAGTCAAATAGCCAAATAGCCAAAATAGCTGACTAACTAGCTGGCTTTTACACCACATATAGCCGGCTAGCTAAGCTATTGAAATTTCGGCTAGTTACCCATCGCTAGGAGCAGCGTTGCCAGAGTTACTTTACCGGTAGGATACGCACAGCACCTAAAAATAGTACGAAACTTAGCCTTTGAGTACGCAGTGAGTAAAAAAATATTCAAGTAATTTCTCAGATAAAGTAAGTTTATTCTTTGCATTTTGAAAGTGCCGTTTGCGCACCGATACCGAAGGAACCACGAAAGAACAAAACCAAACCAGTAAAACCACAAGTAGTAACACAGAATGATGGACTTTTTGGTGGGAACTGCAGAGAGACGTTACGTTTTCTTTTTTATATTCATAAATTCGTGTATTTTGGGTTTTATTGCATATTATTGGTCGTATTTTATCCAATAAAGTTTAATCCATGTGCACCAGTGAAGTGAAATAAAATGAATTAAGTGTATCGTGACTTTTTATGTTGTCTCAAAAAGTTTTTGTACAATGACCACCATTATAGGGTACATTCCGAAATGGATAATATCGATCACAGCGATTACAGCAATAATTTGCGTACCGAAATAGATATCACGCTTATGACAGCTGAGAACTATCAACAATTCGGAACGCCCGTTATCGCGCTCACAGTATTCAAAACAGAACATTTGAGAATTTAATTAAAATCTGAATTATCAATGCGCTAGGACTCCTTATATCTTTTATAAGTTGACTCGCAAAAAGGAATCTGCTTTTTTTTTATTATTTTTCTCTCATAAAAAGTATCTTTGCCAAATAGAAAACCAAGAATCTTATTAGATTTTTGCCGTCACTTTTGACAGCGCTCACGGCGATATTAGTTTAGGGCATGGTCGGTGTGAACGCAAGATGGCGCATGTCATGACGTCATCTATGACGTTTCACGGGACATCGTTAACTGTCATTATTCAATTCGGTACGGGTTTAAGCACGCTCAAATCGATTACAGCGATTACAGCGGTAATTCGGAATGCAACCATAGTCAAATATGACTTTTAAGGACGGTGACTGATTGAGGAATATATGTAAAAGTGATTTATTGTGACTGGAAATTATAATATAACTTGACACTGACAGAAATAAGTCCCAATTTGAATTTGGTTGCCAAACTTAAAAAAAAGAAGATCACAGAATTATTGAACGAAACTTGGGAATAAAAAGGAAACACACCGGGGTCGCTAGTGCTCATTTTATGCTGAATCTTGCTTGACAGAAATAAAATTATCAAACTTTATTATTTTGATTTTGAAAAAATAAGTTTTTTTTGTGTCTTTACAATAAAATAGTACAGTAGTACCCAATTAATATGGCTTACCGATGTACCTGCGCAGAAGATACATTTTCAAAGCTGGGAAACGCTATTGGTCGGCAGCTGCCGCCATGTTAGCGCGCGCCGTGCGGAGGTGCGTCACTTGCGAGTGAGACGGAACTAACAGCTGCAGTGTATTATGAACCTTCTAGTAGTGATCTAAGGTTGATTGTAAGTTTTAGGCATTCTTTCGTTAATCTTCGGGGCCATACTTTCTTTTCTGTGCGAACGAAGATTCACGACGCGCCATATAAGTTGGGTAATACTGTACGCAAATTGGGACGAGAGTACCTGAGAACGCTACCTAACGAAATAGTACGCAATGCGTACTAGTGCGTACCCTAATGGCAACGCTGGGCCGGAGGCCGGCGCACCAGTGCTGCAAACCCCAACATGCAAAAAAGAAGTATATTTATGCCAAAAATCCAGGAGACAGGGTCAAAAAGAAGGAGAAATAAAAAAAATACCCTTTTTGCTGTATTTAGATTAATAGGATTTTTTATATTATACCTTAGTTTTAATTTTAACAAGCAAATCCTTTTTATTAGGGCTTATTTTGACCAGTGTCGAGTTATATAAGTTCTAGTCACTATAAATCACTTCAACATTGACGGCTCTGTCAGTAATAAAATTGTCAGTTTCGATAAGACATACAAATTTTTAGTAAAAAGGTGGTAATCGTACTAAAACTTTTCACGGATTTTTAAAAACACTTGAAAAATCACGATACACGTAATTCATTTCACTTCAACTTCACAGGCAAATAAATATGCAATATAACTCAAAATACACGAACTCTTGAAAATAAAACGAAAACGCGTCTCTTTGCAAGTTTTACACAGAGATGCAGATTATACAGAGAATTGACTGGTTTATTTTATGTCAATATCAGGTGTTATTTTTATAGAAATATAAAATGTCGTACACTTTACTCACATCGTGAAAATCCAGCAGATTTTCATTGAATTGAAAAATATATAAGAAGATAAGGAGACATGTCCATAAATCATGGAATCTCCTGGAAAAGAAGGAGAGTTTGCAGCACTGCGGCGCACAGATGCACAGGCGCACTATGGGCACAGAATATTCAATAGTATACACACTACATTTCGAAATGGATAATATCGATCACAGCAATAATTTGCGTACCGAGTTAGATATCACGCTTATGACAGCTGAGAACTATCAACAATTCGGAACGCCCGTTATCGCGCTCACAGTATTGAACATTTGAGAATTTAATTAAAATCTGAATTATCAATGCGCTAGGACTCCTTATATCTTTTATAAGTTGACTCGCAAAAAGGAATCTGCTTTTTTTTTTATTATTTTTCTCTCATAAAAAGTACCTTTGCCAAATAGAAAACCAAGAATCTTATTAGATTATTGCCGTTACTTTTGACAGCGCTCACGGTGATATCAGTTTAGGTCTGTGTTCAGTAACTACACACCGTGTGACCGGTGCGATCGTCCGACTATCGCACCACATACTATTGAACTGTTACTGAACGCTACCATGATCGTCGGGTGATCACACGGCGTTGTTACTGAACGCAGCTTAGGGCATGGTCGGTGTGAGCGCAAGATGGCGCATGTCATGACGTCATCTATGACGTTTCACGGGACATCGTTATCTGTCATTATTCTATTCGGTAGGTACGGGTTTAATTTAAGGCACGCTCAAATCGATTACAGCGGTAATTCGGAATCATGGATTTAAAATCCATGTTCGGAATGCGGCCTATAACTGGAGATTACTTTTTGACAACGCTTAAAACGTTTTTTTT
The DNA here is from genome assembly GCA_951394255.1 of Polyploca ridens. Classification (NCBI taxonomy): domain Eukaryota; kingdom Metazoa; phylum Arthropoda; class Insecta; order Lepidoptera; family Drepanidae; genus Polyploca; species Polyploca ridens. The sequence continues at coordinate 5,747,261 of OX596250.1, forward strand.
TTTATATAAATAAACGCTTTTTTATTATATGGAACTTTTTATGTACGTTTAAGATTTCCATAAATACAAAAAGAAACTTATCTTAAAATATTTTTTAAGATACGTTCGGGGCAAAACTACAAACACTAGTTTTCCCTATTTTGAAAAACTTGTTACTTTTCTTGCTGCCGACAAGTAGGTACTTGACCGGAATTAATAGGATTGAAACTGATTGAAAGGAGAGTACCGAGGAAATTTGAATTTTTTCGAGTTTTTTTTTTACTTTCCTAGAACAATATGGATACTAGATGTTTCAGTGATTCGCGACAGTAGAAGTTTATTTGGCACCAAAAAAACGACGAAGCGCTTCGAGAAAAGGTAGGTATTGCCCTTGCGCTTCGCTTGGCTATCTTGGCGGGGGGCACTGCGGTGCCCCCAGATAAAACTCGACAAAATTCAAATTACCCGCCCTGGTACTGATGTTGATAATACTAATAGCCTTATGTTGTGCTAATAGCTGTGCTAATAGTGATAAATGTCAGGAAGAGAATTATATCATATATTGTGAGGTTTCAAATTACTTTTTGTTTGTTATTCAAATAAATAATACATTTTTGGTACTCATTTAATTTTATTACAAAATGTTATTAAAAATCATTCAACTTACTTTTCTTATAACAATAGATCCTAAAAACTAAACTATTCTCTACCACTTACAATCTAAATGCTTTTATTTACTTGGATGTTGAAATACTGGCAGTGGAAAAATACATTATCTAGGTTTTTGTTTATTGTACAAAAAAATGCAGCACTCGGCTAGTGGAAACTGCTATAATGTTAGTTTGGTTAGTATAAAGGGTGTCGACGAGCATTTTTTCCGTATTTATGGAGTTGAAAAAGCATCAATACTTTTATGAAATAAACATTACTAAGCCTTCACTAAAATAAAATACTGCCACCCATGCAGCACACTCTATTATTACTACATAGTATGAATGTATGCAATTTGATCTCTACTAAAATAATGCTCATTATTCATCAAATTTAAGGTAAATGAATATACCTTATATCAGTACTCTGTATACTACTACTGTTATATTATGTTCAGTCAGACTGGAGTAGCTATTTGACCAGATTACTTCCATACTAACCTATGTTATTTTTAAAGTATATCTTTGTGAAAATGTGTTAAATACAATCAAAAACTCAATAGATAATTTTATCACAAGGAACATAGTCACGCGATATTGAATTCTACTTCGCACTCACAATGCTTTCTTTACTTTGACAAAACAATTTCTTAATTCATAAAACACGATCAATTTACCTTAATTAAATGTAATGCACACTATTAGTACAAAAGCGACTATTCTAATGATTAATTAGTTACTTAAGAGATATTTACACAATTGCACTCTCGTGTTACAAACAGTAAAGAAAGAGCACCTAATTAATTTATCTATTTATTGATACTTAGTTCTCAAAATGTTACATTTAAATTGTATTTAGTAATTTATTGGTGTTTTAATTCAATATTAGGATTTATTTAGAACACATGACAGTTTAGTTCACCATAATACATTTGCTAGATTATTTTCTAAATCCAAAGCAACCCAATGAAAGAACGATCTGTAGGGCCCTTTGCATAGTGTCACTGATTAATAAAATGTAGTGTGATTTTGGCCGGTAAACTTATTATACATTTATAAGCCTTGCGTATCGTGCTTTGGATGGGATTCTAATAGCGACGTACTTATATATTCCTTATTTAAAGTAGGTATAAGTATTGTATTGACGTACATTGAATTTTATTCATTACACTGCAAGTAATCATTTAACAACGTATATATTTATTTAAATGAACATATAAATTCTATTTACACAAATGATAGCGCAATACTAAGGCGTCGATCGCATCGCAAGCGGTCTGGAGCCCTATTTTCAAGAGTTCCAAATAAATCCGTCTGCAAAAGCTCGTTCCGTGAACAATTCTATGTTCTCATTGAATCTTAATACAAAAAAAATACTGTATACTGTTGCACTTAGTAAGTTTTTAATTTTTGCTAATAAGAAAAGGTTATGTACCACTTATATTTTAATCGAATCTAGCCGATTGTAGTATCGCTATTCATTTAAGAAATCATTGGAATGCATCCCAACATTGTGTCCCTATGATGAAAAATTTACAGAGCTTCGTGAATCGCAATCATTAAAAATATAGCAAATCTCATATCACAGTATCAACTAGTCTAAATTGATTAACATAGAGGAGATTGCTAAAATTTAGTAATAAAATGTGCCCGTCAGTACTTAAACCTCTACATAGTCTAATTATCCTCTATCTAGTCGGATACAGAATAATATGTACATTGAACTTTTTGTCGGTATAATTACCTCCAGAACATTAAAGCAGACCACATAGTGAGGTGCCGCGGATGAAGGAATTAAAAAAGAAAACGTTCCTTACACCAAACATACACTATACATTGAGATTATCAACACTACTAGGAACGTCTTTATTTTAAATCCATCGACAATAAAAAGTAATGAATAGGTAATCTCTAATTTACCAATCTTTTTCGTTCACTAGCGATGGGCAGTGAACTACTCAATACCTACTTATTCTAGTACACAAAGCATTACATTATTCTTACATTCGAGAGATCTACTAACACAACCAACACTACATTATTGACCTAAACTTTGCACCACAAGCTAAAATTCAAATTTTGAAATGGATTACTTCATTCATGTTCTATCAATGACGATATAATTCCTAATAAATAAGGTATAATATCGTCATAGAGACAACATAAGTACACATTGTTTCATGTATAATTTATGCACCGTAGGTTAGGGGCAGATTAACAGGTAAAGAACATACTCGCGTCGCATTATACAACATTCATGTTTCCATTGCTACGATATGAAAACATAAATGTAGACCTTAGAAGAAGTCACAAAGAATTCCATTAAGATACATTAACTGCCTTGCAGTCTCTTTGTTTATGATGGTTCGTTTCATTTTTCGTTTGTTTTGAGTTTTTTTTGTTAATTATGTCTCTAGTCTCTATACCACGCAGTAAACTAGTATTACACATTACTAGTCGTCAAGAGGTGTTCTTGAATTAATGAAATGTGCAAAACAGTTGATTTTAGTTCATGTGAGCGGCGGACTTTATAAATATGTTACAAAAATTTTCGTCAATACATTATCCATGAAAAAACTACGTAGATTTTTCACAGAGATATCGAAAAAGAAGCTCTCTATGATAAAAAAAAGCGACATTTAAAATTAGTGAAACGAACCAACTTAAATAGTATATGTGTTCATATCGCAGTAAAATATGCTCATTTACTCCACTAGCACATTTGATTTAAAAAATATTTTTGCTCGCTTCGATCATTCCACAAAAGCTGCCAGTGTCAACAAATACAATTTATAAAAGATACATATAATATTTACACATTACCAGCGGTGGGAAATTTATTTATATACCCGCCTTTAATTTAAATAACCACTGAATTGAGACATTTCATTATACTCTTAGATTTATATATGAAAGTGGTTAGGTACCACACATAAACGAAATGGACCCCTTACTTGAATTAACTAATTATTTGCTTACCTCTTACGTTTAATTCGGCCTTTGGACTCAGATATTATTGATTTTCGATTTTGCAGAAACATCAATAAATAATACTCCACGATTTCGGTGATATTTACATGAACATACATTATAAAAAATCACTTTGAGCATTAGAATAGAAATGTGTCAATACAGCAGCAACATTATTTTAAGTCTTTGTACTGACAATATGGCTGCAATCAACCACTTATAAACTACACACAGACAAATATCATAAGGAATCATGGCAAGATCGGACAGAAAGAATAAAAATGGTAGGTTTGAAATATCTTCCTATATTGAGATTATATCACCAGCAGCAACATGTTGATGTGATTGAAATATTAAACAATACTAATTTACAAATCACTATTTTTGACCGACTTTAAAACAAGGAAGGTTCTCAATAAGTCTGTTTTTTAAATATATGTTCACCGTTTACTCCAAAATGGCTTATCCGAGTTGGATAATTTAAACTGTATTGTATTACAGTAGATTTCACGGTGGCCCTATATATATTTTATCATGAGATCCGACCATGGACTTTGAAGATATGATCGAATTCCTCAACGGAAAAAGAGCAGAAAAAAAGTGATTACATCATATTATTAAATATTGTCGCCAATTTATCAATGATATGCATATCCCCGGTCAATGACAAAACTTTAGAGATATTGAAAAAGCATAAAATGAAACTCAAAATTCAAAACTTTTTACAAAAAAATTAAACCATCTTCAAAGTACACTAAAAGTATGAAATAACGACGTAGGAACTGTTTTGCTGCTGCGGTGGCATAATATTCGGTTGAATTGGATATTTTCTATGGAACACGTCGTGCTCTTTCGCTGACTGTACAAATAGTGTCATGATTCATTATGAATGTAGTTTTTTACTATTACTGTTTTATGATAATACCATAATACAAAATTTACTCCAATTATTCAAAAATACGTCAATATCGAAATGATTCAGGCGTTCAGGAGCCGACTTAACAAAATAAAATTACAGTGTAAGATATGTAACAAGTGTCCCATTTTCATAAAAAAAAAAACATGTAAATACACTTATCTGGTACAGACTATCACGTTCGCGAACCTAACACGACAACATTGAAATTCGAATTATTTATCAAATTCTATAATAGTAATGGAACAATCACTGGAGAAACTACGCTATGTACTAACTTCCGTACGTTCACCCAGTATGGGGTATAGCGATCACATGTGTTAAAGTCTTTAATTTTAGGAATTATATCAATGCAACTCGGTTCACAAGTGGCGTCTTTCGTCTGCTTGTGTGCGATTGAGTCGAAACAGGTCGATATATGAAACTCGTTTTTGCGCGTTTTGTTGGATGTACTGAAAAATAATACACATTAGTGAGTAAGTGTGATCATGGAAGAAGGAAAATACTACACTATGAATACACGTGCCGGAAACATAAAAGTACTTACAAGTATAATTTTCCGTTACAGACAGATCTAGTTTCATAGGTTTTGCAACGTCTATGTCGATTTCTTCATAGGATTGGTCTAATACCTGCAAATAAACACATTTTGTATTTTTATAGTACATTTTCACACTTTACAAATATGTACTACTACTACTTCAACTAATCTTTGTCTACATCCATTTCATCCAAATAATGCCTCTAATATTATTTTTAACAGCAAAAGTTTTAGATACCCCAACTAATTAATAAGCTTGTTTATTTAGGGAATTTATTTACAGTGAAAGTTCAAGAAGAATGCGATGAGAAGGTCGGAAAGCGTAACCACTTACTATCAGGTGGGCCGTACGCAGGTTAGCTAGTCTGGATTAAAAAAAAAACAACATCAGCCCATAATGTCCCACTGCTGAGCACGGGCACCTTTCACAAATGTGTGTAAAAGGGAATGGGCAGATATTACAACCTACTGTTAGTTATCAAGTCGCCTAGGAGGCCTCCAACTAGCATAACAATTAAGCGACAACCGGGAGCAATGGCTTAACGTGCCTTCCGAAGCACGGAAAACGCTCGAGTTGAAATACCGCTAGGTGCTCACCCATCTGGATACAGTCCACACTGGTGATTGCTTAACATTGCCGATCGATTAAGAACGGCTAATCAAGCTACACTATGAGCGCTTAAAAATGAATATGTACCTCAATGTCAGTGAGTTCGTCGTTGGAGTCCATGTCAGTGATGTATGAAGTGAGCGAGGGTGCAGAGGCCAGCAGCCGGTAGGTACCTCCCACCATGCCCGTGCCCTCCACCACCTCCTCTACCTCCAACTCTTGGTCCGACATCTCCTGAAATATTACATTCATTATTCAAACGGATATAGTTGTAAAAAAGTATGTAATATATCAGTCATTTGGTTTTCCGAGTACAAACTCTACTTAGTTTAGGATTAGGGTTAAGAATGTTCAAAGATATGATATTATTATTGACCGAGCGAGCGCGAAGCGACTCCGGTTCGTATGTCCGTACAGCTGTTCCCCTCTACGGAACTATATGGAACTTTTTTGTTTTTTTTTTATATTTTCAAAATGGCTAAACCATGTTTAAAACTTCCCGCAAAACTGAATCGACGTAAAAATTACATATAATTATCGAGCCTTTTTTTATACTACTTAGGCAGCAAACAAGCATACGGCCCGCCTGATGGTAAGCGGTCACCGCAGCCTATGGACGCTTGCAACACCAGGGGTGTTACTCGCGCGTTGCCGACCCTGCAGAAATCTCTTCACACCCTTTTTGAAGAACTCCATGCTGTACTCCATTGGGAAAACTATGGCGGGGCAGACTCGCCAGGTCTACAGCTCACAGAGCCACTAGTTATAATGAATTAGTGGGGAGACGTGATGTAGCTGTGAACATTCCCTTGCCCTTAATGATGATGACTGGGTAGACATCGGCAAGGCTCCAAAGCTCGTTACGAACCTGTTCGACAATAGTGTCATCTTCGTCGACGTCCTCTTTGACCTCGGGGTCGAGGTCGAGGTCGGGCTCCACGTCGGGCTCGAGGTCGAGGTCGGTGTCGGCGTCCACGTCGCCCTCCTCCTCGGGGTCAGGGTCACCGCCCGCGCTGCTGTACTTCATCTCACCACGTTCCAGAGCTTCTAGATTATCTGAAACATTACAAAATACGCTTTTTGACTGACATATTATTATCAAATCTAAAAAAAAAATACGGGCCAGCTGGCGCGGTTGGTTAAGATTCGGTCGTGGGTTCGATTCCCACACAGGACATGCATTTGTGTGCATGTCTGTATGTCCTGAATCTGGGTGTAATAGGGTACTTGACAGTGTGAAAAAACACTATTCAGTGTATAAGACATCAAAAAATACACAGAAACGTCATAAACGTAAGTCATTCTAAGCTTTTAATGATATTTTTTAACAGTTAAACCACTAAGAGTAGGTCATAAGTTTGTAGGACTATATAAAAGACTGAGAGTAGAACAGCCCCAGCAAAATGCAACGGTGGACGACGGTCTGCGACATCCTTGCAGGGACCATTTTCCGAGTTTCTTGCCCTGCGTCTTCTCAGTTTAAGTGTATTATATATACAAACCGGTGGTAGAAGCAATTGTTGTTCATAAGTGCCTAATTAGGTCTATATTTAGAAAAGTGCAAGAGTTGTGCATGAATAATCTTATGGTCTTACCTGGGTATACCATCGCTTTTTTTATTGCTTGCGGATCTTTTCGTGACCATTTTTGTACTTCTTCATCCATTTTTCTAACTTTTGATGGATTCATCGCCCATAAGCAACCTAGAAAAATTAAAATATTTTGTCAAGCACTGTCACGAGTGTATCATACTTATTGAGAAAAAAATCCAAACGCACCTTTTCTTTGACTTCCATTTGTTGAAGGTTTCTCAATTTTTTCAAAGCACTTATTTAAACTAAGATTATGTCTAACAGAATTCTTCCAACCATTTGGTGCCGTTTTGAAATATGGGAAGTGTTGACTGTAAATAAAGATAGACAATTTTAAATAACAAAACAAAATATTTCAATAAAATTCAGATAATGGCCATTATTCTGTCTTTCACTTACCACATGAAATTATAAATTTCTGACACTGGTAAACTGCCGGTTCTTGAGTTTTTTAGCGCCATTGCTATTAGGCAAGAGTAAGAATATGCCGGTTTGGGGAATTCTCCCACATTACTTTTGATAGAAGCATTCACATATTTAGCTTGGCTAGTTTCTACTGTGAAAGCTCCATTTACAGAAGTTTTTATTATTTGCCTATTATTACTTAAAGAATTATCAATCAGTATTGTCGCTTGGTTTTTGTTACCATTCGCTAAAATTGTTCTAGATTGACTGATTTGTTGTGCGTCCAATATGTGTATATTACCAGAAATAATTGTTTTAGTTCCTAATTGTTGTGTTATTTTTTGGTTAGTATTTAGAATTGAACAGCTTTTATTGACTTTCAGGAGTTCTGTTTGAGATTTTATCCGTAATGTTGGCGTTGGCGTGTTTGATACTTTCGTCTTGTCCAAATCTTTTAATAAATCCTTAACGACATTTTTTTCTTGTTTTCTAACATAGATTACCATTTGTGTGGCTTCTTCTAATTCTGGTTTCTTTTTGGTGGCAGGTACTTCACATTCCTGTACTTTTGATACTTTGATTGTATTGGGAGAAAACGTTAAATGGCTCTTTTCTTCTTTGGGACTAGGCGGGTGTTTATTACTATTTAAATCATTGTTTGCTGCTGAAGTCAGTAATAAATTTGAAGATTCTTCTTTGACTAAACTCTTTACAGGTGTATCGGCAAATGTGGATGGCATTACAGAATTAGGATTAACCATTACAGCATTCGCTTCGGACCCATACAAATCTAAATTGTGCACAAAACTTGAGGAATTATTTAACCATGCTGCTGAATTATCTGTGTCCATATCTAATAACGGCGGCATTTCAGAGAAATTTAAGCCTAAGGAGTCCTGAAACAAGAGAAATATAATATGAATACTAGTTTCATACCTAATTAATTTTATGTTAAGTGGTGACTATAATATTTCGTAGAAAACATAAGTAATATAAGATACTTACTGGAAAATCAGTGATACTGCTTAGATCAGTGGCTATCTCATTTTTGATATCCATGTCCAGCATGTCCTGTAGTGAATCAGTGATATACAAATCCATGTTTACCCACCCCTGTAATAAAACAAAACCATGTATTAATAAAATGTTTAACAAATATAATTTCACCGAAAAGTTTTCGCGCCATTTCACGTGTTACGGTCTAGAAGTGGGATCAGTGGGACAGAGGCGCAGTATACAACTGCAAGCGTGGGAGGGAGACGGAACCTATTTACAATGAAACCACTACGTAGTACAGAAAACCTGTTTTGTTTATAGTAGGTACCCATGCGCTGCGCTACTACCCATCAAACAGATAGTTTTTTATGCTCATAGAAATAGACTACTTTTACTTCAGAATTTTAGGCTTTTTTTTCAGTTCAATTTTGACACGGTAGACTAGTGACAGGCGGAATAACTTTAGGTATTATAATAGGTAGGTACAAAAAAAACATAGGTAGGTATAAAATAGAAATATAAGAATCGTAAAAATACATGATAAATATCTATTACATATTATAGCGAAGCGAAAGTTTTTGAATGAAGAATTTGAATATTTATTTAAATCAAGGCCTACACCAACCCACGTTGCCTTGTGTTGGCCGAGGGCCCGACAACTGGGTCGTCTCCGAGTGACGTGTATAAAAAACACAAACTTACGAACGGAACCATCCGAAGCCTTCAACATTCGGGACGATATTTTTTGTCTGTTCTTTTAATCTTGTTCTATAAATAAACTTGTTTTGGTATGCTGTGTGTGATCCATTAAGTAACGTTAATATACCGATGTTTACTTTCATCTTCTTCCGATCGGATGCGATATGAATGAATACAGCAGCGGTCGGAGATTTAATAAAATAACTTAAATAATTAGTTTTAAACTTTGTATACCCACGTAAGGTAGGTTGATTTATTACTATGTCGTCCTTAGCATATTCTGGGCACGTTGTTGCAGATAAAAATAATAAGAATCTTGAATAGGTAACGTAATTACTACTATCAAATAATATATATATATCAGGCTCTGGGAGCGAGTACGCCAAAATTCATGCGATTGAGTGCACTGACTGATAAAGACTACACGTTAGCATGATACTACAAAAATCCATTTATTTATTTACTTCTTACTTTATCGGTTAATTTGATAATGAAAAACCTTTACACTCAGCAGGTAAACAGTTAGTTGCATGGACATTTTTTTTGTTGGTGTTATTAGTAACTATAATTTTCTATTGTCATTTTCCCGCCGAAATAACGGGGAGGAACAGGGTAAGTGAACGAAACTGTACCTGTGTTTGAATGAGAGACCCCAAATAGGGTGGCAGAAAAAGATAGCGATAGGATTTAAGTGGGGTGAATCAACCCTAATGGCATCCATCGAGCAGTCACAACGCCCGCAGTTCGCACCCTTTGTTAGTAGCAAGCAATATGGCTACTTGAGAGGTTAACTGATCGCTTTGGGAGGTTGGTTTGGTACCAAGACTACGATGTGACCATGTGTCTTTGTCTACAAATATAGAAATGATCTGTTCCTAAATAGGTATGCACGCAGAGCATAACCACACCGAACCGAACACGAGCCGAGCCACGACGAACAGAATTCGCTCGATTCGCGTAGCATGGACGCACCATAACAAATACTTTCCTTCTCCAGTGGCATAACTGTAAACCTATTATTATTCATTGGTACCTGCTTGGGATAGTTCCAAGGAATTCCCAGTACCTATTTAACTTATTTCTTATTACCTAACTGCAGTGAGAACTACTGAGAACTAAGAATCTCACGGGATTTTCGGGCCTCGATTACCTACATTCCAACATTTCCAATACAATGTTCAGTACAAATGTAAAAAAATCAGAGGGGGCCCACACAAGAAACTTTTTTCCGGAACTCTTTGTGTGCGAGTCCGACTCATACCTGGCCAATTTTTTACGTGTATAATACCTATATTTCTCAGACCGAAAATGTACGTCCGTCTCGTAATACTTGTGTCGTGTCATAGAGGGCCATGAACTCAGTCTTTATATTACACGAGTTCATACCTACTTCTTACTAGCTAATGTACGAGAAGATGTAATAAAGATACGTCTACCTATCTTTCAAGGTATTTAGGAGAATAATACCTATCACATATAGGTAGTATTAAGTGAGAAGGTGCTTAAATATTTGGTATTGTTATACTTATTTATTTATAATACATTTATTTTAAAACGTTCGCTGTAATCGGCATCAGGAAGTTTTTTTATACTGTCCGTACCTACCTACCAAGGCTAAAATTAGAATTTGTTTAAGACAAATTTATTATTGGGTAGCACCTTCTATTAAAAGTAAAAATATTTTAGGTACCTACTTATAACTTATTTATAATGTAGCATACTCAAGGTAGGTACCACTATGTAGGTAAACTGCAGTCATACCTAGTTTACCTACCTACAATGTACCTATTAGGATTTGAGAAGGAAACCTTACTACAGCAGCAGCTCAAGCAACAGGGTTTCAGTCAGTAGTGTAATCGAATTGGGAGGGAGACAGTGGAACCGTGGAGGCGCTGCGAGGGGGCCCGCGCGCCGCCCGCGCCGTTCGCTCGGTCGTCGCGTCCTCGAACCTGACCGCGCGCGCTCGCCTTGAACTCGTCGTTCGTGGTCGGCTCTTGCGCCGGTGATGGTCGTCGGCTCGTGTATGACCGCGAAATATCAACGTCTCGAAAATTTTTAACGCGTGGCTGTTGAAAAATAAAATAATTTTGATGCTTTACCTAATTACCTATCTACATAATAGGTACCTACATATTTTCGTGATAACATTCTCATTCATTAAAACCTATATAGTATCAAAAGTTACCTATAATACGAGTTCCATTTGATTTGAGACAGGATCCAGGAAATTATTTGGCGCGAAAAGTAAATTGCGCGCGCAACACGTAATAATAACCACATAGAGGGGTTCCGTATTGATTACATGCGCGGGCCACTCCCCTCTCACCTCAGCCCTGCATCCAACTTCCCTGTTTCAAAAGTGGAGGAGGGAAAGTGAAATATTTCACGTTGGCGGATAATCTACCAGCCTATAGGTATATAGATATTATTATAGGTTACTTTAGGTATCATTCATAAAGACAGGCATTATCTACTGTAGCTACACTAATTGTTAGTGTTTAAAAACCTACATAATTTTAAAATATTTCATATAGTTTATTACTGTGCCAGCCAACGGGACTTGAACGGGACCCTATTTATTACTATGCCACCGCTGTCCGTTTGTCTGTTAGTGGGCTGTATCTCATGAACCGTAATAGGTAGACAGTTGATCACAGAATGTGTATTTCTATTGCGGCTATAACAACAAATAATAATAAAAAAGAACTATTAATCGGAACGTATTTATTTACCCTTCGTGTGCGAGTCTGACTCACACTTGACCGGTTTAAAAAAAATATAGGCCTAGTTTATTGTAGGTTTGTTTGATTTGATTTTTTGTTATATTTATTAGCTAAATAAATTAAAAAAAAAAAAAAAATTGCTAGCTGACCCCCGCGGTTTCTCCGCGATCCCGAGCGATAGTACCTATGTTTTTCAGGGATAAAAGTATCCTATGTATTAATCCAGAACATACATAGGTAATAATAATAATAATCATTTATTTCACTAACTTGAAACTTAATCTAAAAATACAATGGCTGGAGCACTCCTTTTAAGTAAAACAATACCTGTGTTAAGAGGCCCCGCTCTTCCATGAAGCAGGTAAGTACAGATTAACCTCTGGTCATCCGGCCGCCCGCTAAGTGTCATATTACAAAAGCGCCGTGGGTGGTCGGCGGTGTCGGATTACGTCATCGGCGCGTGGCACTTGAGTTGGCTTATCGCCTTTTGTGTTTGAATGATTCAAGTTACTGTAAACAAACTTATGTTTCCTTGCAGAGTATGATATCATCTATATATTGTAACACAAATAATACTGTTCCCGTGTTTATTTTGGTTTATGCAACATCTTGAATTGAGAGAAGTGACTAAAGTTACGACTAATTCAATAAAAATGATAATAGACATAAATATACAAAATAGCCTAAGGTTTATTTTATTCTACCCGTTAATTTATAATATTTACTTGAACATAAAAATAAAATATACACGTATATACCTCAAAAATATATGACATTCATCATTTCAAAATAGCAGTGAAGCGCGCGGCGAATCATTTTTACGCGGGTCGCGACGAAGATTTGTAAACCTTCTTGTAAAGTAATCACGATATATTTGAGGTTTATTTTTAGCATGTATCGTGCGAAATATTATATTTTACAGAAATCAGGTAGTAGAATGATAAAATATGGTATATTACCATGTTAGAAAAGGCTAGATATCAACATAGTAAAATAATCATGGTAAAAGCAAGAGGTTTGTTTATGTTCGAGTTTGTAATGATCAGTTCATACAAATTGGCAAATTTATATCGTAACCAAAAGAAGAATAAACAGCCATTCTAATGATGTATAATACGTATACTCTGTCAATACAAAAACACATAAAAAAGGGGTCCATAACTTCAAGTCGCAGCAGGTAGTTTTCGTCCCGTTCCGGGAAGTCATTGCCCCCGGCTTGTGTGAAGACACACTGCGCCATTTTGGCACGTTGATTATACGGGTGGTTCACTTTCGTAAAAAATATTGTCAATTTTATTTTGTTGTCAGTCGGTTGTGATGTCATGTTACTTGGTGTTCTATGGGTATTATAATATTATATCTATATATATTATATCTGTATATAGATATAATATTGCTAAAACATTTTTTTTATTCTTTCCAATATTTTACAATCGAAATTAGATATAACGATTATTCTAGCTTTGCTACCGTCCTGGTTACGATCAGATTCTCCTAGATTTACTCATTGCGAAGATCCTTTTGCTGCAGTCCTGGTCATCATCAGACCCTCAAGAATTCCTGTGACGAAGCGCCACTCTAAAGTATAATATACTATTCAAATTCGACGTTCCTAGCTTTACCCCTTGCGAAGTTCTTTGATGCAGACCTGGTCATCATCAGACCCTCAAGAATTCCTGTGACGAAGCGCCACTCTAAAGTATAATATACTATTCAAATTCGACGATCCTAGCTTTACCCCTTGCGAAGTTCTTTGATGCAGACCTGGTCATCATCAGACCCTCAAGAATTCCTGTGACGAAGCGCCACTCTAAAGTATAATATACTATTCAAATTCGACGATCCTAGCTTTACCCCTTGCGAAGTTCTTTGATGCAGACCTGGTCATCATCAGACCCTCAAGAATTCCTGTGACGAAGCGCCACTCTAAAGTATAATATACTATTCAAATTCGGTGATCCTAGCTTTACCCCTTGCGAAATTCTCTTCGTTGCAGTCCTGGTCATCATCAGACCCTAAGGGTTTACGGATATAAGATTATCTAACATAACAAACAACATAACATCGGCATTTGGTATTGGAAATTCCCATAGGCAGCGGTGACCGCTTACCATCCGAACACAAATTCAAATAGTGATCACTCTGTAGATACACATGTAAACAAATCACCACTTCAAACTGTCAGTTTCAAATTTCTACGCACACATGCTCAGCGCCATCTTTGTATGTGTGAGTGACATAATGACTACATTATGTTTACGAATGAAATACTAAAAAATTGTGGTATATTTTATAAAAATACTAACAAATACGTGTTCCTCATAAAAAAACCAATAAGAAAATGTAAAATTCTTATCAGTTTACATTGAAAATAGCAATCAAATCATAAATAGAAAGTTCCAATACTAGAAATCCAAAGTATGTCATTTTTTTTTATCGATTTTGTTTTGTTGTTTTACGAAGTTGAAACGCAAAACTTGGCATTCTTATACTATTTTTAGCAAGAATAAATGATAAATTTACGATAACATACAGGTTTCTGATATAAATCCACATAAAAACATAAATCACAAACATTTAAAATTTTTAGGCCGAGGCGCCGAGATCCGCGCGGGCATGGCGCGCAGAGTGAAATTCAACTGGTCATATTTTTTTAATTTTCTATCAAGACCGAATGAACTTTGTCCACCAATCAGAAGCTTAGCTCACTCTCCAGTCATTCTAATACCATTCAAGCGAATTTAAACTGTCCCTTTGTCGAAATAAGGCAAAAAATTACCTGTGGTCGACCCGACCAGCCCGACCCCAATAGGGGTCGGCCGGTAGACGCGCGTACAAATTTGCCGACGCCAATTGGGGGCGGCCGGGAGACGAGAGGTTAAGTAAAAATATAAAGAAATAAAAAAAAAGAAAATAAGCAATTTACATGATCTTATTACATGGTACCTATTCTATCTGTGTGCCAAACCACCCTGTACATATTATTATACTTTCATTAGTAGTCTCTTTTAGGAAGTTATAAAATTCAGGAAAACGTATTTGCTTGCATAGAAGGTAGGTATCAATAGGTAGGTAATGTTATTACATGAAAGACAGATGGCACCGGGGTCAACGGCCTTTCTGTAAATTACAGAGTAGGTAGATGATCCATGAATAGGCTTCATATTTTCATAGAGTACTAGGTACACACGGCTACACATCAAGCTATACATTTCCAATATAAGCTGATTTCTCATTGTACGGAAATCCTACACAATTCGAGATCAGTTTATACTGGAATTTTATAGCTTGATGTGTAGCCGTGTGTACCTAATACTTACTAATAAAACTAACGATGCATGTAGGTACTCTTCCCTACGACTTACACAATTACCACGGTAATATTAGATAACATTGTGTGTGTTAAAGAAAGAAAGAAAGAAAGAAAAGATATTATATTGTTACATTACCGTGATCTTATCTTATCTTATCTTATGGAGGGGCCGAGAAATAGCTCGGACACTTCGACCCATTGGGATCTATTGTGGTCCCCTAGATACCTTACTCCTCCCCAGTCTCGTTGAAAACTCTTTTCATGAGTTTTACAACGAGGCTAGGAGATATGAGCCTATAGTCTTCTGGTTTTGGATATCCGATCCCTAGGAGACTCATTCGCTTACCAGCCATTGCATCGCATGTGCACAGAAGGTGCTCCATGCGTTCCGTATGTTCCCCACACAACCTGCACATGGGTGTCGCGGTTAGACCCATCTTCATGAGCATGTCGTTGGTTCCAAAGTGCCCAGTAAAGGCCCCAAGCAGGTAGCGGATTTGCCCCCTGCTCATATTCCAAATGCATTCCGGGGCTTTGAAATTAGAGCCTAGGAATTTCTTGGAGTGTTGTAGACCGGTATTAGACAGCCAATGTGTTCGTTGTCTTTGATATGCAAACTCCCTAAATGTGGCTTTTACGAGACACGTCGATATGCCTACACATGGTCATGGTTCCCACAAAGTCATTTGCTGAGCCCTCTCTTGCCAGTTCATTTGCCACTTCGTTACCATGGATTCCTTTGTGCCCAGGGACCCACATCAGTCTTACCCTGTTATGCTTCCCAAGCCTGTTTAGGGTTTGGACAGCAGAATAAGTCTGGAGTCCACTTCGTAGGATGCCATGGCTTTGATTGCAGCCTGACTGTCACTGAGAATATAGATGGATTTACCTTTGGTTCCTCTATCTATGTATATTCTCCTGAGCACAGGTTATTATGGCGTATGTTTCTGCTTGGAATACAGTTGCCATCTTCCCTAAGCTTTTGCTACATTTGTAACCTTTTTCGTATATTCCCGCTCCTGTACCTGATTCCATTTTGGATCCATCAGTGTACCAAACCAGACTTTCTGGTTCTGGTGGGTCGAGTCCCTTCGTCCAGTCCTTTATTGTAGGGATTTGGACCTTGAAAGACCTTTCAAACACAAATGTAGTTTGCATTTTGTCGGATATCACGCTTGTTTCCCGATCCAGGCCTTCGAATTTTGTGCGGTTAGTGTTTGGCTTGGAAGCATCCCATAGTCCAGCAACAGCAAGACGATGTAATGCCTTCCTTGCCTCCAATTCAACCATCATATGCAGAGGAGGGATATTGAGGTATATCTCAATCGCTGCCGTAGGTGTTGTCCTGAAAGCACCCGTGATTCCAAGACACACTGTTCTTTGTAACCTTGTGAGTGACGCTTTGCACGAGGCAAGCTTTGTTCTTGGCCACCACACTATGCTGCCGTATGTGATAATAGGTATTATCATTGTCCGGTACAGCCATCGTAACACTTTGGGCTTTAGCCCCCAGGTTTTACCGTACGTGGAACGACACATGCCGAACACTCGTAGGGCCTTTGTCGTAATATTTTCCACATGAGTTTTCCACCTGAGTTCTTTATCGAGCGTTACACCCAGATATTTAACTTCCGTGGACCAGGGCAGCTTTATTCCATTGAGGGAGGGCTCTCCTAGGTTACCTAGTTGTCTTTTTTTTTTTTATACCACTAAGGTGGCAAACAAGCATACGGCCCGCCTGATGGTAAGCAGTTACCGTAGCCTATGGACGCTTGTAACACCAGGGGCATCACTCGCGCGTTGCCGACCCTGAAGAAATCTCTTCAGACCCTTTTTGAAGAACCCCATGCTGTACTCCAATGGGAAAACCACGGCTCTTCCTCGTGAATGGAATAAAGACTGCTTTGCTTGGGTTGATAGAGAGGTGGTTCTTTGTACACCATTCCTCTGTCATCCTCAACGCCCGTTGTAACAGTCCAAAGACTATGCTCGGGAATTTACCATTAACCATACTTTACCGTGATAATACCATCATTTTGCTAAATAAGGTCAGCAAAAAAATCCATTTTATTTTAATCGAATCAAATCAATTTTTTACTTGGGTAGATACTAAACCTCAAATGAAAATAGAGATAAGTTATAATGGTGCCGATTCTGTTGTAAATCGCACTTAACTAATTTTAATCACATCTCATCTCTTTCTTACGAACATTATTGAAAAAGGATAGAACATATTTTAAGTTGTAAAATTATTCTTTGCCGTCTTATTTTGCGTGTATTTAGGCGTAACCACGATAGAGGGCGACTAAATTTATATTGAAAACATGCATTGGACTAATTTGACAGGACTAAATTTCTTACATCTTTTACTTATGTTCTGTTTTAGAAAGAGACATAGTGAGATTAAAATTAGTTTAGTTGTGAACAACAGAATCAGGGCCACTTACCACCAAAACGAATTTTGTGACCTCTATTACCTAAAATTGTAATATGAAACCATATTTAGTAAATGATCACCAGATTTTAATAATAATAATAATTTATTTCACATAGTAAGGGTACAAAATACATTTTGTGGCCCTAGCTCCTAAACTAGAAGTATATTCTGTATCTTAGGAGACTAGTGACTTCCCATGCAGTGATTCTACTCGTATATAATATTATGTATTTATCTATGATAATGATAAGTACAGTCGAGGACAAAAATAAGTATACACCACCAAGCCTCATAAAAAGTAGCCGTTCACATTATCATAGATATGGGAACATACAAAAGTTCAAAAATAAGTAAACACTGTTGGACAATTATGTATGTAAACAACAAGTTCAATAATATATATCCATGTATCAAATCATTAATTTGTGAACAATCAAAATACCATAAATATGTATTCATCATTATAGTCAAAAATATGTAAACTCATTTAAGTCAAGGCCTTCATGGAATTTAATTGAAAAACGGTAGGTATTTGAAAAAAGTTTTTAAAAAAATCAATAGTTTTGTGTTCGGACACGTTGGTAGTTTCGCGCTCGCGATGTTGTCAGCTCGTGCGCAAGCTGGCTGGCAACGTCGCCTACCGCATGATGTGATCAAGTCGTTGAGAAAGGTAAAGTTATTGTCGCTCCCTGTAACAGGGCACTCACTGAGCAATTTCAACAATTCGTCGTGACATATTTATCCATGATTATATTAGTGACATATTATTTCAAATATTTTGAATTAGTAGATACGTAGCCGTAGCCGTGTTTGGGATTGTTAGAATTGTCGTGAGATGAACATTGGCCATATATGGTTTTCAGAGTCTGATGATGGAGTAGGAGGGTGGACACTGGAACTCCATAACGGAGCAACGTATCCCAGCCATGTTTGGGGTTGTTGGAATTGTCCTGAGATGAACTTTGACCATATATGTTTCTCAGGGTCTGATGATGGAGTAGGAGGGTGGACACTGGAACTCCATTGCGGAGCAACGTAACCTAGCCATGTTTGTGGTTGTTGGAATTGTCGTGAGATGAACTTTGACCATATATGGTTTTCAGGGTCTGATGATGGAGTAGGAGGGTGGGCACTAGAACTCTATAGCGGAACAACGTATCCTAGCCGTGTTTGGGGTTGTTGGAGTTTTCGTGAAATGAACTTTGACCTTATATGGTTTTCAGGGTCTGATGATGGAGAAGAACGGTAAGCACTGGAACTCCATAGTGGAGTTGAACTTTTTAGATACTGGTCCGATTGCTCTCAAAATTGATATTTGAGTCCTCGGGGTCGAAATACAAGTATCTTTTCTCAGAATTTTGAAAAAGTGTCCGCCAAGTTGAACTTTTTAGATACTGGTCGGATTGCTCTCAAAATCGATATTTGAGAGTCCTCGGCGTCACAAAACAAGAATCTATTCTCAAAATTTTGAAAAAGTGTCCACCATTTTGAACTTTTTAGTTACTGGTCCGATTTCTCTCAAAATCGGTATTTGAGTGTCCTCGGGGTTACAAAACAAGAATATTTCCACAGAATTTTCAAAAAGTGTCCGCCATGTTGAACTTTTTAGATACTGGTCTGATTGCTCTCAAAATCGATATTTGAGAGTCCTCGGGGTCACAAAACAAGAATCTATCCTCAAATTTTTGAAAAAGTGTTCGCCATTTTTGACTTTTGAGATACTGGTCCGATTGCTCTCAAAATCGATATTTGAGAGTCCTCGGCGTCACAAAACAAGAATCTATTCTCAAAATTTTGAAAAAGTGTCCACCATTTTGAACTTTAAATCGGTATTTGAGTGTCCTCGGGGTTACAAAACAAGAAACTTTCCACAGAATTTTCAAAAAGTGTCCGCCATGTTGAACTTTTTAGATACTAGTCTGATTGCTCTCAAAATCGATATTTGAGAGTCCTCGGGGTCACAAAACAAGAATCTATCCTCAAATTTTTGAAAAAGTGTTCGCCATTTTTGACTTTTGAGATACTGGTCCGATTGCTCTCAAAATCGATATTTGAGAGTCCTCGGGGTCACAAAACAAGAATCTATAATCAAAATTTTCAAAAAGTGTCCGCCATCTTGAACTTTTTAGATACTGGTCTGATTGCTCTCAAAATCGGTATTTGAGTGTCCTCGGGGTTACAAAACAAGAATATTTCCACAGAATTTTCAAAAAGTGTCCGCCATGTTGAACTTTTTAGATACTGGTCTGATTGCTCTCAAAATCGATATTTGAGAGTCCTCGGGGTCACAAAACAAGAATCTATCCTCAAATTTTTGAAAAAGTGTTCGCCATTTTTGACTTTTGAGATACTGGTCCGATTGCTCTCAAAATCGATATTTGAGAGTCCTCGGCGTCACAAAACAAGAATCTATTCTCAAAATTTTGAAAAAGTGTCCACCATTTTGAACTTTAAATCGGTATTTGAGTGTCCTCGGGGTTACAAAACAAGAAACTTTCCACAGAATTTTCAAAAAGTGTCCGCCATGTTGAACTTTTTAGATACTAGTCTGATTGCTCTCAAAATCGATATTTGAGAGTCCTCGGGGTCACAAAACAAGAATCTATCCTCAAATTTTTGAAAAAGTGTTCGCCATTTTTGACTTTTGAGATACTGGTCCGATTGCTCTCAAAATCGATATTTGAGAGTCCTCGGGGTCACAAAACAAGAATCTATTATCAAAATTTTCAAAAAGTGTCCGCCATCTTGAACTTTTTAGATACTGGTCTGATTGCTCTCAAAATCGATATTTGAGAGTCCTCGGGGTCACAAAACAAGAATCTATCCTCAAATTTTTGAAAAAGTGTTCGTCATTTTGGACTTTTGAGATACTGGTCCGATTGCTCTCAAAATTGATATTTGATATTGATATTTGGTCTCTCAAAATGGCGGACACTATTTTAAATTTTGAGCAAAGATTCATGTAATGTGGCCTAAGGGTCTCTCAAATATCCATTTTGAGAGCAATCGGACCAGTAACTAAATAATTCAAAATGGCGGCCCCTTTTTTTATTTTTTTGCAAAGAATCCATGTTATGTGGCCCAATGGTCTCTCAAATATCCATTTTGAGAGCAATCGGACCAGTAACTAAATAATTCAAAATGGCGGCCCCTTTTTTAAATTTTGAGCAAAGATTCATTTTATGTGGCCCAAGGGTCCCTCAAATATACATTTTGAGAGCAATCGGACCAGTAACTAAATAATTCAAAATGGCGGACAATATTTTAAATTTTGAGCAAAGATTCATCTTATGCGGCCCAAGGGTCTCTCAGATATCCATTTTGAGAGCATTCGGACCAGTAACTAAATAATTAAAATGGCTGCCACTTTTTACCAGTCTGATGGTTAAAGAGAAAAAAATTAACAAAGTTGAACTTTACGTAAGTACCAAGTATTAATTTATAAATAATGTAGTATTTTCAATGTACGGATTATTTTTCTAATATATTTTTTGATTACTAATGACCTATACATACAGGGTGTTGTTTTGGTCGACCACGACCTGTATATGTATACATCCATCTCTAAAAATATACGCCAAGACTTTAGAAGGACCTTATTTTAATTATATTCTATGGATAACCCACACTAACAATTTTTATGCGATAGAGATATTTTTTTGTGGGTTATAATTTCGAAGTTATTTTGACCCATATAATATTAATCCTTATGTAATTTAGTAAGTTAGTCACGATGGACATTTAATGGAGATAAAGTTTGCTCTTTCTTTATCACAGATTTAAAATTAGTAAGACACAGTATTCGCGATACCGTAAAGGGGCGAGCCGAGACAGGCGCGGACGCGCAGATCGCTCGACACCACACGACATTGCACCCGTGCGAAGACGGGGCGGGTCGCTAGTTCAAATTAAAAGTGTAATTTATGAAACAAATGACACGCAAATGACGTCATGCCCTGTTCTAAAGACATCACAAGACGTAAATATTTAATAATGTGTGCAGCGATATATACAGGGCGAATTTTTATTTCTAGCCAGTGTGGGCAACTTCTGAACTACAGGTCTTAGAGAAAAACGCTGAAAGGAACCCCGAGCTGAATTTTGAAGAAAATTAAAATGCGATTAAAATTTATTTAAAAAAATTTGTATTTTCGAAGATATTGAATTTCTTCAAAAAAATATTTTTTTTCGAAATTCTACTTCTTCGTCACAATATGAACAAAATTATGTAAGACAATCTTGCTCACAAGTTGCTAGAAGTTATCCAAAATATTATTTTATATTTTCCTTGACCATGGATTTATGCTGCGTAAAGTTTGACGAAGTGGAGCAGATCTCGCAGGGACCTCACTATGTTTAACCATAAAGAATTGGCTCTTAGCATTCTGACAAAAAAATTGAGGTCAATTTTGATAACTTCTAGCAACTTCAGACCAAGATTGTCATACATAATTTTGTTCGTATTGTGAAGTAGAAGCAGAAAAAGAAAAAAAAATTGAAAAAAATTTAAAACACATTTTATTTTTATTTTTTTAATGGCATTTTTATTTTCTTCAAAATTTAGCTTGGGGTTCCCTTCAGCGTTTTTCTCTAAGACCTGTAGTTCAGAAGTTGCCCTCACTGGCTAGAAAAAAAAATCAACCTGTATATGTACATACACTACTACATAATATATCAATGAATTTTGTGTGATCTTCAGTGTCATCGTTGTTCAGATGGTTGTATACATATTTTTGGCACATTGAGTGGTAACAATTTTATGCATCTTTCAGGCAATACATATTTTTACTTTATCTACCGTGTACATATTAATGATCGTGTCGGGTACATATTTATGTTGTCTATATTGTTTACATATTTGTTAGCATTTGAATGAGTACAAATTATTGGAGCTTTTTATGATTACTTCTTTTTTATAATGATACGTGTATACATATCTTTGTCTTCGACTGTACATGCTGAGAATGTAGGGGTGTGTGTGTATGTGTGTGTGAGTGTTGTGTGTGAGTTGTATGTGTATTGTGTAGCGTGAGTAGGGAATGCAAAATCCGGATTTTTTCAAATCCGGATTCCAAGTTTATCATCACAATATATAAATCCGGATTATCCGGATTTTTTAAATTCCGGTATTTTTTTTTTGCAATCTTTTGTAATTTTAAATTGTACGCGTACTTTTATGCTAAACTATTAGTAGTTTGAAGATGGGTGTTCTATTTTATTGTTTTTCCATTGTTTTTGAATAAAAATGAAATAAAATTGGAAATATTCTAAAAAGAAAAAATATTGACTTGCGTTTGGCCACTGAGCCGTCATTAAGGATATTGACGAAACCTAAGTTGGAGCACGCTTACCCAGATGAAACCTATTCAAGGAAAGCAACCTTCCGCTCAGGAAATTGGAAACCCAAGCGTACAGACCACCAGATACTCCATATCAAGGAA
The DNA here is from genome assembly GCA_951394255.1 of Polyploca ridens. Lineage (NCBI taxonomy): Eukaryota > Metazoa > Arthropoda > Insecta > Lepidoptera > Drepanidae > Polyploca > Polyploca ridens. The sequence continues at coordinate 5,770,533 of OX596250.1, forward strand.
GCTTATAAGTTTGAATTTTTTAGATATTAAGTTCATTTGGCACATTGTGTTATGAATGTTTTTTGTATAATATGAACCATATTTGAACATTTCTCGCGGTTTCTCTAAAAACCGTAAAACTTACTATTTTGGGAAATGTACAAAAATAGTAAATCTTAAACAAAAAGTATTAATTCTACAATATGCTAAATGAACTACTGGTCGCGAATCACTGAAATGTCCATCCATATTGTTGTATGAAGGTAAAAAAAATAAAAACTCGAAAAAAACAAATTTCCCGCCTAGTAACTGATATTAACATTAAATTCGAAAAAACCGGATTTGATTCTGAATTTTCGGATTTATAAATAGGCCCAAAAATACGGATTTTTCAGTCATTTTCGAATTTCGAAGTATCCGGATTGCAATCCCTAAGCGTGAGTGAGGGGATGTATGTGTGCTAGAGGAATGTTTCAGAGATTGTACGTAAATAGTCTATCACTGTAGTGGATTTAGAAGGTTTTCTGTAGATTGGTGATTTAAACAAAACATTATCAATATTATTTATTCTAAATATATAAAAATCAATGCCACTTTTCGTTGTAATTTTATAACTCAAGAACGGGCTCACCTATCCAAACCAAATGTTTAGGCTTTGTTCGGACTATTTAGTAGATGGTTTATGTGATGTTTGCACAAAATCGGTCGAGCGGTTCTTCATTTATCACATTTTTTGTTACAAATGAATTCAATAAATGGCGGATAATTTTAGTATGGTTTATATAGAGTAAGGTAGAGTAGGGTGGTGGATCGGAAGTCAGGGTGGGGCGGTACATGAAGTACCTGGGCCTCACCTTAGACAGTCGCTGGGGTTTCGAAAAGCATTTTGATCGCCTCGTCCCCCGGATTGAGAGGGTAGCGGGTGCCATGCACAGACTGCTGCCCAATCTCGGGGGACTGAGGGAGGAAGTACTCCGCCTCTATGCGGGGGTCATACGATCCGTAGCCCTGTACGGGGCGCCCGTATGGGCGAAGAGGCTTGCCATCCGACGCTGTAGGACGAAAATCTACAGCGTCCAGCGATGGATGGCGTTTCGGATTGTACGAGGATACCGCACAGTATCCTTTGAGGCGGCGACAATTCTGGCTCGCTTTCCGCCACTTGATATTCTAGCGGACATGGATGCGAGGGTCTATGTCCGGATTCGCATCGTCCGTCAGAGCGGTGGAGGCGACCCAGAAGAGGCGATCAAACGGCAGGAACGAATTATCGCGTTCGCGACGTGGCGCGCGAGGCTCCGGGAGGAGCGTTATGCGCGCAAACGCGTCGTCGGAGCAGTCCTGCCGGTCTTTGGGGCCTGGATGCAGCGACAAGGTGGACGACTCACCTACAGACTCACACAGATACTCACCGGGCACGGGTGCTTCGGTTATTATCTGTGTAAGATCGGACGTGAGGCGACGGCGGTCTGCTTCCACTGCGGTGGGAGCGACCAGGATTCGGCATCGCACACGCTTGCAGTGTGCCCTGCGTGGGAACCTGAGCGGCGGATCCTGGTCGGCCTGATCGGGCGGAATCTCTCACTGCCAGCAGTCGTGTCGGCGATGCTGAGCGGGGATACAGCGTGGAGGGCCGTAGCCTCCTTCTGTGAGACCGTAATGGTCCAGAAGGAGGCTGCTGAGCGGGATCAGGAGAGGGCCGATCCCGCTCGGAGACGGCGCCGCCGAGGCGCAGACGTACCTCGTGGCGGCCCTCCTGCCCTGTAGCTGGGGCTTAGAATAACAGCTACGGTGTTCCCCTGCCTGTCGTAAAAGGCGACTAAACGGGGCTTTTGGGGTCGTGGGCAATCGGACATCTGTGCGCCCAGAAGCGACCCCAAGGACGATGGGTCGATGTGGTCACGACTCATCGTGCGATAGCACAGCGAGGGTGCTGGGGGGAGGTATCACACTTCCCCCGGGACGAGCTATCTTAGCGCCGCGCGTGGAGGGGTGTGCAAGTACGCGTTCAACACGAGAGCCCGCCCCCCTCTACAGCGCAGATGGCGACCACCGTGGGGTTTTAGCCGGTACAAGTCCGCCATAACCTGGCCGCTTTCCCCGGGGCGGTTGGGTATCCTATGAGGATTTCCCCACGAAAAAAAAAAGGGTAGGGTAGGGTAGAGTAGGCTAGCACCTAGCACCACCGGGTCGGGAAGCACCACGCGAACGAAGTCGCGCCGGGCAGCTAGTATTACTATAAAGAAATGAACCAAGGAAGCTATATTGCCCTTAATGAGGAAATTGTTGCGCTTTTTCTAAATAAACATCACAATACCGTGCGCGAGCCACCGGCCGGTGAGCGCTAGATCCAAGTTTGTGCTTTATCTAAATTTTTGGTGGTCATTAACTATTTTTGCCATTGAATTATATTTTTGCATTAAACAATCATAATTTGGAGTTGGTTGATAAAAATAGGATCGCAAATTGTTAAATTTTTGGTTCTAATTTCACGCTAAAATGGTTATTTAATATTGGATCATTTACTATTTTTGGCAATATGAAGTGATTTCTTTACCGTTACATTTTACTAGATCTGGTGGTTCGTTAAACATAAGCCAAATAGGTATAAATTATAATGAAATAGGCACGTGTTTTAGCAAAACCTAGAATATTGTGATGAGAACATAATAAAACTAAGTTTTCAACTAACGGCTAGGTAGTAAACATTTTTTTCCGTTTAAAATCGCGAAACAGTCACTAGGTATGATGTTGTCAAAAATACCTAAGCAGGCGATCCATCCACCTGATTGTAAGGTGGTCACAGCATCTTATGGAGCATGTACATTGTACATCAACAACACAACTAATATAGATACTTTTAGGACTAGGGCTTGCAGTCCAATATTCGAATAGGTTAGGTACCGTACCACATTGCCGATATTAGAATATTCGACTTTTTCCTCAGAACTGTGATGTACATAAAAGCTTACAAACAAACAACAGGTAACATTTTTGGACCGACTCTTTTTTTTGCGTGTTGGGTGCTTCATTATTGAAGATTGTGATCGCACCCCAGCGGCGCCTCCTTCTGGACCATTACGGTCTCGCAGGAGTCTAAGAACCTCCACGCTGTATCCCCGCTCAGCATCGCTGATATAACTGCTAGCAGGGAGTGATTCCATCCGATATGGTCGACCAGGATCTGCGGTTCGGGTTCCAGTCGGGGCACACTGCTAGTGTGTTCGATGCGGAGACGGTAGCTCTGACCGCAATGGAAGCAAGCCACCGTCGTCGCTTCACGTCTGATCCTCCCTGATCCTACGCAGACAATCACCGAAACACCTGTAGCGACATCTATCAGTAACACTGAGATATTTCACACAGGTAAGGATAGATGGCGTGGGACCACATTAAGGATAATAGGATGCAGGAGCATCGCGCTTACGAAGTTTTCTCGAGAATCTGTATATATATAACTGTCCTACATGTACAGTTGGACCGCGGTCCCCAGGCACGATGACCCAGCCCGGCGGAAGATCTTCCCTTATAAATGGAGGTGTCAGTCATCCACCTTGCACCTCCATACCTTGGCCTTGGCGACCCGAAGGACTACTCCGACAACGCGTTTGCACGTATGCCACTAATCGTGGGTGGAGCCTAGCGCGCCACATCACGAATGCGATAAGTCACTCCTGCTGTTTAATCGCCTCCACCGTCCATCGCTCTGATGGATGATGCGGATCCAGTCATAGACACTCATCCATGGCAGCCAGAATATCCAGCGGTGAAAGCAAGCCAGAACAGTTGCCACTTCAAAGGATACTGTTGGTATCCTCAAACGATCCGTAGGGCCAGGAATGTACAGCCTGCAACACAACAACTCAGATTGGTTGCTATCTGCAAAACTTATAATTTGCCGTCCTTCTCTCAAGGCTGATCGGTCCATCTGGTCGGAGATCTATCGCTTAGTCATTTTCCCTCTACTTTACCAGTATTATTGTGTGGCTCAAGTGAGATACAGATACATTGCATTTCTCTTTTGGGTTATAATAGTTCAGGACGCCATGCCATATAGAAATATTGGAAAGACCCAAAGCTCTGGTGAGGCGAATCTTTGTTATCCATGTTGTGCCTTCGTCTTGATCCTTCCAAGTCTAGGCATTGCATCCCTCCTACCCATTACCATTCGGCGTTTAGTTTTTGGTACGCAGCTACCATCGTCGTTGCATGCAAATGATGTAACCATGGTTTTTCACATATCCACAGTTCAGTTTCCATTTCCTGTCCTTTTGTCGCGAGAGACGACCATGAACTTGGGTCTTTATTTTATTTATGGTAGGGGTAGACTAACACTTCGATTTAACCGACATGTTTTTCATTACATTAACATGTACATTTATTAAGTAAGATGTTATTTGATTTAGAGGCTAAGGCTTTTATTATAACAATGGGTGTTCGCCAAACTGACCTACTAAATAAACGTTTTTTCATTTCTCGACCACGTGGTCGGGAAATAACTGTTTCAGACTTATTTTCTTTTTAGATTTTGTAATGGTGCGTCCATGCTAATTGAGCACGAGCCGAGCCACGAACGAATAGAATTCGTTCGTTTTTCGCGTAGTCTAGACGGACTAGCGAGTCTCGAACGAGCGTTCGGCTTGCGCTCGACTGCGCTCCGCCCGATTGTAAGTTTTTTTCACGAATACAAATTCGCATCGCGCTCGCTGTATCAACGTCCATATGGTGAATTTATACGTTAGATTGCGAATTCGCGACCAGTAAATTGTATTGCTAAAATTGAATTGAAAATACATAATTTGGTGGTCAAGAGGTAACTATTTCTCTTCCATATTATTATCGTCTGAGTTGTATTATAAAACTGGAAGTGAATTGCCTATTTTTCGTCCACAAGAAACTGGTCGAGAACTGTAATATAGGTAGTGGGGATTGTGGACTGATATTATTTAACATTTTTTTTTCTTAATTAGGTAGGTACACCATGAACGAATAAAAACGAAAATTAATTAATATTAGAGGTAACTGTTTTTTTTTATCGAGGGATTTTCATTCCATTATGTTTTTGCTCAGAGTGTACCCTTGCATATATAATGAAAATACCCATATACAAATATTTTTTTATTTAAATATTATTTACTTGGGTAAAATATCAATTCTAAGATGTTATTTTGCTTTATACCTACGCACTCTGAACCGACGAACATTACGGACGTGGTAAATACGCCGAAGGTGGTCAGGAACTGGCAAAATATAACTTTTCAATAAAAAAAATACTATTTAATATTAACTTGTTTATAATACATTAAAACTTGCAATCATTCGTTTTTTGAAGTATTTTCTTTAAGTTCCCAGTATTGTTTGAACTAAAAATACATAAGATCTAAGAATAACGTGACTAAAAAGATAAGTCCACGTAAGTGGTCGTAAACTGGCATAATCACCCTACATAATTAGCAGAAGTTTTTCAATTTTCTATGGAACACTACTGGAATAAGGGATCGGGGATGAAACCGCAGGGCAGAAAGCTAGATTAATATATTCCTAACACAGAGGAATTCACAAATATATGTATATCTAAAGAGGCATTATTATTGATAAGTGAGAGAGAAACTCATTGATATCTTCTTAATCACTATTTACCACAAACACAGGTGTGTGAGTAGGTAGAGTGACGGAATGTTTGTGTTCGTACACAAATCTACGTACTTTGTATAAACAAGCACACACACATCGATAGGGTCTCCCATGTCGCTTCGTTTTGTTGAGTTTGAGTGCACTATGCGATGCACACAGGCGGAACACTATGCAACTGTTTGTTTGTGCGTGCATGCAATACATACACTACCTACACACACATTGCACACAAACACACACAACTACAAATGCACGATGCACTCATTGTTCAACGTTTTGAAATTCTCGGTCGCACAAAACCGGCCGTGGGAACAACATTGTTCAGTAAATTCCTGCTTACTGGATAGAAAAATTGTCAAACAAAATATTAGGTAACTAATAAAATGATGTAGGTACTTAATTTATAGACATTTAATGATTATTCACCTATATTATTTTGTATAAGTAAAAAAACCTGTGCAGGTACCTATAATATGTAGTAAAAATAATAATAACGGTATAGATATCTGTGTATATTATATAATATAATAGAGATATCATTTACTAAAACTAAGTACTTATTAACTTTAGAGGTTGTAATAACTCAATGTTTAGAGCTTTGACTAAGACATATATATTTTCTAAGGTTTAGAGGTATGGACATTTGTTGCCTGCACCTGCCTGAAACGATACAAAAACGAACTTCTATCAAATCACAACAATCGTTGTGAGTTCATTGACAGAGAATTGGCGCCATTTCAAGTCTTGTATAATTATCTTGATTTCCTAAGAAATTCAACTAATTTACCTATCTAAATAAAATATTGAACCTGATAAAATATCGCATGGCGCCAAGGGACTGAAGGTAGGTACCTACCTACCAAAGAAAATTATAATAATAATTATTTATGATGCTGTCCTTATCATTCGTCGCTAAAACTCGTGTGAGAGAAAGAGACGATGAATAAAATAATACGGACGGTTCATGAGTTCGGTATTCATCCGCCCGCTAGTGTTGTTTAGAATTAAATGACACATTATAACCCTTTATATATTGCAACAAAATAAACAGAACTTATCTAGTATTACTTATCACCAGAAAATACCGTTACTTTAATCAATGAATTGTAATTTAGGTAGTAAGTTTTTATCGCAGTCAAGAGAGTATGATTACTATGATTTCCCGCCACTTTGGTTGGGGAGTTGGTTGTTTTACAACACAACGTATGTATGTAACTAATCTATACGATTCCGTTAGTTTTGACAGATTATTATATTAGCAAATTCACATGAATACAGTAGGATTTGGGTTCCTTACAATAAAGATTCCTGCATTTATAATAATGACATAAAAAAGAGCGGGACATGACATGTTATCTCGTTGGACTTTCCCATCCTAAAGAGAGATCTTGTTTTCACAACATCAACAACATAACAAAGTAGAATATTGTTTTAGAATCACTTACCGAATATTTATTAGAATAAATATCCTTATGCTCGACAGAAAAATCCTGAATTTCGCACATTTACGTTTTTAATCATTAGATTGACAGATATAACACCACTCACTCCTAAAAACCACAATCTGTTTTACTATTCTGTGAAAAGGTACACAAAGAATGGTGTCGTTTACTATTGGAGGGCTTTACCCACGTGATCGGTTGTAAAATGCTGCGATTGGCCCAAACAGTAACGTACGTTGACGTCATACATCAGTTGAGATACTTTTATGTTGTAATAGTATGACAAAATCTCTGGTTTAGTAAGAAACGCATGTAAAGATTATAGAAAATTTTGTAATTTATTTAAATTGAATAAGTTGGTATGTAACAATACTTACTACATTACTTACCGGTAACGTGGTTCATCCATTCACAACAACATGGCGGTTTGTTTACACCGGCATGATAAGGCGGGAAGTACTTCTGTCGCGTATGTGTCCCTCTTAATGAGTATTCTTATTTATAAATAAATGTTTACTTTCAGAGAATATATTTATTGAACAAAATAATATTTTCAAAAACATTACCATTTAAATTACACAAACTGAAATGCACATTGGGCGATACCACTTTCTCATACGCCAGCGCCAACTATCGGTCAATTTTAACATTTTTAACATTCTCGCGGGATATTCAAACAAAATGTCACACAGTCAGAAGATGAATAAACATAAAATTACAGTCATAAGTCAATACAAAAAAATGCATATGAATGTTAAAATAAAAATTAAACGAAACTTAAACTTACAAAAAATAACAAAACAAAAAGATAAAGTCTAAATTACGTTGCAAATCATTACAGCTAGGTTTATAACTTCATCATTGCTCGCTCATTCTCTGCCCTCAATGGTACTCTAATTATTTTTTATACAATATATAGCCATAATTATATGCATCATAACTAATAACACTCCAAAACCATACCTTTTGAACACGAACATCGCGTGTCAACATTGATTACGAATGTTTGGAGTTGGTTCGTTGTTTGACGTCCATTTAAAGTGTTTAAATGGCAAAGCAATTAACAACTAATTCATGAAACGTTAAAATACAGTCAGATTAACAATATAAACGATCAGTGGGAAAAATTTAAAGGTATATGACGACTTATAATAATTAATTAAAGGGTTTTAGTTTACGTGTCTAATCAGAGTAGGTATGTACTTGTTATTTTCTATATCTATTATATGGCTCAGATCAGACGTTAATATGTTTGATCTGCTTACATAAAGCCGACGCTAAATATGAATTTGAAAGGCTTTTTATACGATATACATTAAGATAACAATTTGTGCCCATTCTTTGGCTACACACTGGCAATAACAATATTTAGAACTGTTTAACAAGCAGGCGGAACTGTTGGTGCAGTTTTGCTAATTAGAGTACAGAGTAACAATTTAAAATTTTGATAATTTAATGTTTCTGCCTTTTTTATACATTTCATATGTGCCCAATTTTTTGATCCTCTTGTTTTGCAAGTAATCGTTTTTAAAATTCCGTACGTCGCTTGATTGTGCAATAAAATGTGTTTCATTCGGGATCTGGTTGACTCTGAAGTTTGTTGTGAAGCCACTGGCTGATGTAGAAGCAGTAGGAATGAAAGGTAACACTTTGGGTTTTTTAAGAGAAGCCTTGGGTTTTATGGCTATATGGGACTCATTTAAATAAACACTCTCTTCCAAATAATTCGATGGCTTGCTCTTCTTTTTTCTTGTTTCTTCTACAACAAACTGTGTTGTGGATACAGGACTTGATTTTTTATTTGCTACAACTTCCTTGGGTTTATCATTTAGTTGATTAAGTAGACTTGCAGGCAGCCGTGACACATGTACTTTGTCAAATACATTTTCTTTGAACACCTAAAATCGATTGAAAGATTAGTAACAAATAAAGTAAACCACTATGTATATTAAGTATGTATTTACAAACAAAAAGTAGTATATGTATTATATCAGTCATCTGGTTTCCATAGTACAAGCTCTGCTTAGTTTGGGATCAGATGACCGTGTGTGAGGAATGTCCCAGGATATTATTATTATTATTACTAAAAGTATGAAACAAAGGCGTCCTCTGCGTCTCACTGGATAAGATGGATCAGATTCAAGGATGAGTACCTATATAATTATTTATGGTTTTCTTATAATTATTTTATTTGTTCGATGTGTGAAGCAATGCATGTTTCAAACATGTTCCAAATGTACAAAACCTCTATCAGATTACATCGATATTTTCGGCTTCGAAAATCTAGAAAAATATGTTCTTCTTTGACTCTATTTAAAAATCGATATTTATGGAATTAAGTTCCTCCTTAGTTTTATAAAATTGGGTCGCTAATTTACCTTTGATTCTTTGCTTCCATTATCATCATCTCTTTCTTTTCTTTTTCTGCTTTTCTTTGGAATGTCTGAAATAGTAATACAATATATTTACAAGTAATTAATTCATCGTTAGATTTGATTTTTCATTCAATTTTATCATATCTCACTAATACTATAAATGTGAAAGATTGATAGATTTTTGTTATTCAATCACGCTTCAACAATTGAACGGATAAGGATGATATTTGGCACGCTGATTGAATATGTTCTGGATGGGTACTTTATATTCCGGGAAAGCAATATACCTTCGGGAACGCGGGTGGAACCGCGGGGCACAAGTGGTATATCCATACTTACCAACGGGTACAGCACTTGAAATATTGCCTTGGTCTGCTAACTGTTTACTTTTTTTTGATTTTTTCGTGCTTGTATCTTCTTGGCCCGTGATAACGTTTTCTACATTGTCATTAACGGAATCTGTAAATACAGAATAAAAAAAGCAAATGTTTAAAATATGCGCAGGCTTGGTACTCGTTGAAGTTACAATGACTGAATACTGGATGAAACTTAGAATAGTATAGATAGATTCTTTGGATGTTAACTTAGAAAAAAAAGCTTTTTTTGATGCATTTACTTCAGACATTTTATGGCGGGAGAGCATTAAATATATCTAGCGGTTGAATTAAAACCGCTAAATTAAAAAAGTTAAAATAGTATAGAGCGACTGTACGAGAGCACGGTCTGTGAGCAAGACTACGGTCTAAATGCCTTGAAACGAAGTGCGCGTATATAGTTTGAACGACTTAATTACGTATAATAAATGCCCATTTATCGTTTTTAATCGATACTTTTACCGAGAGCAAATGACTAAGAATCCATATCGAAATTCTATCTAACTGTAAATCAACTAGTGTACGATATATTAATGAATTCATCTATATGGAAACTGCTCACACTTCGAGCAAGGTAACGTTGTTAACGCTATCACTCTATATTATTCTAACTCTATGATTAAAACCTACTAAAATAACTATCAAAGATATTGTATTTACCATTCGTTTGTGCTGTAGCAACTTCATAATTAGACATGACTTTTTGTTTTTTCTTTAGATTATTATTTAGTGATTCGTTCAATGTTTTGGATGCGTTTGCCATGTCACCTAAAGTAAAACACAATAAAAAATAAATAAAGTATATTTAATTTAAAATCCAGGCAAGTGCGAGTCAGACTAGCACATGGAGGGTTCCATACCTCAATAATAGCTCAACCTTGCTATGAAAAAAAAAAACACGCAAAAATAAGACGTTTCTTGTATGGGCGTCCCCTTTAATTTTATTTGCACAATGGACAGCGGAGTTTGGCACCTTTCGGGTACGGTACCCTAAAAAAAGTTAAGCAGATTCCAATATTTACTATTCTACAACAACAGTGCAGTATAGTAAGCATATCTCATTTAATTCTCAGTTTAAGTGTATTTCGAATCGGTGGTAAATTCAACTGTATGTACCAATTTAACGTTCATAAATGCCTTACTACGGCCTAAACTGAATAAATGACTTTGATTTCGATATAATTATATTTTTTTATACCTTCTCTAGGTTCACCCGAAGATTTACGTTTGCGTTTCTTAGAACCCGTTACTTCGTCGCGGCTCTCAAGCTTGTCATCTAAAAGTAGATTTTAAGGTTAGACATTGTATAAAATATTTTTGATCTAACTGAATTAATGTATATGCAATATATCTGTACCTTTATTCTTAGAAATAACTTCCACAGCAATTTCAGTATATTTCTGATCTATGATATTACTTTGTGCTGATTCAATGACATCAACTGTTTTCACAATTTCTGAAAAAAAAAAAAGAAAAGTTAATAATACACATTTTACTATTAGAAGTATCAACCATAAATTATCATGTAAGTAGAGTACTTAATTAATGTAGATGAAACGTATCTCGTGTATCAGGTTAGTTGTTACGTGGTACATGCCGTCCTCAAAGAAAGGCAAGAAAAATAAAGGTTCTATGCGATAAAATATAATTACCCAAGTTTCCAACTATTTCGGCCGCTGTGACTTTTTTATTTTTTTTCTTTTTCCCACTACTTGTCATGGAACTGTTTATTGATTTCTCTGAAACATTGAATACAATTTATTATTAGTTGCAACGCAACTCAAGTTCTTCTAGGTTATGTGCGCCGTGTTCGGGACGTTCCATGCTTTATTGTTATCACTTCTAACTTTTTACCCATATTTAATTAAAAACAAAAAACTATAAACATTTTTTTTTGTAGTTATAATGAAAAAAATACGAACCATTTTCTTCACCTTGTACTTCGATATCACTTTGAGCTGTTTCAGAGAGCTTTTTATTTTTTTTCTTATCTTTCTTGCTTGTTAGTACAGCAGGCACATCGTCTGAAATAATACAGACTACTAAAATATTCACCTTACAATGTACACCATTATTTGCTCAGTATGATAAATTAATCTCTAAATAGACAATACCGTTAATTGTAACAATCTTTTATTGTGTTGTGAATCGGTTTGAGTGCGGTGTCGTATTTTGTGAAAATTAAGTGAAGTTAACATTAAATGGTAAAATTATATTGTAATTATTATATTATTTATTCTTTGCTATAAAATCAGATTTACTATCGTGATCGGATATATACCTACAATAATTTGTCAATATCTGAGGTCTTTTGTAATTTTTCTTATGTTAGGGTTAGCAGCAGTATTTACAACTAGCTGTACCCCGCGGGTTTACCCGCGTTCCCATGATAAAAAGTAGCCTATAACACTGGGGAATAATGTAGCTTCCTATCAGTGAAAACATTTTCAGTATCGGATCATTAGTTCCGGAGATTAGCTCCTACATCCAAACTTTACCTCTTTATAATACATATAAGTATAGATTTATTGCAAATATCAAACAAACTGTATACTTATTTATTAAATAAATCCTATAAGACACATACAATTTGGGTAATATGATGTGCTCGAACCAATATTGAATATCTTTAGTACCTGGTTTATTATCTGTAGATTGAGACATGTCCAAGACCTGCTTAGACTTTATGTTCTTCTCACTATGATATGCAATTTCAAGCGGTGCGTCGTCGTCGTCATTACATTCATCTGATGAAAAAGATTACAAATTATTGAGATGATTGGACTATCGTGAATGCTTTTTCGGAGTAAAAACTCTGGTACCACTTATCTGGTATAAAAAAAAACAGCTCTAAACACTATTAATCCAACAGACATTACTAAAAGGTTTATTCATCATATCAGCCCATGGATGTCCACTGCTGAACATCAGAGTACGTGCTCGCCATCAGAGAACCTTTCTTCCCCAGTGGTTATCGGCTCTTCGACCGATGTGGGCTGCCCATTGCCACTTCAGCTCACCAACTCTACGAGCTATGTCCATGTCTCCTACGAATGTCCTCATTACGGACCCTGTCACCTTGAGAAATTCCATAGCTCGCTGAGTGACTGAGCTTATTTATGCTCATTATAGTTAATAAGTAATAACTTGGAATGGACTGTCGTTTTTAGTATGATATTTTTTTCAACACACTTGCTCGTAAAGTGACATTTATTGCACCGTTTTTAGTATCATAATGCAGCTTAGTACACACTAGTGCTTTTAACTTTACATTACCGTACAGGTTTATGATAATTATAATACAGATAATGTTAAGTTTGTACCTCACTGCAAGTGATGTGTGTAGATGAAGCATTCTTAATTTAACCGGCTAAAACAGTTTATACAGCGTCGTTGTGTGGTTGATTATTATCAAAAAAAAAGACAACAACAGCAAAAACTGTTTTTTTCCTCGCAAGTGTGTTGTAAAACGTCGTATAACACGCGTGTGCATTGATCATTACACTCTCGGCTCCCTAATCGCACTCGCCTGCGGCTCACACGTTTAATACCGCCTAGTGTGTTATAACCAACTTTGCACACTTGTATCATAATGTATTATTATTATTACAAATATACAAAAAATACCAAACCTGTTTTAGCAGCTTGTACATTTGCCATAACCATAATTGGCTCGCTGTCTAAGAGTTGCTTTGACTTTCTTGTCTTATCACTTTTTTCTTCAATTTCAGTGGTATTATCTGTAATAAGATCCGAAAATAAGTTTATTAACACGTTATATACATTGTTATGAAATGTGAAATCCGAGTAAAAAAATTACATAGCTGGCAGTTGTTGTTGAATGCTAGCGACTACCAATATACAATCTTTTTAAAATAATGATTTATTCGAAATATGCGTTGCATTATTGATGAATAATATCCATGCTTTTTTGTTACTGTATGAAATCAAATCATACTTTCTATTAAATGTGAAAGGATTTTAAGGATGTGAAAATGTTCGTTACTCTTTCACGCAAAAACGACTGAAAGTATTTGGATGAAAGTTGGCACACAGATAAAATATGTTCTGGATTAACACATAATATACTCGGGAAGCGCTCGTGGTGTAGTATGATTAGCCATTCTTAATCGATCGGCAAAGTTAAGCTGCCACCGTCGTGGTCGGTACCACGACGGTGGTACGTGGACGGTACCTGGATAGGTGACCGTCTAGTGGTATTTCAAATCGAGCGTTTCCGTGCTTCGGAAGGCACGTAAAGCCGTTGGTCCCGGTTATCGTTTAACTGTGATAGTTGTGAAGCTAGTTGGATGCCTCCTAGGCGGCTTGAAAAATTCCAACAGTAGGTTGACCACTAGCCTACCGGCTGATGATGATGATGATACTATGGAACGCGGGTGAAACCGCGGGGGACAGATAGTTTTACATGAAATTAGTATACTAACCATTATCGTCAGCTTCAAGATCAATTACAGACGTAGAGATACTATTATTTTTATTCTTGTTTTTCTTTTTCTTTGCACTGGTATTGAGAGACGTATCTACAGGTGGAACTGTATCAGATGCTGCCCCAGTCGTATCCATATAGAAACCTAAAAATTCTGGTTCATCACCTGTAATACACATTATTGAGGGTTTATATTTTATATCATCCATAGTCAGAATATTAATAGACCGACTGTATTAGAGTATGGTCCGTGAGCACGTCTAATTGCCTTGAAACAAAGTGCGCGTACATAGTTGGAACAACTAAAATACATATAATAAATACCAATTTCTCGTTTTTTATTGTTACTTTTACCAATAACAAATGACAAGGAATCCATATTGCAATTTTGTCTGACTGTAAATCAACTAGTGTATGATATATCTGTGAATGCATCTATATGGAAACTGCTCACGCTTCGCACAAGGTAACGTTGTTAACGCTATCACTCTATAGCATTCTAACTCTATGTTATTACAAGCTTTTATTTAACTTGCAATTTATGTATGTATGTTTGTTCGGGTGGAATCTTGCAGGTCGAATTGCACCCACTTTCAGAGGTCCGATTGACTTGATATTTGGTATACATTAGTATATTGGATGACAATGCAAGTACAGTCAACAAAAAGTACAGTCACTCAAAAAAAGCTTGTGTATAAAATTATTTTTTTAACAAAAAACTTATTATTCTCCTGACAAATCATACATATCATAGTGAGAAGAACATTAGTCTAAGCAGTTCTTGGACATGTCTCAATCTAAAGATAAATCTAAAGCAGGTACAAAAGATATTCAATCAACAATATTGGTTCGAGCACATCATATTACCCAAATTGTGTCATATAGAATTTTTTGAATAAGGTCACTGCATAAACATAAACGAAACCCCGATTGCTCTTAATAATTTTTCCAAGGGACAAAATTCTTCGTGTATATTAAACAAAAACTTACTAGATAGTTTAATTTCTTCTGGTGGGCATATAGAAGATTTACGTTTTTTATCTTTCTTTTTGCTGACGTTAAGTTCTGATTCTTCAATAGTTTGTGATGCATCATCTGAAATAATTTTATTAACTATTAATACAATAACACACATATTATTGTATTAAGGGATTATATTATTACCAGGGGCTCCAATGCAAATAAAAAAAACTACTTTTTTAACAATTTTTCCAAGACACAATATGTGTGGGAAAAGCAGCTTGGTGGTTCTTAAACAAACACTTACCAGATAGTTTAATTTCTTCTAGTGGGCATACAGAGGATTTACGTTTCTTATCCTTCTTTTTGCTCACATTAAGAACTGATTCTTCCATAGTTTGTGATGCATCATCTGAAATAATTTTATTAACTATTAATACACATACAGAACATACAGTATTAAGGCCTTACCCCACCTCAAAACTGCTCCATCTCTCACGTTTGATCCTGCATATCAATAAAAGTATAGAATCAATAATTTTGAAAAAAATATATAGTAAAGTTGAGGATATATACTGAGTCCTATATGATGTGAAAACACGATTCCTAAACATTT
Organism: Polyploca ridens; assembly: GCA_951394255.1. NCBI lineage: Eukaryota > Metazoa > Arthropoda > Insecta > Lepidoptera > Drepanidae > Polyploca > Polyploca ridens. The sequence continues at coordinate 5,786,360 of OX596250.1, forward strand.
TCTCGATAGAAAAAAATCACAAACTTCCCTCTGAATTTTACAAAAAAACCGCTTTAGTCAATTAATACTTTACCTATACTAATGAAACTTTTTATATAAACTGTAGTTAGTACAATACGTGTACTATATGTTTTGAATTTAAAATCATGTTTTTTTTTAAATTGTTAGAAATTAAATTCCCAAATATTGCGAGTGGCACGAAGCGCCGCCGCACAGATTCAGTCGCGCTCCGGCGCTCGAACGGGGAACCCGCGTCTCTTGCTCTCGCGACCCACTTAGATACGTACTTAATAAATTATAAGTGAAGTGTATTTTGTTTAAAATGAGAAATGATCGCAACAAGAAAAAAAATATGTCTACCCGATACTGACTGCAATAATGAAAATATACCGGACGTGGACCCGTGCCCGTAAGTATCAACCACCTAGCTAGCTAAGTAGGTAAGATACTAAAATGTTTTCACAACAGGGTAAGCAAAGCATGCACATTTAGGTTCCTACCTACTATGTAGGTACATATTATGTAGTAAATTGAATTTCTACAATAAACATTTCATTGATAAATATTAGGGTAGTCGTCCAAGTAATTGGCCACGGTCACATACTATTTTATTAGTGTGAGAAAAAGAGAAGTAAAGCATTTTTTGTTACATATTGCAAATACCTACGTACGTACCTAATCATAATTGCACCTACCTACATATTATGTAGTAAATTGAATTTCTACAATAAACATTTCATTGATAAATATTAGGGTAGTCGTCCAAGTAATTGGCCACAGTCGCATACTATTTTATTAGTATGAGAAAAAGAGAAGTAAAGCCTTTTTTGCTCCATAATGCAAATACCTACGTACGTACCTAATCATAATTGCACCTACCTACTTACATTTTTCATTTTCAGAAATAAACAAATATGTACTCGAGTCTCGACTCCAAATACAGAAAATGTACCGTACGTGGACCCGTGCCCGTGAGTATCAACCGCCTAGCTAAGTAAAGTAGGTTAGATACTAAATGTTTTCACGACACCTACTAGGTAGGTGTATATTATGTAGTGAATTGAATTACTACATTTAATATCTTAAATATTAGGTTTGAATATTAGGGTATTCGTCTAAGTAATTGGCCACGGTTGTATTATTTTAGTAGTATGAAAGAAGAAACGTAAAGCCTATTTTGTTACAGATTGCAAATACTAACGGAACACATGGATGCCAGTAGTTCCAAACATGCAAACGAACCTGATTTGACGACTTTACAAACGGTAGAATTGTGAGTTTATCTGGTAATTCGCTTCTCTGTTTCATAGGTACATACATACTTACCTACCTATCTCTAAATAATAGGGGTTAAATTATGAAATTGCCGTTTTATTGTAATAGGTACTTCGAATTGACATAGAACCTTCATGGTCTTCCTTTTAAAAAATGTGCAACATTCGATTATCGATTTTCAGTTGTTTTTTTATTCAGCTTAGACAAGAAAGATTTTTTTTTAAATGTGTGAGTTGTGACATTTGATTATCGACTTTCTGATACTTCGAAATTTCGAGTGATTTTTGAATACGAGTTCCGACGTGGAACTAACGCGGCAGAAACAGCTCGCAATATCAATGTTGCGTTTAGAGAGGGGACTGCTAATGAACGCACCGTGCGATTTTGGTTTAAACGCTTTCGTGATGGACACTTTGATTTGAAGAACGAGCCACGTGGAAGACCGCCCACACAAGAATAACAATGAATTGAAAGATGGTGGAAGCCGATTCGAGCCTAACTACCCAGGAATTAGCGGCATGGTTTAACGTTACCTTATTGACCAACAATATTGACTCATTTGCGTCAAATCAATAAAATAAAAGAATATGAAAAATGGGTGTGCCTCATGATTTGACTGATCTGCAGAAAGAAACGCATGTTGAAACTTGTGTTGCCTTGTTGAATCGATACAGAAATGAAGGAATATTGGATCGAATTGTGAGTTGTGACATATGATGAACAGTGGATTCTTCGATAATCGTTAGCGAAAAATGTAATGGCTGACCCCAGGTCTAACGCCGCAACAGTGTCCTAAAGCAAAGCTTACCAATAAAATGGTAATGGTAACTGTTTGGTGGTCTCAGTATGGTGTTATTCACTATAGCTTTCTCCGATCTGGTCAAGCAATAACAACAGATGTCTACTGTGCCGAACTCCGAACAATGATAGCAAAACTAGCAGTGAAACAGCCCTGACTTATGAATCGATCTTCACCATTATTGCTCCATGATAATGCGAGACCTCAGACAGCACGAGAACCCGTCTTAACTCTTCAGGAACTGCAATTAGAAACCATTCGTCACCCTCCGTATTCGCCAGACCTTGCTCCAACGGACTACCGTGTTTTTTCGTGATTTAGACAATTTTCTACGTGATAAAAAGTTTTCTTCTCAGGAGGCAGTACAAAATGCTTGTTTGTAGAATCTAGATCACCAGAGTTCTATCGCAAAGGCATAAATGACCTTCCTATTAAATGGCAGAAATGTATAGATAATAATGGTAATTATTTTGATTAAATAAATAATTAAATTAAAAATAAAACTAACTAATTCAATTTTTCAGTACAAATCGGCAATTTCATACTTTAACCCCTAATATTAGAGTAGTTGTCCCAGTAATTGGCCACGGTCACATATTATTATAGTAGTATGAACACCTAAAGTAAAGCCTATTTTGTTACAGAATGCAAAAACCAACGGAACACAAACAAAAACGGCATTGCTTGCATTGACGTCATCACCGATGGTCTCTGGAGTAAACGCTCCTATAACACAAATATATTGCAGAATTATGTGAATATATTGCAGGTCTAATAATATTACGTACATGCGTGTCGAATAGATCATCTCCTTTTATTGAAGTCGATTAAAAATAATGTCTTCTTTAGGTAAAAAAATAATATGCATTGGTACTTGTCTACAATATTAATTAAATTAGAATTGAAATTAAATTTTAATATTATTTCCATACCTACTAGTTATACAATAACTGTATATTTACCCTATCATATGGCGCTTTAGTACTTTTCTACAATCATTTAATTTTATTAATTTTGAACAAACTTGCTGTACCTTTAACTCGGCTCAGCAAAGTCCTAAACTCTTTCAAGGAGCAATGTATACGCTTCTATAATATAGTACCCATAAAATAACCAAAAGCTACCTATACATACATTTAAAAAGATATTAAAACATAAATTATGCAAGAAAGGGTACTATAAAGTTTCTGAATTTGAAGATGACGAAAATGCATTTGAATGAATTGTTCGCTTCACAGACTATTGTTATATAATAATATATCGTTTGTTAATTGTAATACTTCTAAGTACACATTTAAAATAAAAAGCTTGCCGAGTTTCTTGCCGGTTCTTGCCGGTTCCAAATACAACTTGAACTGAGAAAGACTCCTTTCTCAGTTCAAGTTGTATTTGGAACCGGTGTAGAGTAAGTTTACGTCCATAAGTGCCTCATTAGGGCCTAAATTGAATAAATACTTTTTGATTTTTGATTTTATTTCCATACCTAGTTACAAGATGTCAAATAATAGTGTATTTACCCTATCGTGCGGCGCTTTAGTAATTTTCTACAATCGTTTTATTTATTTCCATACTTGGGTCAAATAATGGTGTATTTACCCTACCGTACGGACGACTCGTGAGTCGTGCGTCGTGACCTCTGCGCTGCCGCGTGATGAACTCGTGCGAGTGAGATAGTTGCGACTGCGCGATGCGGAGGCTGCACGGCCGGGCCGTGAAGCGGGGGCAAAACTTGGATTTGAGCTGGGGTAGTGTAAACTCTTAAGGGTTCATATTATATTTTTATCAGGGGCTCCAAAGCAAATATAAAAAAAAAAACAAGTGACAATATGTGTGGGAAAAGCAACTTGGTGGATCTTAAACAAACACTTACCAGATAGTATTATTTCTTCTGGTGGGCATACAGAAGATTTACGTTTCTTATCCTTTTTTTTGCTCACATTAAGTACTGATTCTTCCATAGTTTGTGATGCTTCATCTGAAATAATTTTACTAACTCTATTAATAAAAAAAAATATTAACATCCGAATTGAGAACCTCCTCCTTTTCTTGAAGTTGGTTAAAAAGAATACACATTATATTATTGTATTAAGGGTTTATATTATACTAGCTGTTCCCCGTGGTATCACCCGCGTTCCCGGGATAAAAAGTACCCTATAATACTCGGGGATGATGAAGCTTCCTATTAGTGAAAGAATTTTTCGAATCCGACTGGTGGTTCCAGAGATTAGCCCATTTAAACAAACAAAAAAACTCTTCCACTTTATTATATTAGTATATAGATTATTATCAGGGGTTTCAATGCAAATACAAACAAAAACTGGCCAAGTGCGAGTCGGACTCGCACACCGAGGGTTCCGTACAGACTTGCAGGTATGTAAATAGTTCGGTCATCACGGGAATAGAGTCTGAAGATTTTCCACTTGTTTCCGATTATGTGATGATTTTTTGGATTTATTTGTGCTACATGGCCTTACTTCTTGCCCAATTTCATGATTCTAGGTCAACAGCAAGTACCCTATAGGTTTTGAATTCCTTGCGATCGTCAAAATACTCTCCAAGGGTACAACCTGAGTATTTGATATTAATTTCAACTTGTTACTACTACGCATTCCTGAGAAAAAGGGTCTTCACAGACAGACAACAAAGTGGCCCTATAAGGGTCCCGTTTTCGTTTGTTTTGAGGTACGTAACCCTAAAAACAACTTTACACAATTTTTCCAAGTGACAATATGTGTGGGAAAAACAACTTGGTGGATCTTAAACAAAAACTTACCAGATAGTTTAATTTCTTCTGGTGGGCATACAGAGGATTTACGTTTCTTATCTTTCTTTGTGCTCACATTAAGTTCCGATTCTTCTTTAGTTTGCGATGCATCATCTGAAAGAAGGAACACATAATAAATATATAGTAATTAGGTATTACTTAGTTGATGACTTTTATAAATATTTTAATTGTTAAATAATGTGTAACGGAAAGGTTTTATTTATTCCAGTAATCCACTTCTTTGGTCTAGGCGCACAGATCGCAAAAGAGCTTTTTTTATTAATATTAGCAAGTGACACATAATGAGCCTCAGCGGTGATATGTTGGTTATGATTTTAATTCAATAAACTTGGAAGCATTAAATTGGTATGAAATTTTTAGTAATTTATTTCGAGCTGAAACTTTTTATAGTCTATACCTGATGTACTCTTCACCTCTTTTTTTAATTAAATGGGCTTGCGTTTGACAAGCAACCCTTCTTAGATGGATTCCTTGGATTCCTTTCGGATAGATATACACTTTCCGTTACAAGTTATATAAAATAAGTATAAAGCACAAGAACAGAATATGTTCTAGATTAACACATAGGGTACTTTATTAACCGGGAAAACTAGTAAATCCCTCAGGCAAATAGTAAATAAATGTTATTCAATGTGAAAATCACATACATTTGCAAAGGGGTTAGAACCTTTGTGGCATAGCTAGCCGCCGCCATTTTAGTTTTTTTTCAATGTCGCGGCGCACGATGAAACTGGTATATATGGGTAGAGGACACTTATACAAACAAAAAAAGTTAATCAATATGGTGGCCTAAAGTGTCACGTTTCCGAGATATTTGGAGGTAAAGATCGCCATATGAGAATTACGACAATCATTAAAAATTTACTTATTACGTGTTTATATGCATTCGATTGTATTCAAATAATAGTTCCCAGGTTGATTTATCAATTTTTTAGTAGAGAGTTTAACTAGGAGCACGAAAAACAATATTTTTAATTACATACCTACTAAACAGCATCGTAATAATCGCTATGAACCACAATGTTGTCAAAGTAGCTCGGATCGTGACTTGTTTTCCATCTTGTCATTATTATACAAACAAAAATGACAATACTTGTCCTAAAATCTCATGTTACCAAGTTAATTGGAACTAAAGATCGCTAAGTAATGCTCCCTGGGCGCCAAAATTGCAATAGCGACGTAATAGTACATTATGATACATGTGTGCAAAGTTGGTTATTAATACTCGAGGCGTATTAAGCGCGTGAGCCGTAGGCGAAAGCTATAAGTGAGCCGAGAGTGTAATAATCAATGCACACGCGTGTCATACGACGTTTTTCAACACAGTTGCGAGGAAAAAAACAGACATGTATTTTTTTAAGTAGATTTTTTGATAATAATCAAATCAGCACAATGAGAACGTTTACAAATATGGCACGCAAGGTTTTTTTTGACAGCGGTGAGCTGTCAAACTATTTTACCCGTTTAAATTAAGAATGCTTGGTCTACACATATCACTTGCAGTGAGGTACAAACTTATCATAATCGGGATTATACCTTCATAAAACTGTGCAGTAATGTAAAGTAAAAAGCACAAATGGGTAATAAGCTGCATTAAGATACTAAAAGCGGTGCAATAAATGTTATTTTACGAGCGAGTGTGTTGAAAATACATAAAAAAAACCCAGTCCCGCGGCCGGCCCGACCCAACCTAATAAAACTTCTACCTAAATGAAAGTCCCGTCTTCGTCGAAGACTGCTCACGTGCACACAATGCCCAAAAATACCCGATGAATTACAGGCCTATTGCCATCAACTCCCATTTTCTCCAATGGCATGGAGCGAGTGATCAACACGCAGCTCTTGAGATACCTAGAGGATCACGATTTGTTGAGTGACCGACAATATGGCTTCCACCATAGTCCCTTGGCTGGTGACCTTCTAGTGTATCTCTATTTGATGTGTCTATACACTAGAAGGTCACCAGCCAAGGGACTATGGTGGAAGTGGCCAATTCTAGAACACGAACATCAGTTAAAGCATCGGGATCCTTGGCATCGACATTAATAACGACGTCAATAGGCCGTCTAGAAGACAAGGTTAAGCTAGCTTCCTAAAAACTGGAAGTGCTCAACAGAGCGACGCAGTACTTAACATCGGGGCAAAGGCTGCAACTTTACAAGTCGCAAGTCCGGCCTTATATGGAGTACTGCTCTCTCCTGGATACCAGTTTGGGCCTTTAGACTCGGTTCAGCGACGTGCTATTAGAATTGTCGACGGTCCCCAGCTCACAAGCGGCTTAGGGCCCCTCAATCTGAGGAGATTTTGCCTCCTTATGTGTGTTTTACCGCTTGTACAACGGACAGTGTTCTGTAGAATTGCTACGGCTACCTTCTACCATCGCAAGTCTCGCCATTGACGGGGAGTCCATCCTCACACATTGGAACCAAAATAGTTTCGAACTATGCGGTCTGAAAGGAGCTTTCTTCTGTGGACGCTTAGACTATGGAATGAGCTCCCGCCGTGGTTTTCCCAAAGGAGCGTGGGGTTCCTTAAAAAAGGTGTGAAGATATTTCTGTAGGGTCGGCAAAGCGCGAGTGATACCCCTGGTGTTGCAAGCGTCCATAGGCTACGGTAAGCGCTTACCGCTTAGGCATGTTTGTTTGCTACCTAAGTAGTTTAAAACAATCCTTTTATTTAAAGGTTTGAGGTCACGGCTTGTTTCTATTATGTGTATTATTTTATTTTTAAAACCGTGATGCAATAATTAGTTGACCACAGTTTATTGCTTAAAACAATAACATAAATTGTACTTAATCAACTTTAAACTATTGTCATTCTTCTCATATTATTTATACATCGATATTCCAAAATCTCGGTAACATTATATTTTAAGACAAGTATTGTCATTTTTGTTTAATAACGGAGACATGGAAAACAAGTTAACCACTACGATCCGAGCTACTTGACAACATTGTGTTTCATTGCGAATATAGCGATGCGGTTTAGTAGGTAACCAATAACCAATCAATGAATATTGTTTTTTCGTGCTATTTGTTTTGCTATATTCTAATAAAAAGTTAAATCAACCTGGGAACTATTATTTGAATACAATCTAATGCATATAAACACGTAATAAGTTCATTTTTAATGATTATCGTTATTCTCATATGGCGATCTTTACCTCCAAATATCTCGGAAACGTGACACCATATTGCTTAACATTTTTTGTTTGTATAAGTGTCCTCTACCCAAATATACCACTTACACCGTGCGCCGCCACATTGAAAAAAAATCAAAATGGCGGCGGGTGGCTATGCCAGCTCCCATACAAAAAAGTTCGTACCCCTTTCAAATTGATACAAATATTTGTGGGTGCAATTCACTTCAATATAATAAAAGCGTGTTAAAAACTTACTATTTGATTCTAATTGTTCTGGCAGACATACAGATGATTTGCGTTTCTTATTATTGTTTTTGCTTATATTCAATATAGATGCTTCCTTAGGTTCAATTGTTGTATCTGAAAATTATATTGACATAATTTTTATACTTTTGACATAATAATATGAATCACATACAAAAGTACTGTAAACTATGTTCATAATAAAAAAAAAACACTAATACATTCATATTATACTTGTTTCTGCTTACCAAAATTTTCTGTTATGTCTGTTTTGCCTGCAGTTCTCTTTAAAGGAATAAACTCATCTGTGTCATTATTAGTTTTATTTTTGTCATAAGCTGATTCACTATCATTGCTGTCTTCAGGAAATAATAATCGCATATCAATGGAATCAGATGAACATTCTTCATCAGTATTAGCTATTGGTTTAGATGTAGCAGTTGTATCTCGAGTATCAATCACTGCTGAGTCTACAACATCTTCACTGGCTTTTGTTTTCTTTGATTTCTTAGTTACTGTTAAATTGAGTTGATCAACTATTGACGCATTCGATTTTGATTTCGTCTTTTTGTCTAAGTTCAAAGAGGTATCCCACAATTTTGCCCTCTTATTCTTTAGATCATTGTTTAGCTCACTGAGCATGGAGTCGTAGTTTTGAATGATTTCGGCATTATCACTACTAGATGACGAATCATCGTTGTCTGCCATTGTTGCGTGTAGAGGATCTGATGTTTCATTCATATTCATAACCAAAACATCATTTTCATCAACATTAACATTTTCAACTTCTTCTACATTAGTGATTAGAACTGTAGAAATATCAAGATCTTTTTGTGGAGTCTTTGGCTCTTGTTTTAGCTGTAGTGTTAGAGGATCACTTTTATCCAAAAGACTTTTGTTATTGATAGTTATTTCTTTTTCATTGATTATGCTATCATGACACATCGATTCTGACAAGCGTTTAGTTTTCTTTTTCTTTCTACATACAGATTCATCAAGTTCTGATTTGGTACTTGTATCCATACTCGAATCAATTATTTGCTGTTTATTTTTTTTTACAGGAACTTTGACATCTTCAGTTTCGGAATCCATAAGTGCAGAGTCTAAACGCATTCGATTATTTTTCTTAGGCTTCGGAGTCTCTGACTTCGAGCTCTTCTCGGAGTTGTTAATTTTATGACGCGCATCGTACATTTCTTTCGATGCTTTTTTTTGTTCTTTTTCTTTGCGTTTATTGAATTTATTTTTCGATTTAGTACTCATATTAAGTTCATTGTCACTTAAAGAGAGATCATCACCAGAACCACTTAATAACTCATTATCTTCTTCATCAGAGCTAACTATAAACGAGTCCTTTTCATAATCTGTATCATTTGATATATCTTCATCTGAATCTAATGTTTCACCTTTTTCCTTTATTTCATTCTCCTCCTCATACTGACGTTCATCTGCGTCTTGACTATCACCAGATTCATAGTTTTCACTTGCTTCCTCAGCTTCATCATCAAACATTCCACTTTTTTCTTTTGGTTCTTCATTATCTGAATCTGAGCTGTCTTCACCTGAATCAGAGTTTTCAGCTTTAGTGCCATTACTATTATGTTTCTGAGATACATTAATATTTGTTTTTGCATCTTTGCTTTCCTGGGAACTAATTATTGACGAGTCAAGTGGCAGTCCTAATTTTTTATTTGGTTTTTGTTGAAGAGGAGTACTTGTAGAATAGTTTTGAGACAGAGTTTTTATATCTTTGCCTTTATCTGGTAAGTTGACTACGTTTGAACTATCATTGATAGAGACTTTTGGAGATTTGGATATCAATTCATTCGATGATAAATCCTTTATTTGTGACAATATCAAAGTACTTTTATTTTCATTTCCACTCTTTTCTAGGTTTTGCGACTCCGAAATTGACATCGAAGATTTTATTGATTCATTTTTACTTTTATTTGCACTTGTTTCATTTTCTGGTGGAATACTTAGTGAAGATTTGCGTTTTGAGTTCGAACTTATGTTCTGTCCTTGATCGATCGATATATTTTCTGGCATAGTTTCGTCAATATCCATTGGCTCACAGGTGTCATTACGTGTTGAAGGTGAAGCTTCATGATTAACTATTTGGTGTTCTACAAATGGCACACATTGATCTTCATCAGAAACTTTTTCTGTATTATCCTTTCCAATACTTCCTGTATTTGAATCAGAATCTTCTAAATACACCAATGCCTGAATTCGACCAGTGGGTGTCTCTTCAAATAGCTTTTCAGATATTTCGGAATAATTTTTTTCTTGTGCATTCAAATTAGTAATGTTTTCTTTGTTACTTTCATTACTATAATTTAAATCTTTCGGAGTTTCTATAATGGATTTGAAAGAATTATTAGGATCTACGGAAGCAGAAATATTATTTACGATTTTTTCAATACTAGTTGAAGATTCTTTAGTAGTTTTTGAGGTGTTTAGTATTGAATGTTCAGTTTTTTCAATATTGTAATTTTTTGTATTTTCATTTTTTTCAGCATTTTCAAATAAGCCATCTCCTGATGTGTTTGATAGACTGATAGATTTATTTTTATTCCTATTTTTTTTCTTAGATATTTCTATATCACTACAAAAACTGCCATCACTTGAAGAACCTTTATTAATTGTTTTCCATGATTTTGTTCGATGTCTTTTGTTTTTTAAATTATTTATAACCTCTACAGATGACGATAAGCTTCTATTCATTTTATTATGATCTGTTTTCTTTGGTTCAGTGTCTAATTTTTGTATCAAATTATAACTGGTTATTGAAAGATTAGGTTCTTGAACAGTTTTTTGTTCAGGTGTATCTGCCTGGTTAGCTTCAACAGGTAGAGATATTGTAGAACTTAATTCATTGGACTTAGCGTCTTCTAGAAGTTTAGATTCACCTTTATTGATTGACGAGTTTAGTGATATATTTCCTTGAGTTTCATTTCTTTCAGTATCATCAGGTTTTGAAGACCGGCTTCTTCTCCCATTATTGTTATTTAAACGCGGACTACTTCTTGTTGGGGTTGTAGTTCTTGAATTTTCCTTACTTTCTTTTACTTCATTTTCAACGTCCTCAACAATTACTTCTATATCTATAACTGGTGATATTTTGATGCTTTCTATAGCATCTGCTGTAAAAAAAGTTAATTTGTATTCAAATAGAAGCATAAATTACACATAATTAATGTTGAAAAAGTTTCATAAAATAACTTCTAACCTTTATCTAGACTAGATGTTGAATCTTTTCTAGTTCTTCTAGTTTGTCTAGCAGGTGTAGTAGGACCTTCATTATCACTTCCTGAAAAAAAAAACAAAAGGCAACAATTCAATTACAAATTATTTCTCTCCATATACATACATTTCTACTACCAACCAATACTGACTGAGAGAGCAATGACTCCTAACTGACACAGAATACAAGTTTAATCTTAGTTTGGGTGTCAGAGGCTCACACACTTTTGATGTAATGTTTTTCAATAAATAAATCTTATTATTAAAAATATATATTGTAAGGGTTATCTATCTAAACTCTATAAAGTTTCAGCACAAAATAATATTCATAGCAATTTTTTGCTTCCATGTTTATTGAACTAAAATCACAACTAACGCGTCACCGATCAATGAGGGCCATTTTCACGTCTCTTGCTAATATTATTATAAAAATTATTATTTGCGATCTGTGCGCTAGTACCAAAGAAGTCGTGTACTTTTATGGCTATACCCTTTCCTTCACTCACACATTGTATAAAACCTAACAACAAAAAAAATTGGAATCTTACACAATAATATAATCAATAAAAAATATTATAATAGACAAAGCAAATGTTGTAATAGGAGCACAATAATATATGATGATTCATAAAATATTTAACATATTATTATATACCTGCTTGAGAAAGCCTGCGAGCAGCTCTCTTAGCCCTTGGCGAATCAAAATTCTGGTGAGTCTCAGACACTATACTGGTATTGGATTTAATCCTAGCGCTACGCCTGGATGGGGTCACTGGTTTCTCTTCATCAACAATATCTCTGGCAATGGATTTCCTTGTTGATCTTGTTTTTGGAACATTCTCTGGGTCTAAATGGGAGAAATTCTTTTTTAATTGGTTTTTGTAATTAAGATGGTCACTTTATACAATCTGAATCTAGTTCTAATGAAATTCTAATGAAACATTATACAAAGAAAATAAAATGCACTTTTAATCATAGTCAATTTAGACACAATCAATAAATTATAAACAGGACCCTATATTTTTCTTTTTAAAAACATGTTTACATACAGCATTGTATTTGACTACCTGACCTTAATATTCTAGACTTTGTGTGCTTATCACCTTCTAATAAGTCATCACAAGTTTGAGAATATACCAAAGTTTATTCCAGTGTCTCGGTATGCCATGAGTTCCTGATGAATTTTATGTTTTTTCTGGTTAAAAAGTATCTTATATGTTATTAAATATATCTTATACATACTGTGCAAAATGTGTTACAAGAATATGAAAAGCAGTTTGATTTTGTTATGAGAATCGGGCCTGGACACTTACAGTATATGGGGCATCACTCACGCATTACTGACCCTTCCCCTGTAAGGTACCTACTAACTAGGGAGGTAATTCACTCAAAGACTTTAGAGTGAATTAAGCTATGCTCTACATCTCTTGAAATAGTTTTATACAAATCATGATGTATATTCATTACAATATCCTCAAACCCTGAAAGTGGTACTTTATCAATGACTTGCAGGCTTCTTAGAAATATCAATTTTAGAAACATATATTATTTTTTAATCGATAAATTTGGTCCCCAGTCTAAATATACTAATGTACTATGTAATTTCCTTATTTCAATAAAGGATATTATTATTATAAGCATTTGATGAAGAGAACTGTAATAACAGTAAATATCTTACCATGTTCATCAATTAAGTCAAGCTGTGGTTTTGCAGCCAGTCTTCCACCCCTTTTCTTGGTTGGAGTGGAGGGTGTACTGGGTGACTTAACATCTTCAGCCTCCACTGACAACCTGCGTCTTAGCCGGGTTAATTTAACTGGAATAAAAAAAATATACCTTTTAGATAAAAAAATATGTTTCGAAGTGTTTGATACAACTTTTGCACCAAACACCTTTTTTACAATACATAACTAGGCTAATAAGGCTATGCTTATCTGGAAAAATCATTATATTAGTTAGTTAAGTGTTTATGTCTGTAATCTGTCCCATTCCCATGATTCTGTACTATAATATTATCTTGAGACATTCAGTGAATGCATTGTATTTATGAAATGTAATGTATGCTAAATAGTAGTTAGATTTTACATGATCTATACCTGCTGTAATTTTTAATGATACCTACACTCAATAGTGATGTAATATGCACTTATGGATATTATCATAATGAGATAGGTATACTGGTTTTGCTCTTTAAAATATTTCATTAGTCTTTAACACTAAAAGGATGCATCATTAAAGTAGAATAGAAGAATAGTTCACATGTTCTTATTATCTAGTTGTAGGTATACACAAAATTGTGTAATAAGTTATTTATTTAGAGAAGTAGAACAAGGCAGGCTTTAAGTACAGACATAACAAGAAAATTAATGGTTTAGAATCCAAGCAATTCATTGACTTAATTTAATTTAGGTAGATTTATACTTTGTAGGGTCATTTATAAAATAATCGTAGACCCCATGCCATGCGGTACCTACAAAGATTTTTGGCTTCAGAAGCAATGCAGAGGAAAACGCATGAATCAGTCCGAAATCAAACATATTATAAGTACACAAGTAGTTAGTAAAATTATATAGAAAATAGAAGACCAAATGAAGCGTCGGTGATTTCCTAACAAGAAATTAGCGTCTCACGTTTTTATACTTATTGTTGAAATATAATAAATATACCTATAGGACCGCCGCCTTCTTCCATGACTTCTATATAAACTTGGAACACACAATTTTCTGCTTCAAATTAGTCAACACGTGTAGCTAACCGTTTTAAAATCGCACTTTTCAAGGCACTCGATAAAACAGCTGTTAGGACGCGACGAAACTGTCAAATCAAATTCGACGCTTGTTTGCAAGTGCGTAGGTGAATATGGCAACACAGATAGCTGTTTCCGGTTTTAGGAAAAAAGCTTTGCTACGTCTATGGTTTCGGCTAGATGGAGAACATTTTGAAAACAAATATAATAAGATATTCCATCAAAGGGCAAAAGCTGATCACTTTAATCCCGTGTTACATTACTCGAAATCCTAGTTCTCTCTCACTAGCTGTCGACTGCGACTTCGTTTGCGTGGCCGGGATTACACCTGCGTTCCCGAGATAAACCGCCGTACGCGGGTTAAACGTCTGTTTGTTCCAGTTAATCTCCAAAAAGCTGAACCGATTTTAGCCGGAAAAAACAGACCTAAATCTTTACCCAACCTAACCTAATCCTTTTTCTAAAATAAAAGTAGCCTAGACTTTTGGCGGGAATTTGCAGAGTGACATTGCGTTTTTATTTTTATTTTCATAAATTCGTGTATTTTGAGTTTTATTGTGTATTTTCGGTGGTATTTTACCCAATAAAGATCATCCATGTGCACCAGTGAAGTGAAATGAAATGAATTATGAGTATCGTGACTTTTCAAGTTGTCTCAAAGTAGTAAAATATGGCTGAGGACTATATGTGAAAGTGACTGGAAACTATAATATAACTCGACACTGGCAGAAATGAGCCCTAATTTGGGCTTGGTTGCCAAACTTAAAAATAAGAAGAAGAAAAGTAGCCTAAGTTATGTTATATATTAGATTACTCCCAGTGGCGTAACTATACCATCTGGGGCCCGTGGAAAATTCTTTTGACGGGGCCCTATCAGTAAAAATCGTCACGTTGTACTCAGTTTAGTTTTAATAAACATCGAGATTTTCAGCGTACTGAATTACACGTTGTATATGTCCCACTCCATAGGCCTCCTCTCATAGGCGAGAGGGAAATGGTCTGTAGTCCCCACGCTAGCCCAATGCGTATTGGAGACTTCACATCCATGTCCATAGAACATAATATCTCAATGCATGCATCATCTATTTGCTAGCTTTTCGGTGAAGGAACAACATCGTGAGGTCTGTAACTCAGGTAGGTACAATGTTAAAAAAATAATTGTGAGCTCGCGGCCTCTTGGGCCGGGGCCCTCTTGGGTCGGGGGCCCGTGGCATTTTGCCAGCCCTGCCACCCTATTGTTACGCCACTGATTACTCCTTATAATATCAGTTATCAGCCAGTGAGTCTCTCTCATCAACAATGGCTATTGTACTTACGTGGATTTCTTAAATTTGTTGCAATCCGTTTCAATTAGAATCAACCTCTTAATTCATAGAAATCTTATCGAAAATGCATCCATTTGCTTGCAGTTGTAGTTTTATACCAGAACGTTTTTTTTTTATTAGAAAACCGTTTTATTGAATCGGATTCAGTTGAAACTGATTGCAACAAAGTTACGTAGGTAATACCCCGCAGGCAGAACATGCAAGAACTTGATCAAATCACCTCATTTTCATGTGTTCTAGAGATCTGAAAACTAGAAATGACTTGGCGCTCCTGTACACGATGCCGCCGACGCGCCTCTATGCTGTGTACCGTACCACCGCCGCTTGAGTATAGCATACTATACAGTTGTCAGTAATACATTGCTAGCTACGGAGATGACACGTGTTGCACGTTCGTTGGCAGCTGGCAATGGAATAACTTAATTAAATAATGGCGGACAACGTTGCGGTAAATAAAGCTAAGTGGGGGGGATTCGTACCCCGGGAGCATTCGTACAACGGCCATGATTCGAATACGCAACATAGTGGCGCCTTCGTATCTGTGTATGATGCGCACTCACACGCATAATCTAACCGCGGAGTGGCTCGCCAGTGCGGCCGTCGGCTTCGATGTGACAAGACGTTAGGTACGTGTTTTCGCTTCGCGTAAGTAATTTTTCGATGCAACTTTACACGTGTTTATCTTCTATAAGTTTTGCTGCCATTATTAAACTGATTCTTTATGGTGTTTGGGTACATATTTAAGTTTGTTATTTCGACATTTACCTACTTGAAGATAATCTCAGCAGTTATTTTTATTTTCAATATATTAGTCGAATTTGTTAGTTGGGGTAGCTTCGTACAGGTTCGAACGGGGTGGATTCGTACTGTACGAATGTACCTATAATTTAAATTAAATTTGATATCGGGTAAAGAAGCAAAGTACAGATACTGAAAGTTAAGATGAGACTGACATGAGTTTAAGAGAAACTTTCTCTCTTCAATAAGAGATTGATGTAGAGATCTGATAGATCTGATGTGGAGAACATAACTCCAGTTATAACTGAATTCGTGAAAGAGAAAGACTTTATTCTAGTGAAGTTCGAGAAGAAAAAGTCTGTCCAATACTATGTTGGTCAGGTTATTACTAAATATAGTCCCACTGAGTACAAAGTTCATTTTTAAGGTACCCCAACACATGTACTAAGCTACCCCGAACATTCTTTTTTAAATCGTCTTTCCTTGGCCACACTTTTTTCTATGAACAAATCGTCTAAGGGAACATTGTAGGCAAATATATAAGCAATCTAACAATGCTCAAATTGTTTTCAAATAGCGTTTACTTTTTCTGCTATAGGGCTCGAAGTGAAAAGTGTACGAATCCCCCCCCACTTTCCCATTTCAGAAGAGTATGTAGGTAGTCATTGGCCTAGGTACTTTTTCTTTAAAATTATTTTAATGGTCTTGTCGCGTATGTCGCCCGCTATTGATAAGTACTTAATGGTCCACCATAATAAAAAAAACATTATTTCTTATCCATTAATAAAACAACAATCAATCACAATCACAATCAATCGTGTTTTTTTTTTCAAGATGATCCTTTATGTATGCCATGCTTCAAACAAAATTGTCAGAAACAGTTAGAATCTGTATCTTGATGGCAGTTCACAAAAAAAATACCACCATCAAATAAAACCTTCCACAACCATGTTATCCCAAAAGTGTCAAGAGTAAAATTGCTGTTATATTCGAATAGACGTGATTAAATTTCGTTTTTGAAATGGCGCATACAATATGGTTTCCAAATATTCAAGTTTTTTGTATAATAACTAGCTTTATAGCCCGCGACTTCGTCCGCGTAGATTATTTCTTTTTTCTAGATATGTATCATCGTAACAATATAGAGCTTTGTTCATAGCTATTGTCCGCCACTACGTGTGATATTGACAAAGTTCAGGTAGATTGAGAGCTGACATGCGAGGATGCCACATAAGACTTAACCAGTCCTGCCGCAAATCAACTCTAGCAAATTTCAGAGTCTTTCCCTGTGATTTGTTAATAGCCATCGCGAAACAACCCTTAATTAGGAACTGTTATCTTTTAAATTCAAATGGAAGGTGATTTGGGATCAATGGTATACGCGGCAAGAAGACTGTTTCTCCTCTGGCAGAACCAGTAAATATTTTGGCCTCAATAACATTGCGACGGAGAGCTGTTACTTGTAGTCTAGTTCCACAACACAATTTTGTAGGCCTTAACTCTCTTTCTCTCTATAGTCTTTCCCTCATGTCTGAGGATCGTGGTAGGCATTGGGTTTGCTTCTAGAGCGGATGATCTGCCTTCACCGGTTTCTGTCCAACCCGTCCCTTACGACCGTGTAAAACTTGGAGGACGAAGAGTCTTTTACTTGATTGGACCATCTAGTTGGTGAACGACCACGTAGTCGTTTTCCTTCCGTGTTAGTTTTTTTCAGTTTTTCCAAACTTTCATCGTCTTTGCGCACCATATGGCCGAAATACGAAAGAATACGTTGGTGGCATATGGTGGACAATCAGGTTTTAATTTGGAGCTGCGATAGCTGCGATCCGTCTCCAGCACCACATCTCGAATGCATCAATCCTTTTTCTTTCTCGGGCCAGTATAGTCCACGCTTCCACTCCATACATGAAAATGATGAATACCAATGCTCGTATTAATCGGATCTTTATTTTAATACCGATTCCTCTCTTTTTCCTGATGTTGTTTAGGCGAGTCATTCATTGCATCCTTTACCATTTCAATACGCCAATACCATAAGCCGAAATAATAAATTATGTAATTTTCACTCCGAAAATAAAGAACTTCATATACTAAATTTAATCCCCCTTTTCACTCCTTAAGGGTTCAAATTCGAACAACACCGATATTCGTTACGTTAGTTTATAACCATAAGCTTAAATAATAAATTTAGTGTACTTCCATACACAAATTCATCCCCCTTTTACCCTTTCGGGATCAGAATTATCAAAAACGTTGAGGCACATATAAATAAATTTTCAATCGTCAGCCTAAACACAAACTTCGAAGGTCCTAACTTCGAAACTGATGGAATTTCATATAAAATTGCATCCCCTATTTTACCCCCTTAAGGATGGAATATCCAAAAATCCTTCCATAATAGTTGCCTACACTGTGTTATTATATATTAGGTGACGTTTACTTTGAAGCTAACGACTTACATACATCCCATACCTTTTCACCCTGTCGGGGGTGGAATTGTCAAAAAAGCTGAAACATGTATAAATTAATTTTCAATTGTCAGCCTAAATACAAAATTTGACAATCCTAACTTCAAAACTGACGGACTTTCATACAAACTTTCATCCCCTATTTTACCCCCCTAGGAGTGGAATTTCCAAAAATCCTTCCTTACTAAATACCTACACTGTATAATATTAAATTTAGTGAAGTTTACTGTGGAATTGAAGGACTTACATACTCAACTTCACTCCCGTTTTGCCCCCTTCGGGGGTGGAATTATCACAAACGCTGAAACAACTATATATTCATTTTCAATCGTCAGCCTAAACACAAAATTTGAAGATCCTAACTTTAAAACTGTCGGACTTGCATACAAACTGTCTTCCCCTATTTTACCCTCTTAGGGGTGGAATTACCAAAAATCCTTCCTTAGTGGATGCTTCCACTGTATAAGGTATCTTTGTGCAAAGTTTGGGCTGTGCGTTGATATATTGCATACAAACTTTCATCCCTTATTTTACCCTGTTAGGGGTGGAATTTCAAAAATCCTTCCTTAGTGGATGCCTACACCGTATAATAATACATTTAGTGAAGTTTACTTTGAAATTAAAGGACTTGCATACACAACTTCATCCCCCTTTTCCTCCCTTCGGTGGTGGAATTATCACAAACGCTGAGATAACTATATATTAATTTTCAATCGTCAACCTAAACACTAAATTTGAAGATCCTAACTTCAAAACTGACAAACTTGCATACAAACTTTCATCCCTTATTTTACCCCCTTAGGGGTGGAATTTCCAAAAATCCTTCCTTAGTGGATGCTTTCACCGTATAATAATACATTTAGTAAAGTTTACTTTGAAATTGAAGGACTTGCATACCCAACTTCATCCCCCTTTTCCTCCCTTCGGTGGTGGAATTATCACAAACGCTGAGATAACTACACATTAATTTTCAATCGTCAGCCTAAACACAAAATTTGAAGATCCTAACCTCAAAACTGACGGACTTGCATATAAACTGTCATCCCCTATTTTACCCTCTTAGGGGTAGAATTTCCAAAAATCCTTCCTTAGTGGATGCCTCCACTGTATAAGGTATCTTTGTGCAAAATTTCAAATCTCTAGGTCCAGCGGTTTGGGCTGTGGGCTGATATATCAACAATCAGTTTATCATTTTATATATTAAGATATAATTTATTAGGTAGGTTCTTTCATTAGGTAGGTACTTTTTCAGAGTGACAGCAAATAGCAGCAAACTCCGCCCCGCGTTAGGGTTAAGTGGGTCCGCACTTAAAAAGACATCAAGGGTACAGAAATGGCATTATATTTTCCTGATGACCCTCTTCAGAAATTACGTTGAACGATGTTAACCTCATTTTTATCTAGGGGACGTCTGTCTCAAACACCCCAAGAGCACCCAAAAAGATTTGATAAATACTCAATGCCAGCTTATCATAGGTTACCTATACATATTATAACGCATTTGTTTGTTTTCTCTGTTTTTATCGTTTTGATGCTATTTAGAACTAAACACAGCTCAGCTCACAGGAAATCAAAAGTAAGTACCTACCTGTAGTACTTACTTTAATAAAACCTAATTGTGTAACTATGATTCTTAATCCATACTTACGAAAAAGGAACCTTTAAATCCTATAGGTACTATTAAATGAAACCTAACGCGCGGTCCGATTAACTTGAAACTCGGTATTAATACTTTGGATAGAAAATGAAAGGCGAGTTTTTGGGTTTTTCGAAAATTGACCCCCAACGGGATAAAAAGAAGTTTAAGAGGAGGATTTTACTGCATGTCTCTTCTCTATTAACATAAAAGGTGGCCTTGGTTAGTTGGTTGGTAAACATTTCATCCCTAAGGGGGTAATGTATGGGGAAGGGGGGGGGGGGGTTAAACCATGGGGCGAAAAGCTAGTAGGTACTTATTTGTATACATATATTATTATGCTATAAGACAGACACAAATTTATTGTAAATACAAAAACTACAAAAAATATAGTGTCAGGTTTTAACTCAAAACAATTAAGTTACGACAAAAACGACGTTAATAGATATATTATTATGCAAGGTGAATAGAGTTTTTTTCGCAGAGTAAATATAACCTAATGGTAGTTTTTTGGTATTATTTAAAAAATGCTGATGACGATAGTAATTCATAACTATACATAGGTATGCTATTTAGGTAGACTCGAACAAAAATATGTCTTTGTGGTGGAAAACAGAAGTTTTTCGTAGACAAAGCGGTTGATGACAATAGGTGGGAGGCACGGTGCGCCGAGATCAAGCATTTTCACTGAACAAAACCGGACCGTAAGTTTTGTCCTCTCGACTCTACCACGTTACGGACAATTGTATGGGTTTTATTATACCAACTTTATTTATTCAAGTTTTTGTCCTATTTGTATTGAGCATGCTAGATATTTGTGTAGTATATAGCATAGTGTAGTATATAGTAGACATAAGTAGGAACCAATCATAACATATATATATAGAGAGAGTCATTTACAACAATGATGTGATGCCATACGTACGACATAAGTCCACGAATTATTTTTCACAAGATACGGCCATAAACCTGGCAAAGACTCATCAACATCATCATAAGCCTATAATACCCCACTGCTGAGCACAGGCCTCCTTTCACAAACATAGGTGAAAGGAAATGGGAAAAATACTCCACCACGTGTCCCCACTGCGGATTAGTGGACGTAGGCTAGTGGTCAACCTACTGTTGAAGTTTTGAAGCCGACTATCACAACTTTATGTGCCTTCCGAAGCAGGGAAACGCTCGATTTGAAATCGCGGCAATCCAGTTGAATCTTTGCTGAATCAACATAATTCCATAATTCTAATGCTAGATTCAGCGCGGATCCAGCATTTTATGTTTTTTTTATAAGTGATACGTACTCAAGAAAAAGTCAGTGGCACTTAATTCTGTGCTTAATTTAAACATACAGAGTGTTTTCAGTAAAAATGAACTCTAGTTTCATGTTAAATTATTGCACTGTATTTGATATCATTAAAATTTTAATTTGAATTAAATTCCTTCGTTTTGTTACGAAGTTAGAAATTAGAAAGTTTTACACCTCAAATGGTAAAATAGAAAATTAGCACGTTCAAGACAGCACACGTCGTCTGCAAAATGACTATTTATTTTTATAAAATGACTACTTATTCATTTTTTTAGCTTCGAAACGATAATAATATCGAATGCAGTAGGTACAATAGGCTAATTATTAAAAAAAGATCATCATGGTCATCAGCAGAAATTAAATCAAAGGATAGGCAGTGCGATATATAGAGGGTGCAAGTGCTACAAGCACAGATTTCTTAATTCTATGAATCACACGCGAGACTAAACGGCAAAGTCTCTCGCGTCGATCAGTAACCGCAGTGCCAGGAGCTGAATCCATCAAGTCAAGAAATCCGCTGGATCCATCTGGATTGCTGGATGCTGGATCCAGCAATAGTAACCCTACTGTATGGGCCATAATAAAGTGATACTACGAATATTATAGTTAGTTATTTATCGTGGTCCATCGACTTCCATCAACTGATTACATGGGTAATCCGTTTTCCATCAGGTTACATATAACACGAAGTCCTTGCGATCTCGTTTTATTGGCTCTTAAATCGTCGATTTCATTGTTATCATCTCTTCGCCTTCGGGCAATGTTATTACCAGGATATTACATCGATACCCTTAAATCAAGAAATTTTCAATAGCGGAAAAAACCTTTTTTGTTATTTAAGATAGTCGCTATTAAGTAAACAGTAAAAGTTACCAGTTAATTTTACGAGTACCTGTATTGGAAATTTGAGACGGGTCAGTGAGGGTAACAACCTTAAGGGTTGAAGCCACACGAATATGGTCTTAGCAGACTTCAGACTATCCCTTACTTTTTGAATTGTTACTTTTTTATATTTTTTTTTATACTTTATTTTGACAGTATGATAGATTAATATCCAACAAACAAAATGTATGGTATTTTTTTCGATTTTTGACATTTCTAGTACCCTTACCTTACTTAACCCCATAGAGCCTCATGATCCTTGTCGGAGATTGGACCGATTTAGCAAAAAAAAATATTCGAAAATCACCGTTTTCTCGCTAACTGTATTTTTTTTCAAAATCTGGTAATGCTGATTGCCAAGACTTAAAAAGAAAGGGATAGTCTCCTAAGACCATATTTGCATCAGACCTTACGGTAGTTGCCCTTACTGACCCGTCTCAAAATTCCATTCTGTATACATAGACAAATGGTTGTTGGGTATGTACAGTCGCGGAATGAAAAGGTTCGTCACCTTAGAGTCGGTTTTCGCCTGCACCAGATTGCAAGAGTCAATTTTATTATATCAACAAGAAGGTTTTAGTTCATCAAAACATATTGAACGAATCAATTTGAAAACTGACGAACCTTTTCATTCCGGCACTATACCAACCATTTAGAAGATGCTTCTCATACACTATTTCATATGACTGTCGTCTACATATACCTTAAATTTGACAGAAACAGTATGCGTCTTGCAATTAACAATGGGAAGTAATTTTCATGTGGAAAGTCGCTAGTAGTGTAGCTCTATCTAGGTATAGTAGTCGCGCTTTGGGACGAGCGGGACTCACTCGCCCATGAAATTGCACCGCTGAGTCCCGCTTAAATGACGTGATAATTTACAAGTGTGTTCATCCACACTTCTGTCGTCCTGGTAAAAGCGAAACTTTAATATTAATTTTAATTGCGGTTTACATGAGACCGGTCTAATATCACACGCTTTAATATGATTGTACCTACGTGAATATCTACTTTACATATCATCTATGTAATACGTTTTTTTTAATTAAATGAATAACGAAGTACCCATTGTAACAAGTACCAAATCGTGATTTTGTATTTTTAATTTTAATCCAACACTCATTACAATTTTTAATGCGTTTAAGCTATAAAAAATGATAAAGATGATCATCATCGGCTCTCTACTTAACATAGAGGAATGTTGATGAAGTCAAGTGTTGTATGTAGGTAATGTGGGTACAAAGTGTGTCTAATATAATATAAATACCTCAGAGGATTGTATTGTAAGCGTAAAGTTTTGATACACGCTACCTTAAATGAATAAGCCCACCTACGTGCCGTCCTTTGTCTGATTTTACCGTAGGTTCGAGAGGAATTAGAACTCAGGTAAACCTACTATAGGCAGGTTCTACAATGTAATTTTGTAGGCTTCTAATCTGTAGGACAAATAAGAGTTTACTAATAGGACAATGCTAGAAAACAATGTAAGAAAATTATCATCTTTAGCGTAGCACATAGGTACATTGTTTTTCAACACACTCCCTCGTAAAGTGGCTCTTATTCCACCGAGTTTAGTATCATAAGACAGCTTATTACAACTGGTGCTTTTTACTTTACATAACCGCACTAGTGTTTTATGATATTATCTCGATTATGTTAAGTTTGTATCTCACTGTAAATGATATAAATGTGTGTAGACGAAGCTTTGGGGAAAAAGGTATGACAGCGCATCGCTGTCAAAAAAAAAAACCTGCGCGCCATATTTATTAACGGTCTCATTGAGTGGTTGATGAACAACCAAAAAATCTGCTTATAAAATATAAATAAATAAGTGTTTTGAAAAATGTCGTATGACACGCGTGTACACTGATCATTAGGTATACTCTCAGCTTCCTTTTCGACTTAATACCGCCTCGTCTGTAATGACCAACTTTGCACACATGTATCACAATGTACTATTATTTATCTATAAACTCGTAAATCGGGATTGGCCTGACTAATGTGGCTGATTCCGTTTTTGTTGTGTTCGTAATTGGCAGGACAAGGTTTTTCTGATAGTTTTTTTTTGCGAAATCTACTGGAAAAGTCGCTAATTCCCGAGCGACGTCGGGCACGAAATTTTATTTTATGAAACCATGTGACTACATTATTATGAATAATAAGAACACAAATATGTTTCGTTCTTCGTTGTTAAATAATAGTTGCAGCATTTTTTTACGACGATGTCAGTAATCTAGCGTACGGCCCGCCTGATGGTAAGCGGTTACCGTAGCCCTACGGACGCTTGTTACACCCGAGGATCATTCACACGTTACCGACCTTTCCCCCTCCCCAATGAGCTCTGGTAACCTTATTCACACGCAGGAGCATTTGACTGCGGTGTTGTAAGGTGTACGTACTGCCCTAGTTGAGCTGCTCGTTGAGCTAATGAACGCTTTACCCAATGATTTCAAAACTAAGGATAGGCCCACTGGAACATTTTGCAAAAATCTTCTTTGTTAAAGTTAACAGTACCGCCATTTGTTTAAAATCGATCGAACTACGAAGTGCCGCGTTGCATAGGCGTACGATGTAACCTTGTATGTGCGTACAATGCACACATACAAGAAAAAAATTAACAATAAACGAACGAACTGTTCCGCGGACCGCAGACGACTGAGTCCCGTTGGTCCTAAACTGACTTTTTAGGACCAGCGCGTTGGTGCCATTTCGTCGCGCGGTTGGCCTGGTCGTTACGCCAGTAATATATTATAAGTCAATGGCTCTACCTCTCTCAAAATTGCAGCATAGTGCTCTTTGTCTCAACGGAGGTACATTTGCCAACACACATCTCATAGATTAGGATTAAGCAGTCGAGAATTGGAGTAATAAGTTTGCAGTGTTAGTACAAACTGTTACTCGTCTAGTTTAAGAGTAGGTAAGTTTCATAGGTACTTACGCTTATCCGAGCGGTGCGGAAGGAAGCTAGCTCGACATCGCGACACTATACATAACTTTATAGCTATGTATATTACTGATGTTGATAATGTCCTTATAATATGTCATAGCAATGTTCATTAGTGATCGTGTAACGGAAAGGGTAGGTATATTTATCCGATAGGGGTGAAGATAACATCAGTTATAGATTCTCTATAAAATGTTTCAGCTCAATATAAATTACTCGAAGAACTTTCTTTTTTTAGTTTCATAAGTTCATTGAATTGAGAGCCACATTTTAGGCTTTGTGTGCTTACCACTTTCGGGCACAACATCACTGACCTGGTCAGATTATGGTCAAACACAGGCCTAAACACAGTTAAAAAAAGTTTTTTTCAATTAAATAAATTAATAAAGTGTTTATCTAGGCTTAAAATTAATGCAATTTAATATTTGATTCATGTAGAGCCGTAGAGGCGTCATAAAGACGAGCTCGGATAAGGATATTCTATATATAAGGTGTAACGGAAATGGTATATACATCCGAAGGGGGTGAAGACTACATCAGGTACAGACTCTCTATAAAAATTTTCAGCTCAAAAACATAACTAAAAAATTCAAACCAAATTTTTTAATTTCAAGTTTTTTGAATTAAAATCATAACCAACATGTCACCGGTCAATGAGGGTCATTGTCATTTTGTGTCCCTTACCAATATTAATATAAAATTTTATCTTCCGCGATCTGTGCACCTCGTACCAAAAAAGTGGATTACTGTAATGTATATACAGTTTCCGTTACACCCTGTATATAATAAGCTGCATGTGTCGCATTGAAATAGCATGTGCTTACGTCGCTTTGACAAAAATAATGGTTGCATATAAATTTACCCTCACCCTGTCGCGATGAGGCTTGAGGAATATTGTGCTGGAGACGCCCCTCTCTCTAAACGCAGAGCGTTATTTATTTTCTAATATTTGTTCACTCTGCTAGATCATTTCGAAAGTAAGTGCTTGAGAGCTGAGATTACTTTTTGCTACTTGAGTAACTAATTCCATATGAATTTCTTCTAGTTCTCGAAAACTATAACTTGTGTTTATAAATAATTAAATGTGTAAAACTCGCGAAGAATCCCCTATTGAAATTATGGCGATTCCGAGCAAATGATGTCAGAATTTAGCCAGGCCCCGTCACCCGTGCTCTTTTCTTGCTTCCTGATTTACACCCTCGTTATAAGGTTTTCATAATGGATTTTTGATAGGTTTTAGGTCCGTGTGTATAGAAAGAACTGAACTTTCAAGAGAAAATGCTTTTTACTCTTAGTTCAATTTATTATTAACATCTCATTAATAAATAAGGACATTAAAATCTAAATTAATCTGCAATGTAACTAAAATAATGTGAAGTAGAATACTACAATAGAATTTAAAGTAAATTTATAAAATTAGGGCCCCTCGGCAGTGTTCCGAAGATGCTGGCAGCATTTCCTCACTGTATCGCAATGCTGATAGGTTGTGCGAAGAAGCTGCTAGCTCTTCGGTCCCCAGTGGTGACCACTAATCTTTTAGCTAGCTCTTTAAAAAGCTGGCGAGCACCGGAACCCCACGGACCTAGGGTCTCGACACCGAAAGGAATGAAATTGTATTCTGTGCCGAGACCCCTATATTTCTGTTTTTTTTATAGTCTCGGTTCGTTTGTAACTCTTAGTTTGTAAAGATAACTCATAAGCAGGCAGTATGAGTTAAATTATAGGTAATACCACAAAGTAAGTAATATACTATGATTACTATGTAATAATAATAATAATAATATAATAATAGCCTTTATTCAGACGCAAAAATTTACACTTTACAAACTTAAGTTAACGACTCTGCTGAGTCGATGACATCGACAACTTCGTCTGTTTGCCCAACATTGGCAAAGGCCTCCTCCATTTCTTTCCACTCTACTCGGTTTAAAGCTTTCCTTGTCCATAGTTTTCCTGCTGTCGTCTTTATCTCGTCTTCCCACCTCCGGATCTGTCTGCCTCGTTTCCTTTTACTATTTCTAGGGAACCAAAACACTATGTTTTTGTTCCATTTTTCGATGCCTCTTACTGTATGTCCTGTCCATTGCCATTTTAGTTTCCGTATCCTAGTTGTAACATTTTGTATCTTAGTACGTCTTCTGATGACTTTGTTTCGTACTCTATCTGATTTTCTTAAATTCAGCATGCTTCTCTCCATAGCTGTCTGGCAAGTTTCTAATTTTTTGCTTTGCGCTTTGGTGAGAGCCCAGGTTTGGCAGCCATAGGTTAGAACTGGTAGCACGCAGGTGTTGTACAGTTTTGATTTGATATGCATCTTGATTTCCTTGTTCTTCATAATTTCTTTTAGCCGCCAGTAGCACTTCCATGCATTCCCAATTCTAGTGTCTATTTCCTTTGACATTATATCACTCATTGAAATTTGTTGCCCTAAGTAAGTGTACTCTTTGACATACTCAATTGGTATGCCGTTTATGATGATGGGGTCTTCGGATGCATTTGTTAGTGCTTTGGTTTTGGAGGCGTTCATCGTTAGGCCTACCTTGAGGCTCTCTCTTTTCAGGTCTATGAGCATGTTTTGTAGGTGTTCCTTTGTTTCAGCGAATAAAATAATGTCGTCAGCGAACCGTAAGTGGGATAGTCTTTCTCCGTTTACGTTTAGCCCGTAATGATCCCAATTTAATTTCCGAAAGATTTCTTCTAAGACAGCTGTGAATAATTTAGGCGATAACGGGTCCCCTTGTCTTACACCTCTGTTTATTTTTATTTCCTTCCCTTCTTTTTCTAACTTAATTTTAGCTGTACTGTTAGTATATACGTTTTTTATTATTCTGATGTACTTTTGTTCGATTCCTTGATTCTTTAGATAGTACCAGATATTTTCGTGCTCAATTGAGTCAAATGCCTTGTTGTAGTCAATAAAATAGCAGTAGAACGACACATTAAACTCCTTGTTCTTCTCGATAATTTGTCTCACAGTATGTATATGGTCTAATGTCGAATAGCCTGCCCTAAATCCGGCCTGTTCCCTAGGTTGGTTTTCATCTAGGGTTCTTGTTATTCGGACTAAAATTATTTTGGCAAAGATTTTATAAATATTGGACATTAGACTAATGGGCCTATAGTTATTTATTTCGGTCTTGTCACCCTTTTTGTGGAGCAGGATGATGGTTGATGCAGTCCACTGTGATGGAATAATTTCGGTATTCAATATATCATTGAAAATACCTGTTAATAGTGGTGCAACGTGGTTTCTGCAGCTTAAAAGTAATTCATTGCTGATCTCGTCGGGACCAGGGGCTTTATCGTTCTTCTGTGTTTTGATTGCCTTATGTACTTCATCTTCTAGTATGGATGGCACATTGTCATCATTGCTTAGTTCGGTGATTTCAAATTGGCTCTTGCTGGAGTACAGGTTTTTGTAGAAATTCGTAGCTATTGATAGAATATCTAATCTTTTGGTTGTTGTCATGTAATGTCGGTCTTTCATATTAACTATCCAGTTGGTTTTGTCGGATAAAACTTTAAGGGCTTTTTTTATACCGCCAGTTTTGTTGACGAACTTTTCGAAGGTGTTGAGTCTGAGGTGTTCTCTATCTTTTCTTATTTGTAATTTTATTTCTTTACTCAATTTTCCTATTTTATCTCGGATAGTTTTTGTTTTATTTGTTATACTGATTAATTTTGATCTTTTTTCAAGGAGTTCGCTGGATTTTTCTGATATGTTTCTCTTATTGTTTGATTCGCCTTTGATGTTGGTTTTAGGTCTTGCTGTTAGTATTTCGTGAATTGTATTGTATTTCTGTTGGGTGCTTAAATGCTCTAGATATGGTTCTGTCACAGAATTGAGGTTTTGTTTTATAGTGGCTATTCTTTCGGTGTTATGTGGTATTATTGGTTTCGCTTTGAAAGGCCGGCTTGGTTTTAGAGCAGATGATGTGTTCAGACATGTTCTAAGCATTCTATGGTTGCTATTAAAATTTAGATTTGCAATGGTGCCGCAGTCGTCAAATAATTTAGGTCTGTTCGTTAAGACGTAGTCTATCTCGTTTCTGTACCGACCATCTGGCGATATCCATGTCCATCTATTGGAAGCTCTCTTCTTGAATTGACTATTTAGTATTTTCATGTTGTTTTCAAATGCCATTTCTATTAGTTTTTGTCCGTTTCTTGTTCTTTTTCCACTACTGTATGGCCCCAGGACGATGTCCTCTCCGTTTCTTGGTGCTCCAACTTTCGCATTGAAATCACCCATAACAATGTAGTTTTTTTGTGCGTGTTCTTTTATGGCGATTTTAAGGGATGAGTAGAATGATTCAATTTCTAATATCGAAGATTGTTCGGTTGGCGAGTAAATTTGCACTATGGACCATAATTCTTTGCTTGGGGGTATCTGTATGTTCAATATTGCAATCCTTTCTGATATGCCAATTAGTTCTGTAATGTAGGTTTTGAGTGTTTTCCTTACTAGGAATCCTACTCCATGTCTTCCTGGTGTTTCGCCTTTGTAGTACAGTATGCATTGGTCATGTTCTTCAATGTAATAGGATATTATTAATTCCTTTGCAAATTGCATGATGAATAGATACGCGATACGTACGAGTAATACATTCTCGATCGCCCTTTATTTAGGTATAGGTACTCGTAAATATTATTCCATCTAAGTTCTAAACCTAAACATGCTTCAAATTTTTTTTTCTATAATTATGAAACCACCTGCTATTTTTATAAGCCTGATTAATGATGTGGTTTATTTCTTTTTCTTTCTCAATGTGTTTGTTTAAATACCTACTAAATCGGAAACAATAAACTTCATGAAATGAAATTCCCACAGTAAATATTCAAAGATTGATTAGACCCCACTACCCTTTCGCTGGGTGTTCGATTTTTATTCAAAAAATCTGAATAAAAATCGAACACCCAGCGAAAGGGTATATTACAAAAGGAGTGTTACACGGATCTAAACGTAGGGTCAAATACCTATCCAAAAACCTTCAACAGCTCTCGAACAACGATAAAATGAAACAAGCTTTGGTTGATTTTTCGTTAGTTATAGCCACACTTCAAAGCAGTGATCATTTTATATTCGCTAAAAACGCTTTCGCATCGCACAACGCTAATCGCATAGCTCCAGTTTACACTCGTGCTGTGTAAACCATTAGATTGGTTCTGTGAATTTAGTGCCACCAAATATATTATGTAGTAGCCTACGTCCCATGTCACCGGTAGTTCTTGTTTGACTTGTTAGTTCAAGTACTGTAATGTGATTGAAGGTTTTAACTACAATGTCCTTCGAAGGTATAACAACGGATAATACCTACCTGACATTAGTGTATATTGAGAATTTGCTTTCTTGTTCTATTATTTTGCTGGCTTGCGTCACTGACGTAAAGAAGTTTAGACGGAACACGGACCGCGATAAAAGTGAAGCCAAAAATATCTGCTTCTATCACGTATACATATACACCACTCACTCACACATATGCATAAAAACTCTGCTCAGACCTGCTCAGACCCAACATTTCATTGCACACATACGCATTTATGCATAGGCAAGTGGCTTTCAGTTTGCTAATGTCTGCGAACTTCTTTTACGTCTGTGGCTGTACGTCTTGGCCAAGAAAATCCATGTGATAACTGGGCTGAGGGCGCTTAAAAGTTCTTTCCTTTTCTAGAATAAATAATAAATTAACTTTCAAATCCATGCAACACATACAAGTATGATTATTTTAGCAAAGGTAATAGTTGTCAAGGTTGACGCGGGCTCCCAATATTTGCAAACACTACTACTAGGGTGCAATTCACCCTTTGATACGAGTTTGCTCATAAATTAAACCCTAAACACCTTCAGCCCTCAGGGTAAATAAGCAATGGATTAACAAGCTGCCAACAACTAAAATACGCATATAAATGTATAAATCTATGAATCAACTTTACTTAAGAGGACTCAATTCGTCATACTTTTCATACAAAACCTCTGTACTTATTATGGCGTTGTTAAACATTTTTCGTTAGATGTTTTGAACAAATTAGTATCTTGTGCACTATATCTAGCCGTGTATCTAGGCGTAATTTAAAAAAAGTGTGAAACAAATGCAGTCAAAGCCTCCGAAAAACAGCGTTTTTGCCTGAACTTTGGCCATATCTAATATACCTATAAATTGTAAAAGTAAAGAAAACATTTAGATACCAGGCTTGCAAATGTATTGGAGATTCTAAATAACTAACTTTTTTTTCACAAACTTGTAAGATTTTTTTACAAGAAGTATACTCCTGGAACAAGTTTTATGAATGCGAAATCATGAATGTCGACCTAGCGACGCGAGTGATCAGCGGAATTTACCGACTGATAACCGACGGCTCTGATGCTATCTCTCTTTTTTCAAAGTCAAACATTACGTTGGATGAATCAACAAGCTTTTAGACTATGCTCGCGTTGAAATTGCGCCGGCCACAGAAGGCCGCATTAACGTTACTTATAATGATTTTGTGAAGGACCTAAGTAAAGTATATACATATGTAATACCTATTAATCACATAAGACTTTTTAGTTTATCTAGATTTTGTAATTAATATGTTTTATGCAATCTAGACAGATACAGAGATAGACATAGGGAATTAACTGGCAGGTGATACATCGACAAATCAGCAATAAATAAGTTCTTTGTTAAAAATTGAATTTTTTATAAAAGCTTTTTTTGAGTGACTGTACTTTTTGTTGACTGTACTTGCATTGTCATCCAATATACTAATGTATACTAAATATCAAGTCAATCCGACCACTGGAAGTGGGCGAAATTCGACCTGCAAGATTCCACCCGAACAAACATACATACATACAAACATTGCAAGTTAAATAAAAGCTTGTAAAAACACTGCACCCTTCTTGTGGCACTTATAATTATAGGTAAGCTAAATTTACGTGCGTAAGGAATAGTTTATAAAAATAGTATTTTGAGCAAAATCATTGTTTTGGACACTTTTATAATTGCATAAGATCTGATATGAATTCGAAAAATTTATTACTTTAGCAATAATGCTTTAGCTTCCTTTTTAGTCCCCCTGATAAAACTGCAGTTCGTATATTATAAAGTTCAAGTGAGTATTAGCGCTCATATAAGTCTTCTTCAACCGTAAAGTTTAATATAAACAATAGTACCTACTGGAGCTCATCTCTTTTGGTAGAACGATAAGATTTTATGGTCATAAAACACCTTCCTTCTAGGAAAAATAGCGATATAATAGAGGAGTTGAGTTAATTAAACGTGCTTGATGATTTTCTCCCACAAATCATTTACTAAATATTCATAAACAAACATTCCACCGTATGCTTACAATAAATACCTTATACAGGGTGTAACGGAAACTGTATATACATTACAGTAATCCACTTTTTTGGTACGAGGTGCACAGATCGCGGAAGATAAAAATTTATATTAATATTAGTAAGGGACGCAAAATGACAATGACCCTCATTGACCGGTGACATGTTGGTTATGATTTTAATTCAAAAAACTTGAATTAAAATATTTGGTTTGAATTTTTTAGTTATGTATTTTGAGCTGAAAATTTTTATAGAGAGTCTGTACCTGATGTAGTCTTCACCCCCTTCGGATGTATATACCCTTTCCGTTACACCTTATATATGTTCATCATCATCAGCCTATAATGTTCCACTGCTGAGCACAGGTCTCCTTTTACAAATGACTATCACTTAATTGTGATAGTCGCTAAGCTAGTTGGATGCCTCCTAAGCGGCTTGAAAAATTCCAACAGTAGGTTGACCACTAGCCTACCTCCACCGATCCGCAGTGGGCACGCGTGGTGTAGTATTGCCCATTCCCTTTCACCCTCATTTGTGAAAGGAGGCCTGTGCTCAGCAGTGGGACATGATTTATTTATTTATTTATTTATTTATAGATAGGCTGATGATGATGATGATGAAGCAAGCTGAAAACTGCTAGAGAAATAATGTAACCCAGTCAAATTCTATGATATTATTTATAAAATGTTGCTAAGAATACATTACATTACATGAAATACAGGCTGAATATTTAAAGTAGCGTTAAACCAGAATATCGCTAATGAGCCAACGCCGACGAAACTGTCGGCATAGCGTGAAAAGCAAGTGCACAAGCTGTTGTACTAGTTTTAGTCTAAAATCATTTTAAACTATAGCTTGATATAAAATATAACTTTTTAAGGTTTCATGTGTCACAGTAATAATTTTTAAATAATTAAATTATTAATTAGATAATAGGTCAATTGTTTTTTTTTTTGCTAATTAACTTTCAGCCCGATTCTAGTCTATTTTGTACTCTAAGAAAAAGAAAATGAGATTGATTTTTTCAATTATTTCTAGTAAGCTTCTAAATAAGCCGATGAGTGAAATGTCTAGACTATTGAACTAAGATATTATAAAGACGACCTAATTAGCTAATTGTTGATACTATGTATAAATTGATCTAATATATTGCGCTAATATGTATAATTGATTATGGTATGTAGCATTTAATTAAATTCAATTTATTCCTAGATCGGCTACTGTTAATTGCAAACTCCTTTGTGCAGAAGAAGTATAAAACATATCTAGTATATTATCTAGTCTATGGGAGAGGTATAGTATAGATATTACGGAATACCGCAGCCAAATAACTTTATGTTGTGTACCTACGCGTGACTGAGGTCGCCAGAGTCTCGTGTGTAGCAAGCATCCATATGACTACGGTAACCGCTTACCATCAGGCGGCTTGTCTATCGACTTCATCGTATAAATTAATGTAGTGTAACAATCGACCTAATCAAACCAAATTATTCCTCAAAACCTAATCAAACCAAATTATTCCTCAAAACCTAATCAAACCAAATTATTCCTCAAAACCAGTGGAATAGCGTGTACCTACTTCAGCCAGTAACTGTAGTAAATTTGCCCATAGAAAAAATAAACTGAAAAATATATCCTTTCCTTTTACTACTTGTATGACGCTTCTATTTAAAAGGAATTTGTATGATTTTTTGACATCTAGGAGTTATTATACAATTAATTAATATCTTACCGAATAATACGAAATGTAATAGTCAACTCAATATTTAATTTAATAAGATTTTTTAATTTAATAATGATCTGGTAAAATTGTATAATGTTAATAATTAATAATCTTAGTAAAACTATATATTGCATATTCAATGTCCACGAGACTGTTGAGACTCATGAAATGTATTTTTTATAACACCATTATTTCTGTACAGTATAAGCAATAAAATATTTCTGATTTCTGATTTCTAAAACCTAAAATACAGCTACAACTACTAGCTAACGATGCACGATGGTAGCTGAAATAATAGTAGCAAGCAACTGAAGAAAATCAAATCTCGTAGCACTTGCTACGAGATTATTATTCGCCTGCCTACACTATAATATAGTCTACAAAAGTTTTTTTCTGTGATATTCTCTGCACCTTGAATATTTTATTTGATTTTTTTAGTTAGCTAGTCGTTGTAGCTGTATGTTAGGTAAAAATTTCAGATGCTACGACACGTAGAACGTGCAGATTTCTTGTTAGTTTTATGCTATACGGATCATCGGATGCTACATTTACACGATCCTCATTGATATTTGCATCTGCAACCATCAGTTGAAGTACACGGCTATACAATTATATTTTACATGACACAACGTAATTTAATTTATATTCAATTAAGTATTCAATTAATTAAATGCATTAATTTATACCGGTGGATTTAGTTTGTAGATGCATCCAAGAACTAGCAAATGAACTCAAATGCCGTGTGTTCACGTGAGCACGTCACTCGACGACTCAGTGCGAGGGGACGTGAACAAGGTGAGCTAATTACCTATTAATTCGGGAAGTAAAGGGGAGCACTCCGGTTAAGAGCGAATCTACTGTAAAGTTCCACTAGGAATCTTGGTCTTTGCAGAAGCAAATATTATGAATATGCTGAATTATATTCATAATATAATTCAGCATATTTATAATATTTGCTGAATTATATTATATATGCCGAATTATAAAAATGCTGCGTAGGAGCAGCATTTTTATAATTTATTTCTATTGTACACACAAAACACCACTTAATTTTAAGAGTCGTTCTGGATAAAGCATATCCGAATGCTACTTTTTTTGCACTAACTGCATGAAATCTTGTTTTTTTTAAGTCGGCATGCATTGCGGCGTGCTGGGTAATGTGGTGGTTTCTCTCCTGCAGCCGACAGAGGGCGCGGCCGTCGACAAACCAAACAGAATATAATGGCGCAACGTATATTTTCAACTGAAATCTTTTTATTTTTTTAAGGTAGTACAATCCAGAAAATATTAGCTTTATTAAACAATACTCGTATGGTTATTATACGTGTTTTATGTACTACTACTATTGAAAGTTTTCCCACACATGGATACTTGACAGGTCATCAAATTATCTCTTCCTCGGATATTGCAATTGCAGCAACGTAATACCAACGATGGTATAGCCGCGTCACTCGAACCAATATC
Source organism: Polyploca ridens (assembly GCA_951394255.1). Taxonomy (NCBI): domain Eukaryota; kingdom Metazoa; phylum Arthropoda; class Insecta; order Lepidoptera; family Drepanidae; genus Polyploca; species Polyploca ridens. The sequence continues at coordinate 5,822,403 of OX596250.1, forward strand.
GCTTTTGCACTACACCAATCCATGTCGTCCCTATTTGAGATTTAGCTAGATCGGATTGGTTATACAGCATTTAGTCGGTCATCAGAAACCCGTCTGCCGATTTATGGGGGAACGAATTTGTTAGCTGTAGCGTGAAGTCGAGGTATACAGGTTGTCGTTTTGGTCAGCGACGAGCGACAGGGTCGATAATACAAATGATACTGGTGCTAAAAAAATATAAAAAAATACTTTATTTTTTTTAATAATAAAAAAAAAAATGTGAAAATCATGTAATAAGCTAAAGTGTAGACATAATGCTCAACGGGAGTACGAGGGAGTAAAGGGGTGGGGCGATGGCGGCTTGTGCCTAGCTCTAGTCTGTGCACGTGCCTAGTAACCATACTTTGCGGTAATTTTATTTCAAATTGAATAAGGTATTTCTCAACATATTTACAGTATTTAATGGAATTAAGTCCATTTTTGGGGAATATATATTTTGTACTACCGCTCCTGGGTCGCTTGTCGCCGACCAAAATTACATCCTGTATGTATGTAACTATGACGGCCTAACGAGAGTAATAATTATCTTCACAAAAGAAATAAAAACGTAGGTATACCCCTATAAAACAGGTATATACATTGTAGATAACCATAACCACGCGAGCTTTTTAAAATAAATATTTTAATCATTTTAATTTTTCTCCCTTTTATTTTTATGATATCAAATACGAAGCCCAAGAAGTATTAATTTAAAACATTCAGGTTCTCGTGAGTTCAGTAGCGTAAAATTTAGTTAAAATTCCGGTCTCAACTTGAGCGAGCATTGGAGGCCACTTAATAAATGAACTTCCTTGTCTTTACAATTCTGAGAAGACTGGAGCGCTATGGAGGGAAACTCACAGTACAAGCAGAGGTATTCAACTACTTTTAGCTAGTGTCTCACTTGTGAAATAGTGTGAAGAAAATTGCATTTCATGCATGTTCTTCATGTGTAATTTCCAAGAAATTTACAGGATGGAGTTTCAATGGTTATTTCATACTTAAAAATGCTATATTAAAATGGTATTAGCAAATTAGCGCGGTAACATTCGGCCATATCTGCGTATTATGTAACGCGCTAATTAATGGCATTACACGCAGGTGAAGCCCTAGCATTAGAGCAAACATACAGTAATCCGTAACAACACCTAAATGCTTGACACAAGCTCCAACATTGGAAATAAATTATTCAAAACAAAGTAAAACACATATAGTATAAAATCACAGATATAACGCGACAAATATTTTATTGCTGTGAAATTTAAGAATCCCCCATAACATATAAATCATTTACAAAATGGTAGCATTTTCCATCGCTATGAATACTGCCCACCCCCTTCGATGTGGATGTATGTTTAGTACACTAGTTTAGTGATTTATCGTTTGTTTATAAACGCAGGGCATATCCACTCAATATCATAATAAATGGCCTGTTGCCGATGAGGGATTATCCATTTTGCTGATACCGTTACCCTTAACAAATAATACAGAATAATCCCAGCGAAAATAAATGGATTTCAAATTAACAATTCTCGCATACAACTAATTGTGCCCTACGGTTTCCAATAGTTTTTTCTGCCTACTCTTTTATTTCTGAGTACCTACGTATGATTTGTAGCGGCTTTTCATTAATTCTAGCGTGAACAAACAAGTTTTTTTACAAGATTTTATTTAACATATTATGTTAGTATGGGTCGAGTCTTAAGACTGAATTATAAAATAGTTATCCCCATATTGAGCTGAAGTTTTGCATACACATTCAGTTTGGATGACAATGCATAGTTAGCTAAATAATCTATATATATAAAAATTAATCGATGTTCGTTAGTCTCGCTAAAACTCGAGAACGGCTGGATAATTTTGATCTTGAAATATTTGTGGAAGTTTTAAGGCGATGATAGCTCAGTGGTAGTGACGTCGGATACGAAGACGAAGGTCCCTACAATGAGCTTGAGCTTTCGGTGAAGGAAAACATCGTGAGGAAACCATAGCACGGTGGTTGTAGTACCCGCCTGGCTGGCTACCACCATCAAGTTAAAAATCTGTCGCCAAGCACCTTTCGGTGTGTTCCGACAGCTGCACTTGAGAGCCAGCTCCTTCTAGGCTTTGTGTGATTACCACCTTCGGCCTCATCATCACTTACCATGGTGAGATTGCGGTCAAACACAGGCCTATAAACATATAACAGAAAAAAAATGATGACATTAATTACTCGAGCATAATGAAATTATTATAGGACATCATAAGACTACGAGAAGAATAAGTGATTACAATTACGGCGATCGCTATGTAATGTCATTCTGAAAGTCATACCAAATGTAACTAAAGGTCAAAGATCAAGAGGGCGCTTATGAAGGTCAAAGTAATTGAAGTACAGTTACTTTGACGTTCATAACCCCGAGAGGTTCAAGTTCAGGAGGTTCCTTTTAATGTAATAAATGGCTTGACTTTGATTTTAATAATCTGGATGATAAAACTAGGTAGGTAGCCTAGTCACTTTTGTTTTTTGGCGCAGCAATTACTAAATAAATTTTGTCTTAAATTAGAAGTAATGTGATAAAAAAAAACATGATGAAATTTGTGTCTTTCCAGTCTTTATTTCCGAATGGAGAATATCTATTACATTTCACCCATTACATTAGATGGGCTATTGTAATACTCCTGCAGATATTCAGTTAAAATTCCGTTACATTGAATGGCATTGCAGCGGTCTCGGAGACATATTGTAAGTTATGTTTCCTGAATTGTTCTCTGTGTTCAACATCTCTGTAGCGCGTTTTGTTACATATGTCCGAGCTTTGGCTATCTGACTTTTTCTAACTATTATACTAATGTCGGAGCTTTAAATATACAGCGGTGTTGGTGACAAAATTTACTATAAAATTTGAACACGTCACTATTGTAAGATTTCCTGGAAACCCATCCTCACAAAATAGTCTCTTAAGTAATAAAGATATATTAACAAATTATATGATAAACCACGGGCAGGTCAACTCTCTTTCTATCATAAATAATATTCTTTTTAGTTTTGTAAAGGTCATTTTTATTACCCGCATACGACGCCATAATTTTTCATGCTCAGTTCTAACATGAAATGTCTCTAACAAAGGGAAAAACCAAAAAACCTGATTCGAATAAAACTGAGCAAGATTAAGGAAGAATTGGAACACAGCTTGAATTGTTACATAATAGGTATCTGGAAATTCGTAATAAGTTACACGTTGGCGTGAAATATACCTTTGGCCTGCCTCGCCTCTGATGCTCTCGGCTTCATTTCATAGACGAGGGATTTGCGATTGTGCGCTAATCTGCCTAGCGTGACCTCACCACTCTTGTGCACAAACTCCATTCGCTGCCAACTTAAATGTAACACTTTTGTTACTTGTTTATAACAAATATATAATACCTATAGTCTATATAAAATAGAAATAAATATAGAAGGCTGCCACTGTTGCTGGTCGGCAGGATTTCTAGCAGGCTGGCGGCGTTTACTCTTTAGATTGCCAAGCTAATGCGTCGCGGAAAAAGCCCGCCAGTAGGTCTCTTGAGGTTTCATTGAGGTTGGTTGACATTTCCGACATTGGATAAGTGAGAAATTAAACACAGATTTAATGAGTAAAAAAATTCATCACATAAAAATTTTACCACAACATTTTACGTCCGCTCGATTATTTCCGATGAATAAAATTCCAGATTATTGTTAAGATATATTTGGAAGGTATTTATTTGTCCATCAATGAAATCCGAGAGGAAGTTGGATTTCTGCCGTAAAAATAAAATGTGCGCCACAATATCCCCCCGCAGCTATTGTTACATTGGAAAATATTTGGAATTACTGGCACGTATTTATTTTATGTGAGCTATTTTATTTGAACTTGACGGGTTCTTGACAAGTTTATTGGTACTATAAATAAGTTACAAAATAAGAAATAAAATGGAAAATAACTATAACAATTAAATATAGCTGCTTACGGAAATTGCCAGTCATATTTTTCTGAATGTCATAAAAGCCATTGGAGTTTGACACACTAATTGACGGAACGATAATGTTAACTTAGAACCAACAGAGAAAAGTTTTGCGTTAAAAATAAGTGAACATTTTTCAATATTCGATATCAGTTCAATAAGAGCCCAGCGTGTGGGCAGAGCTTTTGGAAAATGGAACAATATACGAACATAAGCATCTGCAAGAACGTAGGAGGACAACGGGAAGTATTGCAGCCGATACTCACAAAATTCGGTAATATACGTACGCTATTTTTATAAAAATAAAAGAAACAGTTGCATTTGAAAAAGGTACAGAGCAGATATATTTGTTTCGTATACCATAAAATCATAAACGTAGTTTTTTTTATTATCAAACTAATATTGGTATCAATTAGCTTCAAGTTTTTTATAATTAATAGACTAAAATAAAGAATTCATTTTGATTAGTCACTGGGCACTAAACAAATTTTAGTCACATCACGTCTCTGAGTCTGTTGTGAATCGCACTAAACTAATTTTTGTCATGTTTGAAAAAGGATAGAACATATTTAAAGCTATCAAATTAGTTTTGTCGTCTTCATTTGCGGGTATTTAGATATATCCACGGTAGACGGCAACTAAATGTATGCTGAAAACAAGCATTGGACTAATTTGACAGGACTAATTTCTTACATCCTTTTCTAATGTGCTTTGTTAGAAAGAGACATAGTGAGACTAAATTAGTTTAGTTGTAAACAACAGAATAAGCACCGTTGTCATATTCCATTCGCTAAGCTGGAGTACTCCAATAATGTCGTACAGAAAGCAGTGAATTCTAAGAGTTAACATCGACTGAGAGTTATTCATAATTCTTACTTGTAAATCGAATCCATTTACTGTACGCTGATTTAACTCAATTGGAGGAGATCAAAAGACAATGATTCTGTAGTGGGAAAGAAGGATTGTTAGTCCCCCTTTTCGGTACTGTAAGGCCGTGGGTTGTGATGTGACCCAAAACATAATCCAATTATAACGCGTTCCCAAGTAGCCTATAGTACTGGGGAATAATGTAACTTCCTATTAGTAAAAGTATTCTTAGAATCAGATCAGTAATACCGGTGCCTCCTACATCCAAACTTACAATACCTCTTTATAATATTAGTTTTACTTGGTGTGTTATTTACTCTGAGATATTAGTGGATTATGTAATAAATAAATAAATTATATACTACTACTTTCATAATATTTCTATATACAAATAGAGCTTTATTAAATGTACGCATTACCTTTGTTAATATTCAGTAATGTATCAACGTAAATTTCATGTTTATGAAAAAACTTGTTATAATTATTTTCAAATACGCAGAAACGGTCCTTTGTTAACGATATCAAATATCATGAGCCTTTGTGACCTACAGCATATTATAATAATGCATTAGTACCTATCTATCTACAACCTACGTTCGTATTTGCGTACATATTATTTTATCCCGTGACATCAGGCGGCACGTAACATTGCGGTTTTTTCTCCGACAGAAGATCCTCACATCCGTAACATTATTAGTATTCCGGAATTGTGACTAAAAATATAGGGAAATGTGAGGCGTTAGAAACTATTTTTATTTTGTATAATGAGATGAACTTACGAGTCAGTAGATATATAACGTATGGAGTCTCATTTAGCAGAGAATCACGAGTGAAATGGAAATATAGCCATGAGTGTCGGCTCGGCTCGGGGAAGCCAACAAACGGTGACGGCACAAGGGAACAGTTTCATTTCCTTTCGCACATATTCACGAGGCGACGAACAATATCTCAGTAACAATGGCTTCGTAATTTGGACGAGATGACGCCCGCGGGACAATACGTCAAGTGACTCATTATTGTGGGGAACAGCTTCGGGCAGAAAAATCATTCTCCTTGCCTCGCCTATCGTCTCGAATAATGTGTGTGCGTGCGTGTGACCCGAACACGCCAATACCACACACAAGTACCGATACCCGTGGGAAATAATACCTTATGTCTCGGGAATACTGGCTGTTTAAGTTAAATAAAGATATTTTTAAAAGTAACTTTTCTTTAAATGTATTGAGTAAATTGTGAGAGATATTGTAATTCATCGCGATATTTATTTTTGACCTCACTCAAATGTCAGTTCACCTTGTTTGTTAAACATCAGGAAAATATAATTTCCGATATCATTCATTTTTCTAACACGTACCTTACACACTTTTTAATATCCTTCCCTTTATTTGTATTCTTATTTCCTCATTGTTCAGTATTCACCGTGTCGTACATTTGCGTCAACACGTATATTTACCGTACCGCATATTGTATGCTTGTGACGTAATGTTTTAGGTGTGAGTGAATGTTTCGGCGGCATTTCAAAGGTATTTTTGCCCTGGAGCTATTGTTGGGTGTACATATTGTCTCTGTGGGACAATGCGACACACGGCAGGTAATCTGCGCCAGGGTAAACACGTCGCTTGTAATTAGCCATCTCACGTCGCCGCTACAAAAGGTGGGTAGGCCTGTCCTTTGAGTTGTGTTCCGACGAGTCAGAGACGCCAGTCATGCGTGTGGAATGGTGCTACGGCGCCTACGGTGCTACGGCGTAGCAGTGTTAGGATCACGTCGCAACCTTGTGTCTAACCCGAAAACTGTAGCTAGAATAGCTACAGTTTTCGGGTTTCGGGTTTCGGGTTTAAATATTTTATATAATATATTGTATCCCCTGAATGTTGTGATTAATAAAAGCCTGAGTCAAAATTTTAAATATTTCAGTGACAGTTTTAGGTAGGTATTACAGATGAAGATAAAATATTTGAAATGTTGGTTTAAAGTGAATATTTTTCAGACCAGTCATTTAGATTCCGTGCTAAACTAGAAACACCAGGCTGTTTGTGAAAATGGAGGTACACAAAACGAACGGCTAAACAATTTTATCTACCAGCACTGTGCTGCAGTGTTGTGAATTTTGGTAACAAAATATTGCGAATTGTTTCTCGACTGAGTATTTAGTGTAAAACTATTTCAGTAATGAAGTTTATATCACCTGTATTGTGCTTTCACGACTGTTATCATACAGTAGTATGTACGTATTGCATTGGAAATGTTTGTGTCGCGTCGCATGCTCTTATTATGAGTTTAATGCTTGTTAATTTTTTTTGTATCGTTGTATAGAGGAAAATTATGAAAAATAAGCATAATTTAAAATCATCATATAACTATTTGATACAATAACAAAAAAATTAAGGTTTCAATAAAAGCCTTTCAACAACTAAATGCTGTTATGAATGACTCATAAGTTTACGTCGTGGTCATTTTTTAAATATACTGAATAAACACTTCTTTTCCTCACAGACCCATGATGACCCATCTCAAAATTTCACCCTAAATACTGACTAAGCTAAGCAAGCCAGGTAAAACAGAAAAAGCAGGTATAAACAAAAACACGGATCCCTTAGGTCAACGAGGCGCCAGTCGGCGCAACACATGCTTCCTACAAAGCTTTGGACATTTTCAACTCAAATTTTGCACCATGTACAATACGGGTATCGTGGGTTTTTCTCATGTTTTTCATGGCATGAACTATGCTGTGACGTCATTCGACATTCGCGTGTGATATGTTCTATCACAAACCTAGTAGGTATTAAACTAACTAACTGTCTTTGTTGTAAATTTGTGTTATATGAACGTAGCTTTTTTGTTAACTGTACTTGCATTGTCTTCCAATCTTTATATATATATAAAAGAAAGTCGTGTTAGTTACACTATTTATAACTCAAGAACGGCTGAACCGATTTGGCTGAAAATTGGTGGGGAGCTTAGAACCAGAAGAAGGACATAGGATACATTTTTATAGGGTAGGGTAGGGTAGGTAAAGGTATAAAGGGGGGGCGGGTGAAAACGTGGGCGGAAAGGTTCTAATGTATACCAAATATGAAGTCAATGTGACCACTGGAAGTAGGTGAAATTCGACTTGCAAGATTTGACCCGAACATACATACAACATTGCAAATATTGCAATTTCATAAAAAGCTTGTAAAAATAAAACGTTATATAGTTTATATACGTAGGTACGGTCTACCGCTGTGTATTTTTTATTATATTCTCTTTATTCCAACAAACACCCGTATAGAACTCGAAATCGGAATGCTTTCCAGTTGGACACGATTTTTCAACTGTAAGTAAATATTTTTGAAACTTTGACAGATGCCATCGCTTTTCCAGTTTCCATTGCGTTTCATTGCATTGAAAACAACATGTTTCTATTTATACTATTTTTAACTACATTTAAATTTGTTTGTAATGAAAATATTTCAGTATACTTTGTTCTCGTATCTTCTGTGAAATAGGGGCTTACTAATACTGTTAAGCCATAGGGGCTTACACAAAAGATACAAGATTCGTGAAGAACAGAACCATTTTCCTACTTGAGATTTTTACTTTTCCTGTTTAAAATATGTTTAATGCCGGGAGAGTTATTTGCTTCTAATTGAAACTCTCCCGGCCATTCTAAACGATGGTAACAAAGTTATTTTATCGATTTACAACGATTTAGTAGGTACTTTGTAAGTCTTCGTTACGACGGAAAATAATATTTCAAAAGGAAAAAATCTCATACTGTAATTTTGCTGAGAAAAAAATGTTGAATATAGAGTCGTAATACGTTCGTCAATATCTGAAATGCCAACCTATGGCGTGATATGAAAGGACGAGGACGGGAATGTGTTAGGAAATAGGTTTGCGGCAGATTGATGGAGGGCTTTTTTCTGTCACGACAACACGTTCCCGCCGCTGAGACTCGAACGTTTTTCAGATTTTTCGAGAACTCATTGTCGGATGGATTTCAGAGAATGATGACGTCTGTATTTCGTGCTATTTGTATGTCTGCGAGTAGGTATAGTCCCTTGCTATGAAGGTATAAGTATGATACATTTATTGCCATTCTGAAAACCAGAATAATTTATGAAGTCATCTGTTTTGGTAGAATTGTAGTCGTTCAGAAGTTTTTTTAGTACAGAAATGTATTTTGATGTTGAATAAATTTGCCAATAAATATTTTGATTTTTTACAATAAATATTAATATGCAAATGATACGATCCGCATACAACTGTGATTTATATGCGAACTGGAGCAAATATGTATAACCAGTGTGTGTATAGGCATAGGTCATTTATCTGCCGATTTTTGATGCTATGATTCATGAATGTGATGGGTGATAAAAGCACATAAATCTTTCTTTCAATTTCAAAACCATAAGCCAATGTATAATCGCGCTCGAAATATCATAATGTGTAGGATGATTAACGATCGAGTACAGTATCGAGCAAAAAACAACGTTATAATAACAGGGCGGTTTGATTTCACAGAGGAGAGTTCGTAGGATAAAAATCAGTTCTCCCCATAGCGTTGTGGTATAAAATCCCGATGTCCCGCCATGATATTATCATACACCAGCTCTTTGAAATCAGGTCAAACGTAGCTTTCAACGAGATTGCAACCTAACCCGCATATTTCACTGCAATACTATTGCAATAATATTTTTTTTGCGGGAGATCTTTCACCGAAACTTTTCGAGATTGTTTTAATAAAAACCCGACATAATTTCCTACCGCTCGTAACTATTGTTTGCGGAACAAAACTGCGTGTAATATCATACTGCGAGCTTCATTTCATCTAGGTATTGTTTTCGTTCCGAGTAATGAAAAATTCGACTTCATTCATAAATGTTTACATTGCATGCTACGTGAAATTTTACGGCCCAAATATGCATGTAGTTGAAAATTAAAGGTAGTATAATTTATTGGCGCATTGTTTTAATTTCCGGGTTTTTATTACATATATAATTTTGTGCGGAATTTTGATTGACTAAACTCAAGTTCCCTCAGAGTGGCAAACAAAATAATGAATAACTGATCTAGTTTAGCTAAACAAAGGCTGTAGAAAATTAAAGAGTCACTATCTTTTAATAAAAAACTGGAGAAGTTAACTTTCCTTTTGCTATAATAGCGGAATATAGGACAAGTAATAACATAGCCTCCGTTAGTTAGAAGAAGTTGGTCTTAAGGACAGCTAAGTCGAGAGCCTCTGTTTGCGGTAATTAGATAAGTTTGCAGATGTACAGCTGCTCTACGCTTTATGGATATAGCTTGACTACTTCATTTAGGACATGACTTTATATTTTCCTTATAGTTTAGGTATGTGATCACTGCAGCTTACATGTTGACCGAGCTCCCTCAATATAAAGGTGGTTTTCTGTAAGCATTTTTTACCGATCATAATTTAATACATATTTTAATTTCTTCCTAACCAATTAGTATACAAATAAAAGTCAATTAAATTACTGTAAAAATATGTTATACAAGAAAACCTAAAAAAAATATCCAATAAAACAGCTCGGTGTTGTATTCAGCAGCATATTCACGCATGTACGTTATTGTTGTCAAAATGCGCATTATTGCTATTATAAACCCAAACGTTGATAATACGGTCCCTTTCATTGCGGTAGGATTTTTTGTTAACAAGGGTATTACGCGACCTAACGTGCCCCGTTAGGAATATATATATTTGTGACCTTTGTCAGCATTTATCGAGTCCCCGTTTTATCGCAGCGGGTTCGTACTAAGTTTTCCATCAACGTGTCTCCTGATTTGCATAATCCGAATGTAGGCATGTCTATTGTTAGGCTAACAAAGGGATTTCAATAATCCGCGAGTGATCGGTAGTCGTCTTTGCAGAGGTCGGGCTATACGCGGCCTAGATGCAGGGCACGTCTTCAACTTTCAGCGAGGAATCGGCGGCGGTGCCTGTAAAAGTTAACCGAAGTGTCATCCGTCCTGCACCGAGAAAGAATTCTGTGTGCCTTAATACCAACATGTCACACATTCCACATTATCTGCCCTTGTTCCTGAATATATATCATTTGGGTCATGAATACCTAATGAGACGTATGAGGTATGTATTGCTTTGCTTAAATTATGTATGAGATTATTTTATTTGAGGTTTTGGGTAGTAATACTCGTACAATATATTCCATGTTAATTGATTCATGGATCTTGGAAATTGAAGTGCAGTTATTGAACCATATTATGATTGACGCCCTAGTAGTGTGGTGGTGGAGTTTCCTCACAATACCTTCTTACATTCTAACAAAAGAGATAGGTCTATTGTTCTATAACGAATTCTGATGTTCTTCGAGTATCTCACCTACTCGGCAAGTAGGTACACCTACTGCAATTCACTGTGCTCATATTTTAGACGTTTAGTGTGAATTGGAACGAGGTTTATAAGTTCACTGAACTGCAGATTAATAAATCACTCAATATGAAAATATAGTAATATTTGATGAGCGTGCGTGTATAGTGTCGTTACATTGGGCACGCTCAGCACGTAGGAGCAACTTCCAATGTGAGCGCCCGGTGGCTTCGTCACAAACTTTAAAGATATTTGTCAGCGAGCGCACTAAACGTATCTGTCGTAATACTCGTGACTTTTATAAAACTTCGCCATTTTGTTGCCGCAGAACCTCCGTAAAACTAAGTCGCGAGACGCACCTTACAAAGTAAAGAACACACTTATCTATTCAAATTGTTATTTCTTCACTAGTTTTCTTCACAACTTGGTAGATAAAAATATTTTATTCATGCGATGTGGTATCGGCAAACTAAAATGTAAGCTTTGTTTGGACTATGTTTAAGTTGCGGGGAATATTAAATCTACGATTTAAACTCTCAAAAATAGAACGTTTTGTATATAAACCCAATTGAGCATAACTATACTCTATTCGACGTCGGATGATGTCTAGCAATGCAAAGTTTTTCCTATATCTTGTAAAATTTCACTCGATTACTCTGATTTACCACACAAAATATTGAATTATCGAATATTTTATGATGATATCCCTGTAAAATAATGAAATAATCATTGACCAGTGAGAAATCTTATAAAACACCATATCCCACACGGATCATCTTCCGTCGAATAGAGTATCTGTAGTAAATATAACTAGTATAGGCGCGTCACTAGCCAACGAGACCTATCGTATTTCAGAAGGTTTACATGTGCTAATATTTTACCAAACTTTTTATCAGGCAGGTAAGGTAGGGGAGCGATGGGCTTGTTGTACCAGGGGTAAGTAGTAATAGGGTGATTAAATTGAAAATTGAAATGGAATAAATGGGTTTGATTTTAGCTTTTCACTGGGAAATTAAACTTTATTGATGTAGGTATTTCTTTGACTGACGCAGTAAGTAGATGTGTGCAACTCACACACTTAATTTAAGCCAGGTTACGTAAAATTATACTTTCGAAATTTTAGGTTGGCGGATTTTAGAGAGGGCAGGTTTTGTCACCTGTTTTGAATAGATTAATGTATAAATTATTGTTTAATTAGTGATAATTTAACAGATGGATCTATTCCCTTTTCTGAAAATTATTACAAAAAGCCCCTAGCTCCCATAGCACATAAGGTGTATAAATAAACCTCATTAGAAGTTATTCAGTATTCTTTAACTCAGACGTAAAAAGTTACGAAACGACTGTAAATTGTATCAAAGAAAGATAGTCAGATGAAAGTGGCTTGGAGCTTGGAAATTGGCCGAAGTCGGCAGTAAACATAGACTAAAGTTGCCGAGTTGCCGACTGGAGCGATTCTTTCATCTATGGACAACGTCACGCAACTTTAATTAAAAACATTCTCTTAATATTTCCCATTTCGAAAGCGGAGGATCGAAAAGTTTTTATGTTTATTCGAAAAAGTACGTACATTCGAAATTAAATGTTTGTTTCGATGTTAAACGTTTATGCTTATTTGTAGGGATTTCCTTTCGGTCTCTCCGTCTTTGAATTTCCCGATACGGCTTTGTTATGCGTACGTAGCCACTTTGACATCCTCTTTAGTGTAATGGGAAGAGAAAATGAGGTTGTGTGCTTAACTCTCCCGGGAACTAATATATTACGATGTCTCTGTCCGGAAAGGTACTTATATCCTTTGCCGGAGTGTTTGTAAGAACATATTGCCTGACTTTGATTATTGCATAATGTCATATAAGTTTATGTTGACTTGTAATTCTTAACAATATTATAAAAGAAATCATATAACATGTTAAGTTAATGTGGAACATTCATAACAGTAAAAGGTCATTAGGTTGGAAATAAACTGCGGTGCAATGGTGTAATCACCTAATAGCATTGGATCGCCGAGCGGTCCTGCCCTAAAACGCTAATTGCCGATGCGATTACACCGACAATAACAATACGCTAACTGCAGTTAAGTGTGCAAGGAATGCATAGTTAAATGTTACGAGTCGATTATAAGAATGGATACTAAAATTCGTGTTACTATCGAATATTAAGTAGTCTACTTTACATATGTGCTTGTAAAGCCGATAACTGATCTTAATGTTTGATTTGCGGTTAAAAAATAACAATTGATTTCTATTGTTTTCCTCGCCCGCGTGGGTCGTCAAACAGTCAAAGGATTAATATGATAAAAAGGTAAACGAAACAACATTTTATGAGAACTAGATTCCTAAAATAAGTACCTTTTCTTGACTATTTTTAATTGACTTTAAAAAAGGAGATTATTAATTTGACACGGTTTCGTATCAAAATCAAAAAGTTTATTCAATTAAGGCACTTATGAACGTTAAGTTGTAGGTACATACAGTTAAATTTACCACTGGTTCGAAATACACTTAAACTGAGAAGACTCCGGCAAGAAACTCTTTTTCTTTATTTTTAACTTTTTTTTTATTTTTGTTTTGTATGTATGTAATATTATTGGAATTGCAATATATTCACATACGATAAGCTATTAGGGCTTCCAATCAAATATACAAAATTTCATAGGTATATCTATGTATGTTTGTGGGTATTTTTGTCCACGCACATCTCCGAAAATATTAATCTGATTGTGACCATTCTTTATTTATTGGCTTCCATTTACTCCATCATAGGAAACAGTGATAAATTTTATCGAATTCGGTTCACTAGTTTTCAAGATAATAATATGGAGTAATACGTGTGACGGCATGGCTAATTGATACGGGTGTGGTGTCAAGGGAAAACATCTCAAAACTTTGGTCAAATTCAAATACATCAAAGAAAAACTAAAAATTACTAAATAAAAAAGTTTTGTGTGTCGGTACTTCAAAATACACAAAAAATATGAAATAACTGTAATTTGACACTGATTTGACTTCAAATCAGTGTCAGATTACAGTTATTTAAATAATATGATAAAAGATACTGGCAGATGACGCAGTAAAAGCATTGTCAAAACTTTACCTTTCCCTTTCGAGCACTAACAATATGAAGGCATCTTTCAAACAACGTAATCCTCTGGAGCGATATCTCATATCAATACGGGATACATCGACGTCAGTTTGTACTCGTCTAAATGGCTTGTATATCCGTCGGAGGCTTCACAGAAAGCCAAACAAGACACAAAGGGAACGAGAGATAAACTGTGTAAATCCTGAAGCATACAAATGCGAGCTCGCGCGATAGACTGATCCGTTCGCTGATCTCTTTCAAGGGTTATGACGGACAACTCATCTATCATGTGTGAAATACCCTATTTTATAGGTAGTTACCGACTCGCATAGTCACGCTCTATATTTTCACGTGAGCATTCCATTTTCCTTCAGGTTTATATCTCCAATGGTCTTAAACTTTGATAATATATTACTTGCTATTTGCCGTAGGTTAGGAAGGATAATCAAAATAACAAGCATCTACCGAGTGTCTTCCAATAGCTGAACTTGTGAGCCAGGCTTATTCGTGCTTATCACGACATATCAGGGTGAGATTGTAATTAAAAATAAGCCAAGAATAGGCAAATAATACATTTAGCTTATTTTTTCGATAAAATCTCTTAGCAAAGAAAAAAATCAATCGCTTGGTAGCGCCCAAAAGGTATTAAACATTCGTATTTTCATACCGAAGTAATGTGTGGACACATGCATGAAAATATATACAAATCGAATTGAGAATCTCGTCCCATTTATGGAGTCGATTTAAAACGAGCAGCAGGGGAAAAGTTTACTGAGAAACGGACCTCGGAGAAGCCAAATTGGAGTTATAAATGTTAATGAACTTTACATGGTGTAGCAATATGTACAAACGTGTAAAGAAAGTGATTTTCCTTTATCTGGTGGAAATGATAGGCTTAGGAGCTTACTTTGAGAAAATGGTTCAAATTTTCGATAGACGGTTAATGAGCACAGTTCTATATAGGCTAAAGTAGACTTCAAAGCATATTCAAACATAAAATATCATTATTTGGAAGAATATAATGATGGTAGGGTAGTGTATATATCAGAAAACAAAAAGTGTAACAGTAAATAAAGCTCACTTCATTGCACTCATACATTACAGCGCTATTAGCATCCAGGGACTAGTTTTCACTGACTCTACATGTTTATTACCTGATAAAATAACAAAATGCAAAGTGTTTACCTAATGCGTTGTTACGGAGATTTTCATGTGAATAATATTCAAATATGTTTCAAATATAATATAATAAACAATAATACACATTATTTGTTAATATTTTACTTTCGAGAACTCAGAAATCCTGAAAACCTGTTTTTCATAAAATCTTCGAATTGATAAATCGTTAGGAATATAATAAGAAGTTTTCGCTGGAATCGTCTATAATATAAAAAATATATATTTAAAAATAACTCTCTGTAGGTAAATATAAAAGGAGAAAGATATTTATTTTGTTAAGAGATCTCGCTTCTTGCTAACTAGATAACGGGAATATTGGATTCCGTGCCCTCGTGAATATTTTAACTGCCTTATCTTACCTCCGTTTACTTACGTTGCCTTAGCGAACGTATTCATTTCTTTTGAATAATCCAGGAACTGTTGATAGGTATCGTATTCTGGAACCGTTTTTATACAAACTTTTATTGTATTGTTTGTTTTAAAATTTATGATAGAGCAACTCGGATTTATAGCCATTTTTTCTTTTCGATTCTATTTGAATGGAACGAAATGGATTTAAAATTTGCTTAGACTTTCTCATAGTACTTATTTATAGATAAATAACAGAAGAATTGATTGAATTGATCGAGACCTCCGGAGACCAGCGGGCGGGGAGCTTTTTCCGCCAACGCGTCAGCTTGGCTATCCAAAGAGGAAACGCTGCCAGCCTTCTGGGAACCCTGCCGTTAATCGGAAGCAGCGGCAGGCTTGAGGAAATTTTCTATATATAGACTGTATTTTGTACATATTTGTTGTAAATAAAGATATTTAAAGTAAAAAAAACAGAAGAATTATGAATTGGCAAATATTGGCGTAGTTTGGCATGCAGATTGGTGATATGAAAGCTACTCCAAACGGCATCTGTACTGTAATTACACGATGCGTTGATTTGCGAGATTTTAATTTACACAAGTAAAAATTTAAGTACTTTTTAATTTAATAAGTTTTGATAAAGATGGTCAATATAGCGATTATGGTAAGCGGTACCAAAGCTCACAAATCCTGGAATATACTTTATCAGATTAGAAATATCTACATAACAAGTTATTTTAATATTCTTGAGCCTATAAAACTAACGGGATTATATTTTTATTATTATCTGTGAAAATAGTAGAATCTGTAGCTCGAAATCCGGTTGCAAATTCCTAAGGCCATCGATCAGTTAGCTTTTGGCAGCGCCACACTGTTCCCTAGGGGCGCTTAGATTTGGCGCCCCTCCAACCACGGGGGCCGCACATCATTCGGACACAATCTCACACTCCTTGTGTGCATCGTGTGCAATTGTGCATTGTAAAAAATATTTGATGACCCACTGAACAGTTGAATCTGGGTGAAAGCGCGGGGGACAGGTAACCACCTGGCCTGGTCATAAATTAACCCAAAGAAGCTTTCCTTTTTTATTGAAATTAATTTAAATCCCCACCACCAACAATGTGCTCTGATTGGCTAAGACAAGGATACACTAAAAATTTAGATCCAGTGACTGGTCGGAGACATACTAGTTAGCGGAATGGGATTGCGCGGTATTGCTACTCTAAAGGAATTCTCCTCAATGCTCAAACGTTAGACATTATGGCAGTCTTTTGTCCCCAGGTAGCTGGAACAGCTGTTTTCTTGTTGCATGATGTTTGTTATGAGCTAGGTTACTTTTTAACACACACCAAATGATTTATCATATTACTAAATATACCTATTTGTAATTGATAAGAGTTCAAAATTGAGAGATCCCCTCCATCCCCTTTTTACACAGAACCACAAGACGCCGAGAAAATTTTCACCCGTACGTTGTTGTACGTACTTCCTCATTTATAATGCGGACAGCAAGGGAGTGGAACTTGCTTCCGGCGTCTGTGTTTCATGACTCTTACAATCTACGAACTTTCAAGGCCAGAGTGAATAGGTTTCTTTTGGGTAAGCGTGTTTCTTAGGCTTCGTCATCCCTCAGGTCAGTGGACAAACGCAAGCCCATTTAATAAAAAAAGTATCGATTTCACTCTCAATATTCAGAATAACCTTTCTGGTAATAAATGCTCCAATCGATAGGTGTAAAATTTCAGGGAAAAAATCGATGCGTCTCGAAGCACTCATTTTCTACTTATTTTTTTATACAATAAAAAACAAACTAGCAAATAAGTTTTTATGTTGTTATGGTAGCTGTTTACAGGTTTCTAAGTGAGAAGTTTAGATTTTATAACTAGTTGTTAACTAATTGTTGGACCTAAGTTTCGTGTTGTAAACACTTTCAGAAGTTAAAGTCCGAGAATAGATGGCTAACAATGGTATAAGTAGTCTACTTTAACAATAATTAATTCATAAACTTTTGCGTAGCGTCTTTCAATACAAAGGATCTTCGCAAGTATTTTCAACTAAGGAGAGTTTGGCTTTATACGATTTTCGAAAATATTGCTGGTTTTAAAGGACCACAAACCTAAGATACTATGGCCCTGCAAATAAAAACATCATACCTACAAAAGGTAGGTAGATAGTGAGAAAATGTAAGTATGAATCAAGTATTGTTGCTGTATATCAAACCTACCAATCAACCAGTTTCATCAAAATCAAAAAGTCATTTATTCAGTTTAGGCCTTAGTAAGGCACTTATGAACGTTATGTACATACAGTTGAATTTACCACCGGTTCGGAATACACTTAAACTGAGAAGACTCCGGCAAGAAACTCAGCAAGGTTTTTTTTTGTGGAAGATCTTTTATTTTAATATTACAGCTTTTTTTCCAAATACTTACACAATATATACATTATTATTTTATGCTTATTCGTACAATTGTCACTTAGCCAGGGGGATGCAAGTGCAGAGAGAAGCTACTACAACCATATATTCTTGTCATCCACGTAATGAGCCACCTTATAGTAGGCTTTGTCAATTAACCTCTGCTTTCTCATGGTACGCTTTTCGTTGTCTTACATCTATATCTGTCTGTCTGTGTATCTGTTTGTAACATATGCGTTCCAATACCATTCATCTGATTGCGATGAAACTTTGGTGAATTATTGTGGGCAGGGAAGGTTCTGACCAAACAAAAAGAGGCATTCGAAGTACGCTCGGTATTAACTAGTATCCAGTACTATATAGGGTTATGGGTAAAACACTATAAGAACCTCGCATGACTTTTGAAAAGACAAGACAATGACAAGAGTTTTGAAAAATATTTTTAATCTTAATATATAAAATGATAAACTGATTGTTGATATATCAGCCCACAGCCCAAACCGCTGGACCTAGAGATTTGAAATATTGCACAAAGATACCTTATACAGTGGAGGCATCCACTAAGGAAGGATTTTTGGAAATTCCACCCCTAAGAGGGTAAAATAGGGGATGACAGTTTGTATGCAAGTCCGTCAGTTTTGAAATTAGGATCTTCAAATTTTGTGTTTTGGCTGACGATTGAAAATTTATGTGTAGTTATCTCAGCGTTTGTAATAATTCCACCACGGAAGGGAGGAAAAGGGGGATGAAGTTGGGTATGCAAGTCCTTCAATTTCAAAGTAAACTTCACTAAATGTATTATTATACGGTGTAGGTATCCACAATGGAAGGATTTTTGGAAATTCCACCACTAACAGGGTAAAATAAGGGATGAAAGTTTGTATGCAAGTCCGTCAGTTTTGAAGTTAGGATCTTCAAATTTTGCGTTTAGGCTGACGATTGAAAATTAATATATAGTTATCTCAGCGTTTGTAATAATTCCACCACCGAAGGGAGGAAAAGGGGGATGAAGTTGTGTATGCAAGTCCTTCAATTTCAAAGTAAACTTCACTAAATGTATTATTATACGGTGTAGGCATCCACTAAGGAAGGATTTTTGGAAACTCCACCCCTAACAGGGTGAAATAAGGGATGAAAGTTTGTATGCAAGTCCGTCAGTTTTGAAGTTAGGATCTTCAAATTTTGTGTTTAGGCTGACGATTGAAAATTAATGTATAGTTATCGCAGCGATTGTGATTATTCCACCACCGAAGGGAGGAAAAGTTGTGAATGCAAGTCCTTCAATTTCAAAGTAAACTTCACTAAATTTAATATTATACAGTGTAGGTATTCAGTAAGGAAGAATTTTCGGAAATTCCACTCCTAGGGGGGTAAAATAGGGGATGAAAGTTTGTATGAAAGTTCGTCAGGTTTGAAGTTAGGATCTTCAAATTTTGTATTTAGGCTAACGATTGAAAATTAATTTATACATGCTCAGCTTTTTTGACAATTCCACCCCCGACAGGGTGAAAAGGTATGGGTTTCTTGCCGGAGTCTTCTCAGTTTAAGTGTATTTCGAACCGGTGGTAAATTCAACTGTATGTACCAATTTAACGTTCATAAGTGCCTTACTAGGGCCTAAACTGAATAAATGACTTTTTGATTTTTGTTTTTTTTTTTTTTTTTGATGTATGTAAGTCATTCAGTTTCAAAGTAAACGTCACTTAATATATTATTTATTACACAGTGTAGGCAACCACTAAGGATTTTTGGATATTCCATCCTTATGGGGTAAAATAGGGGATGCAAGTTTATATGAAAGTCCCATCAGTTTCGAAGTTAGGACCTTCAAATTTTGTGTTTAGGTTGACAATTGAAAATTAATTTATATGTGCCTCATCGTTTTTGATAATTCCGATCCCGAAAGGGTAAAAAGGGGGATGAATTTGTGTATGGAAGTACACTAAATTTATTATTTAAGCTTATGGTTATAAACTAACGCAATGAATATCGGTGTTGTTGGAATTTGAACCCTTAAGGAGTGAAAAGGGGGATTAAATTTAGTATATGAAGTTCTTTATTTTCGGAGGGAAAATTTCAAAATTTATTATTTCGGCTTATGGTATTGGCGTATTGAAATGACTCGCCTAAACAACATCAGGAAAAAGAGAGGAATCGGTATTAAAACAAAGATCCGGTTAATACGAGCATTGGTATTCCTCATTTTCATGTATGGAGTGGAAGCGTGGACTATACTGGCCCGAGAAAGAAAAAGGATTGATGCATTCGAGATGTGTTGCTGGAGACGGATGTTGGAAATACCTTGGACCGCTAAACGCAACAATGCATCAATCCTATCGTAGCTCAAAATTAAAACACGATTGTCCACCATATGCCACCAACGTATTTTTTCGTATTTTGGCCACATGGTGCGCAAAGGCGATGAAAGTTTGGAAATCTGATCATAGTTGGGAACACGGAAGGAAAACGACTACGTGGTCGTTCACCAACAAAATGGTCCGATCAAGTAAAAGACTCATCGTCCTCCAAGTTTTACAGAAACCAGAAGACAGAAATTTATTTATATCTAGAAAAAAGAAATAATCTACGCGGACGAAGTCGCGGGCTATAAAGCTAGTTTTGTATAAAAAAATGTAAATTTACAAAATTTTAATAAAAACAATCATTTTTATGGAACACAAGCGCTTAATCCTAACAACGATTAAAGTGTATATATAGTGCCACAAGCTTATCTGGCCCGGTGAGAGAGTCGCTGTTATCGCATTTAGTGGAGCAAACAACCAATGAACGTAGTTTAGAACTCTTTGACCAATGGCGATTGACATTTCGAAATGGCATCATTAGTATATTACGATTTAGAAGTAGAGCATAGCATTCATTTTCTCAAAGAGCAGCTTTATTGGGGAAGTACCTCTACCTTACAGAATACCGCAACAATGTTGCGTTCCTGCGCGTGAGTTAGGGAGCCAGAGGTCGTTGGGGAGGGGGAAGGGCCAGGGACGCGTGAGTGATGCCCAAAAGCATCCATAGAGTAACCGTTTACAACTAGGTGGGCCTTATGCTTACTTACCGACATAGAAGTATAAAAAAACGTAGCGGTTATCACCTTTCCAGATTGAGCTAATGTTTACCCCGCGATTTAAATTACCCTCTATGTGTAAAGTAAGTAATCAATCAAATCTAGCTCTAATTCATTCAAATTGTAAGTATTATGAGAGACCTAAAAACCCGCACCACAAAACTTTTGCATTTATATGACGTAGATAAAAACGACGAGGAAGCGCTCGTGGTGTAGCATGATTAGCCGTTTTTAATCGATCGGCAAAGTTAAGCTACGCCTGTCGTGGTCGGTACCTGGATGGGTGACCGCCTAGTGATATTTCAAATCGAGCGTTTCCGTGCTTCGGAAGGCACGTAAAGCCATTGTCCCGGTTATCACTTAATTGTGATAGTCTTTAAGCTAGTTGGATGCCTTCTAGGCGGCTTGAAAAATTCCAACAGTAGGTTGACCACTAGCCTACCTCCACCGATCCGCAGTGGGCACGCGTGGTGGAGTATTGCCCATTCCCTTTCTCCTTCATTTGTGAAAGGAGGCCTGTGCTCAGCAGTGGAACATTATAGGCTGATGATGATGAGATACACATGAAATGAAACACATGTATCATGTATCTACCTATTACGTAAAATATACGACAATTTAGACACATCACCACCAATGATACCAATATTATTGTGGACGGTACTAAACTTAATGTAGTAGATAAGACTGTTTTTCTTGGTCTGACCATAGACTGTAGATTGCAGTGGGGTGCTCACCTGGAAGCCTTAGGTGGTAAACTGAGCTCCGCTGCTTTTGCAGTCAGCAAAATAAGGCAACTGACGGACATTAATACAGCCAGATTAATTTATTTTGCATATTTTCATAGCCTTATGTCTTACGGTATTTTGCTGTGGGGTTCTGCCGCAGACTTGGAATCAATTTTTGTATTGCAAAAAAGAGCAATTCGCGCCATCTACTGTTTGGGGTCTCGCGAATCTCTGCGAAAGGTATTTCCGGAAATTTATATATTAACTTTGCCCTCTCAGTACATTTTTGAAAATATTATGTATGTTCGTAAAAACATTAATTTGTTTCCAGTCAATAGTGATTATCACGATAGAAACACTAGAAACAAAGTCAAAATAACTGTGCCTAGATTTAGATTAGCTAAAGTAAATAAGTCCTTTCTTGGGAATTGTATCCAATTTTACAATAAAATTCCTCATAGCGTGACCAGTATGTCCTTTTTTAAATTTAAGGAACATATCAAAAAGCGGTTGTTGAGTAGGGCCTATTATAAAGTGTCTCATTATATTGACGACAAGGATGTATGGAAGTAGCTTCTCTCTGCACCTGCTTCACTTAGCAGCTAGTTCAAGGTCCATTTTAATTCTAAGTATGCTATTATTATTATAAGTTATCTTTTTTTTATTTTTTGTTTAATTTACAGATTATTACTTATAGTAATTAATTCAATTTAATGTTTTTCATTTATTTCTAAATTCTTCAATAGATTATGTCTGTCTCCTTAATTGTTATATTTTCTATACATATACCTAAATGATATTTAGTATAAACTTGTCAATAGTCACAGTGATAACAAATTGCGTGTTTAGTAGTTTCCCTTTAGTGTATTTTTTATTTCTAAGCCAGACTTAAGTAAGTCATGCTCACTTTAAGGCCTTTGCTTGCGGCGGCGTCGTGTGACGGGTCGCTCACTTCCCTCCAATATGGCGAGGAGGGCGATGGCTGCCACACGCGTCATACTTGTGAACAGGTGCTGCTTGTGGGGGTTGGTCTGCTTAAGTTTGCCATTTATTTATTTACTTATTAAATATAGATTCAGTCTACTTTGTAGTTTTGCGGCCGCGCCGGGGCACGCAATTGTTGTCAGTGCGATTAGAATGTAAATATTATGTAATGAATCTAAGCTTGTTTTGAAAAGAGTAATTGCTGAGTTTATTGCCGGCTCTTCTCAGCAAATGCAACCTTCCGAACCGGTATTAGAGTATTAGAGTCAGACTTTTCATAAGTGCCTGCGAAGGTCTATTTGAATAAATGATTTTGAATTTTGAATTTTTTTGAATCACATCATCTTTTGGAAAGTGACTTATGATTATTATCGTAAGTGCCTACAATAAGAGCTACTGAAGTTTATCAGAATAAGCACGTTTCACGTGTAGGGACCGATTAGGGAGCATTTTCACTGTCGTTTGAAGCGCTGCGATTATCTTAATATATAAAATGATAAACTGATTGTTGATATATCAGCCCACAGCCCAAACCGCTGGACCTAGAGATTTGAAATATTGCACAAAGATACCTTATACAGTGGAGGCATCCACTAAGGAAGGATTTTTGGAAATTCCACCCCTAAGAGGGTAAAATAGGGGATGACAGTTTGTATGCAAGTCCGTCAGTTTTGAAGTTAGGATCTTCAAATTTTGTGTTTTGGCTGACGATTGAAAATTTATGTGTAGTTATCTCAGCGTTTGTAATAATTCCACCACGGAAGGGAGGAAAAGGGGGATGAAGTTGGGTATGCAAGTCCTTCAATTTCAAAGTAAACTTCACTAAATGTATTATTATACGGTGTAGGTATCCACAATGGAAGGATTTTTGG